>JAJOZX010004733.1:0-130000 GCA_023014485.1 Bathynomus jamesi
CGCGGAGGACGGTCTCCCATCCAACTACTCCCCAGACCCAATGTCGCTTAATTTCGCTGATCGACGGAAGGCGATGTTATTACATTGGCCACGACGTAGCTTTGCCATTGCATAGAAAATTTAGTAATATACAGGGTGTCCATAAATCCGGTCTCATAGGAAAAATTATTTTAAATTAAATTTACAAAAGTAATACATTAAAACTATAGCAAATGTTCAAATTGATGTCTTGTTTTGGGATCTTTTTTTTTGTTGCAGGTAGAATAACACGCAATGGTTAATATGAAAGTGAGTTACACTCCTGAGGAAAAGGCGGAAAGAGAGGCCTTTTCCTCAGGAGTGTAACTCACTTCTATATTAACCATTGCGTGCTATTCTACCTGCAACAAAAAAAAAGCTCCCAAAACAAGACATCAATTTGAACATTTTAGTTTTAATGTATTACTTTTGTAAGTTTAATTTAAAATAAATTTTCCTATGAGACGGGACTTATGGAACACCCTGTACAAGCTTTTTAACTTTTTTTTTTAAATTTTCTTCATAAATTATATTACATGTTTTATAAATAAAGTTCCTAAGTTGTAATTTCTGTTTTTCACTTACCTCCAATCGTACGTAGGTCATACCACAACATTACAGAAAACATGTTCACTCTATACAAACATGTTCAGAACCAAATCGGAAATAAAGACATGTCATAAATAACTATGAACATGTTTAGAAAAAGGGGGGGAAATATGTTTATAGAGAAACGGGTTTTAAATTTAAATACTATTATTACATTCTATTGGATAACTAATTTTATTATAATATACAGAGCGTAATCAGCTTGCAATTATTTGTGTGTACGTCATGTAAACTGCTCATGCGCATGCGCAGACGGATCAAATTGCAAGAAACTGAAGATAATTTCATTCATATCAATAAAGCAACATCCTGTCTTCCTTTATATATATACTTACTCTGTGTGGGTTCGAACGACCGTTCAGGATCGACCTGCTCGACCCCTCTGCAGCATCCCGCCTCATTTGCGGGATTTGGTGAGGGAGGGAATTGCTCTCTGATCTCCTCCTGCTCTCGTAGCCACCACGCATGGCTGGTCAGGGACTTTGCACAGAAATCTGTCCAGCTGGTTCTTGAAGTTATTCAGGTCGGTGTGCTGGAGATTCCTTACTTCTCTCGGTAGGGCATTGAAAAGTTTTGGGCCTCGTATTCTGAGGGTATTTCCCATTCTCGTTTTCATGTCCCCCTGTCCCACAGCAGCTGGGGCTGTACAAAATCTGCCTCTTCTCTCATTCCAGTTTGTTTCTATTTCATTTCTAAGTTTAGGGACAAAGCCCTCAAGTATTTTCCATATATACGAGTATATTATTGTGTACCGCTCTCGCCTTCTTTCGAGAGAGTAGAGTTCCAGTAGTCTTTGCCTTCCGTTTCTTCTATCTTAGACGTAAAAGTCCTTTGTATAGCTACAATATCCGTAATGTCTCGTTTTCTGTATGGGCTTGTGAGTACTGAGCAATACTCAATTATTGGTAGGACTAGGCTCTTCCATAATTTGAGCATGATGTTTGCTTTTCTGCTACGGAAGCTGCTCCAGATGATTCCCATTATTTTTCTAGCCGTTGTAATTTTGATGTTGTAATGCTCTCTGAATTCTGTATCCGACGACATTATTACTCCCAGATCCCTGACTTGTAGATTTGGTGTTATCTGTTTGTCTTGCAGAGTTTTGTATCTTTTATTCTGCAGCTCTTTGTTATTACCATATCTTAGAAGTTGGAATTTTTCATCAATGAACTTCATATTGTTGTCTTCGGCCCACTGGAATAATGTTTCAATGTCGTTTTGTAATTTTCTTATATCACCTTCGTTCAGTATTTCCTTACATATTTTTGTGTCATCTGCGAAACATGATACAATACTGTCCTTAATATCTGCAATCATTATTATGAACAGCAAGGGAACTAATACTGTCCCTTGCGGGACAGAGCTCTCTACTTCCGAGATTTCCGATTTAACTCCGTTTACCACCACCCTTTGTGTTCTTTGCGTCAAGAAATTAAATATCTATCTTCCTAGCTTTCCAGTAATTCCTGTATTCTTAAGTTTGTGTGCTATGACTCCATGGTCACATTTATCGAAGGCTTTAGCAAAGTCCGTATATATTACATCTATTTTTTGTCCTCGACACAATGTTTCCAATATTTACTCCTGGTGGTCTAGTAGGCGGCGGCGGCGGCAGAGCTGGGCACTTGCGGTTTTTTTTGCGGTACTGCGGTACTGCGGTACTACCGTGTTGGTCGGTACCGCGGAAAGTACCGCGGGAAATTTGAATGCGGTAGCGGTACTGCTGTACTTTCAGCGATCCTTTGCGGTACTGCGTTATGCGGTACCGGTTTGGTAGTGCGGTAGTAGTACCGCAGTACCGCAAAAAAACGGGCAAAAAAACGCAAGTGCCCAGCTCTGCGTAGTAGCTGTGATAGGCATGATCTTCCAGCTCTGAAAGTAGGTAGTAGGTAGTTTTGCCTCTAATTATACGTTCAAAGCATTTTATAAGGTGTGAGGTGAGCCACTGACCGATAATTCTTGGGCATTGCTCGGTTACTAACTTTAAAACAGAGGGGCAATGTTCGCGTTCTTTAAGGGGGGTGGAATTTGTCCTCTGTCGAGTGATTTCTTCCATAGTAAGTATAGCAGATTAGCAATACTCTCTTTGCATTTCTTCAGAAACGTGGCACTCCATGTGTCTGACCCTGGCGCTGAATTGTCTCGCATCTGTGATAAGGCCGTAATTACATCTCCTTTCGTGAACTCGAAGTCCATTAATAGGTTTGTGCCGGAATTTGTTCTTGATTGATTTGTAAATGTATCTATGTCACAAAATTCGTCTAGGTTTTCCACTTCCATCTCGGACTTAGGGGTACTAAACACAGCTTTAAATTGTTCCCTAAGCAGTTCGCTTATTTCTTTCGGGTCATTTGTGTATTCGGCCTCCCCATCTATCAACGGACCAATACTCTCCTTACACTGCATTTTACTTTTCGCATTTTGGGTTATTTTTTATGTTTTCCGCTACCTTGTTTTCCTCCTCGTTTGTCTTATGTATAAATGTTCATACATTCATGAAGGTCCATTTCTCTTTCGCCAAGTTTCCTCTCTAGTTTGAGTCTCTTTGCATCAGTTCTGCATCTGTGGAGATGTTTTACGGTTTGTCTTCGTTGCCTGAATAGTGTCCTGATATATATATATATATATATATATATATATATATATATATATATATATATATATATATATGGGTGGGCCGTAAGTTTCCATACATAGGAAAATTTAAACGTTTGTTTTTATGTTTCAGATACCGTAAGAATATGCGTTTGACGAAAGAGCAACGAATTGAAGCAAATTTTTACGTCAATGGAGAGGTTAATCGGCAAAACATACGTTATTGGAGTAATGCTAACCCTAACTGGCTGAGTCCGACGAAGATGCAAGGTGCCGGTAAAGTGATGGTGTGGGCCGGGATATGGGGTGACAGAATTATTGGACCAATTTTTGTCAGTGGAAATCTTAATGCCGAAAGGTATCTTAACATGTTGCAAGAAGAGATTTTCCCATCCCTGCTAAACGAGGAAGGTAACTTCCCAGTTTACTTCCAGCAAGATGGAGCTCCACCTCATTATGGTCTTCACGTGCGTCGGTATTTGGATCAGCAGCAGTTTCCGGATGCTTGGATTGGTCGGCGTGGTCCTGTGGAGTGGCCTCCCAGATCCCCAGATCTCACCCCCCTTGATTTCTATCTTTGGGGGCACTTGAAGGCCATGGTGTATCAGGAAAAGATACGAGACATAAATCATCTAAAGGAACGTATCACCAACGCCATTACAAGCATAACGTCAACTGTGCTAATGCGTGTTCATCAACAGTGGGGAACACGTATTGAAATGTGTTTTCAAAACAATGGCAACCATGTAGAGCATATTATATAAATAAAAATGGTTGTCCATAAAAAAATGTTTATTTTTCCTATGTATGGAAACTTACGGCCCACCCTGTATATATATATATTTGGATGATGATAATGCCTGCCTGTCTGTCTTTCTATTTTGTGTTTGTTTATACACGCCTAAACGGCTAGGGTAATCTGCATCAAATTTACTATACATACTGAAGGAGAACCAGGGAAGGTTTTAGTACCACCCCGCCTCTCCCAGTAACCCCTACCTCCACCCACAAGGTTGTGTTTTGGGGAAGCTTTTGCAGCTGGAATTGCAGTATATACAGGGTGTTTTATAACATGTGGGACGCACTTTCAGGATGAATTCAGGACCTGAAAATAATGAAATAAGTTTACATAAACATATGCCCGAAATCGCTTTGTTTCCGAGTTACAGCCCGTTTTGTGTCCCAGCAATTCTTTCTGCAAACTGTTTACAAACACTGCTTGCCGACAATGTTTGTGAGTGTGTTCGAGACTTATTTCGTGTATGGCCTTGCCGATTGTAATGTTTCGTACACTCTATGACATGTTTTAATATCGTTGGGTGTAGAGCCATCAGTCAGTCAGAGGTGCATCGCGGTGTTTCACTGATCGTATTCGTAACTTCTTACCGTGAATAAGTGCAGTTCAGTGAAATAAAAACCTTAAAAGTTTTTGTGTTATTCAGTGATATTGTGCATTTGAAGTGAGAATGGAGGCTTATTCAAACAGAGAAATGGCAGACATGCATCGCATGTATGGACTTGCCGAGTGTAATGCAGCCGCAGCAAGACGTCTGTATGCAGAAAGGTTTCCGAATCGCCGTCTGCCGGATAAGACCTTTCAGAGAATAAACGAGCGTCTTGGTAATACAGGATCATTCAACAAGCGAGTTTCAGATGGTGGTAAACCAATCAGCGCCAGAACTGTTGAGTTGGAGGAATGGGTCCTGAATCACGTGGAGGAACATCCTGGTGTCAGCACCCGAAGGATAGAGCAGCAGAGGGTATAAGATACACAACTGTGTGGAGAATTTTACGGGAACAACAGCTTTACCCATATCACATTCAGAGAGTACAAGGCCTTGCTGAAGCTAATTTCCCACCACGAGAAGCTTTTTACTTGGTTCCTTCAACAGTGTGCTCGCGATCCTCTTTTTCTATCCTCCGTGTTGTTTTCTGATGAGGCTGCCTTCACAAGAAATCGCGTGATCAATTTTCACAACACTTATCACTCGGCCGAAAAGAATCCAGTCAAGGCACCACCAACAATTTAATATCAATGTATGGGCAGGACTTATTGTCAACAACTTAATCGGTCCTTTTGTTTTGCCTGGAAGATTAACAGGAGACTCCTATTCCAATTTTTTAAAGAATGATTTAAGCGATTTACTAGATGAAGTTCCTCTTGGTGTCCGACGTCGTATGTGGTTTATGCATGACGACGCTCCGCCTCATTTTAGTCGAGTAGCCAGAGACTATTTGGATGACCATTTCCCTGATAAATGGATAGGCCGTGGAGGACCCATTGCGTGGCCTGCTCGCTGCCCGGACCTGAATCCACTCGATTTTTACCTGCGAGGTCATCTGAAATCCATCGCTTACGTGACACCCATTGAAATGCTTCGCCAACGTATAGAACAAGGATGCCAGAAAATCCGACCAATACCTGGAATGTTTGAACGCGTCAGGCAGTCTATGACGAGGCGTGTTCAGGCATGTATTCAAGCGCAAGGCGGTCATTTTGAGCACTTCCTTTATAGGTAAAGCGGATACTTGCTGGAACACACAACGGGCTGTAACTCGGAAACAAAGCGATTTCGGGCATATGTTTATAAAAGCTTTTTTCATTGTTTTCAGGTCCTGAATCCATCCTGAAAGTGCGTCCCACATGTTATGAAACACCCTGTGTGTGTGTGTGTGTGTGTGTGTGTGTGTGTGTGTGTGTGTGTATTTTTTTAATAAAAGGTTTCTAAATATTATTCGTTTATTAAAACCGTGATTTTAGCCGAATTTATGACTACTTTTATGACCGACCATCAAATCTGACACTCAATTTTATTTAAATTTTATGTTTATAAACGTTAGCTTGTCCGTATATGAGGACAACCAACTGTTGCGTAACACTTGTAACAAATGGCTTTATAAACTATAACTGCCATTAATAAACATTTTAACATCTCAACTTTATATGAAAATTCTGCATAAAAATACCGCTTCAACGCAATTGAAAAGGATACTATGATATATACTTTATGAACCTTATGTTGTTTCGTGCGTTGGTCTCTCTTTACACGGAGGTCAAGCTGGTGGCCCCGCCTCTACGTCTGGCGTGGTGGAGGAGCGAGTTTTTCTTGCTCTCTCCGCCGTACATAGCCAGGCACACCTGGCTCATCTGGTACCGTCCCGAGCCAGGCATCTAGTCTTCTCTTGAAGACTTCAACTTTGACCCCCGTTACGTTTCTGAGGTCCTTTGGAAGCTGGTTAAAAAGTCTTGGGCCCCTGACAACCAAGCTATTTTCCTTCAGTGTTGAGGAGGTCCCTCGTCAGGCCTTTAATTTGGAAACACTACACATTCTGCCTTTCCTATTTTACAGTGTTGTTTGAATGGTAATTCGGTTTAGTTTTAGGTTTGGTACCAGTTTTTCGATCATTTTCCATATGTAGATTATGGTGTACCTCTCTCTTCTTCTTTCCAGGAGTACAGATTTAGTTTACGTAGTCTTTCCCAGTAGTTGAGTTCTTTGCAGCCATCAATCTTGGCTGTGAAATGCCTTTGCGTTTCTTCTAGTTTATTAGTTTCTTCCTTTTTATATGGGGACGTCAAAAGTGAGCAGTATTCAAGTTTTGGTATAATCAGTGTTTTTAGCAGGGGAATCATTACTGTCCTATCCCTTCTCTTGAACGTTCTTAGTACCTGTCCCGCGACTCTTTTTGATTTGTTTATTGCTATCTGATTTTGTGTCTCAAATTTGGCATCATCGGTCATTATTACCCCCAGATCGATCGCTTTCGTGCTTCTCTGAATTTCCTGTCTATCTGGAGCATAATATGCAGTCTGTTTAAGTTCCTCTTTTCTACCATACCTCAAGAGCTGAAATTTCTCGGTGTTAAAAGTCATGTTGTTGTCTTCTGACCATTTGTATATTTTGTTCGTATCTCGCTGCAAGGCCTCCACTTCATGTACATCGCTGATTTTTCTGCTGATCTTTGCATCGTCTGCAAATGATGTTACTATACTGTTGCTGTTTACTCCGCTGTATGTCTGTTAGCATGATAATGAACGGGAGTGGGGCCAGTACTGTCCCTTGTGGTACTGAGCTGCGTACTTCCGATTCTGATGATGATATATTTTGAATTTTGACGACCTGCAGGCGTTCTTTGAGGAAGTTGTAGATCCATTTTTCCACTTTGCCTGCGTTCGTCTCTCCTAACACTAAGGTCAGGCTGGTGGCCTCACCTTGGTGGAGGAACGAGTTGCTCTCTCGCGATCTCGATCGCACATAGGCAGGCACACCCGGCTCATCTGGCACCGTCCTGAGCAAGGCGTCTAGGCTTCTTTTCAAGAACTCTACATTGACATAGTAATGTTCCTGATCTCCTTCGGAAGCTGGTTGAATAGTCTTGACCCCCTGACAACCAAGCTATTTTCCTTTAGAGTTGAGGGTGCTCCTTGTCTGGCCTTTAGTTTGGGAACACGACACATTCTATCTCTCCTATTTCCACTGTTGTTTAGGTGGTTACTGGGTTCAGCTTGAAGTTAGGTACCAGTTTTTCGATCATTTTCCATATGTAAATTATGATGTATCTTTCTATTCTTCTTTCCAGGGAGTACAGATTTAATTTACAAAGTCTTTCTCAATAGTTGAGTTCTTTGCAGCCATCAATTTTGGCTGTGAAATTTCTTTGAATTTCTTCTAGTTTATTAATTTCTTCCTTTTTATATGGGGACGTCAAGAATGAGCCGTATTCAAGTTTTGGTATGATCAGCGTTTTCAGCAGGGGAATCATTACTGGCTTGTCCCTTCTTTTGAACGTTCTTAGTACCTGTCCCGCGGTCATTAATAACCCCTAAATCCATTGCATTCTTGCTTCTCTGAATTTCCTGTCCATCTGGGGTATAATATGTTCTGTTTTAGCCCCTCATTTCTTTCATATCTCAAGAGCCGAAATTTCTCGTTAAATTTCATGTTTTGTCTTCTGACCATTTGTATATTCTGTGTGTCCCTCTATAGGGTCTCCAACTCTTCTGCATCACTGATTTTTCTACTGATTTTTGTATCGTTTGCAAAAGATGTTACTATATTGTTGTTGGTTACTTCAATGTCTATGTCTGTTGCATGATAATGAATAGGAGTAGGGCCAAAACTGTTTCTTGTGGTACTGAGCTTCGTACTTCCGATTCTGATGATGAGATACCTTGGATTTTTACGACCTGCTGACGTTCTCTGAGGAAATTGTAGATCCATTATCCCGCTGTGTCTGTTATTCCTATACGTTTCATTTTATATGCTATTATACTATGATCACATTTGTCGAACGCTTTAGCAAAATCCGTGTATGTCGTCGTAGTTTTCATTGCTTTCAAGCGTGTCTATGATATTGTTATAGTGCTTTATTAAAGTGGTTCTCAATCTTTTTTAACCGAAGGCACCCTAAACTCATTTATCATATTTCTCCGCGCCCCTACAACATGTTTTTTACGTAAAATGTTGCAAATAATTCTAAACATTAAACCTTGCCTAATTTTAATACCGTGTTATGAATTGTTATATTTTAAGCACCGAGTTGTGAATTGTTATATTTTAATAGTTGTTGTTAATTACTTTGAAAAGGAAATATGGAGAAAACTATTACAAATTAACCCGATACATTACTGCTCTTAGCGAGATTTAGATTTCTGCGGTACACGAGGGAGATATCCGCGGCACCCCGGTTGAGAACCACTACTCTATTAGTCTACTCTATCCTGATCGGATTCTGTTCTGGTTCTTATTGAATATTTCCAGTGTCTCCAAGAAGTCACAGATTTTCTCTCTAACTATTCTTCCAAATATTTTGGTGAGATGGGACGTCAGTGACATTGCTCGAGATCTAGATCTCATCAGGATGTTCGTATTCCCCCGTGTCCAGGAATCTTCTCCATATCCAGTATCCAGTATAGTATTTCATTTTTACAGTTTTTAATCAATAAGGCGTTCCATTTGTCCGGACCTGCAGCTGAATGTAATTTCATTTGTCCTATAGCTCGCGCTATTTCTTCCTGGATAAAATTAAAATCTGTTATATACTCTTCTTGTAATTTCTCTTCAAAGAATGCATCTGTCAGGTACCACTTTGTCACTTTTTGGGTAATAAAAACCGATTTGTACTGGGCTCTCAATGTTTCAGATATTTCTTTTAAATCGTTGGTTAATTCATTATTTTCTTTGAGGGCCCGATAGTGGAGATCTTTTCCAAATGGACGACCCCACGGGATTTGTATAATAATAAATTTTTATATTCTAATAACGAAAATGACATTTGTTGCCTGCTTATTGTGCAGGCAATATGTGCAACAGAAATATGTGCAATATGTGCAACATGTGGGAAATATGTGGAGAAATATGTGCAACATACGAAAAAAAATTGCTTTTATATGCGCACTAGTTTGTAATATTTAATAATATTTTAATAAATAACTTCATTTGCATACCTTTTTCTCCATACGAACTCGCATAAACAGTAATTTTTGTTGTTATTAATGTTTATTTGTTGCCTGCTTAGACCTTGTTTAGTTTGAATATTATTGTTGTAGTGTGAACGTATGATAATGCAGTGCTGTGATCTATCTACTTGCGAGTTGCCCCCGGTCAATTGAATGCCCCGTTAGGTCAATTGAATGCCCCGTTAGGTCAACTGTACGCCCTTGACGATTGGTTAGGTTAAGTCATGATATTTTCGTTAGTTTTAACGAAAATATCAATACTTAACCTAACCAATCGTCAAGGGCGTACAGTTGACCTAACCGGCCATTCAATTGACCTACCGGGCATTCAATTAACCGGGGGCCACACAGCAACCTCGTATCCGGGCGTCATGAGCGGTGTAAACTAGATAACGGTCATGCGCCATGGAAACTAGTGCGCATATAAATGCAATTTTTTTCGTATGTTGCGCATATTTCTCCAGGAAAATGTCATTTTCGTTATTAGAATATACAAATTATTAGTATATAAATTTTCAGCTAAATCCAGTAGGGTCGTCCATTTGGAAAAGATCCGATAGTGGCGCG
Organism: Bathynomus jamesi; assembly: GCA_023014485.1. NCBI lineage: Eukaryota > Metazoa > Arthropoda > Malacostraca > Isopoda > Cirolanidae > Bathynomus > Bathynomus jamesi. The sequence continues at coordinate 10,250 of JAJOZX010004733.1, forward strand.
CGTTCTTGTTTTCCTTTTCGCATAGCTATAAAAATATTTTGCGTTTTCCTTTATTACTTCTATCGTATTTTCCTCTTCTATCTCTGTATGACCGTTAATTAGGGCTTGTATTTTCCTATCGATTCTCTCCAGTTTTTCTTGTATTACTTCCCTGGTATTGTTGTTTGTGCAATTAATTAACTTCGCGGCTACTCTCTTTCTTTTGCAAAATATTGTTCGCTTTTGACTCTCGAAATAATTTCTTTCCTTTTGGCTGTGCTTTCGGAACATATTTTCCTAAAATTTTCAGCGTCTTTTCTTCCAAGGTTGTTAGCATTTCTTCATTTGTTTTATTCTCTAAAATTTTTTCGACTCTATTTGCCCAAGTGGAATCTGATTTCTTCCCAATTTATAATCTTGGAGTTCAGGTCAAAAATTTCAAATTTGCTTCTTTCTTCAATAGGAGTATTTTCCTCTGAGGCTGTCACCATATTAGTTGATATCTCAATTATGTTGCGGTCTGAGATAATAGTTGGGGTTATTTTTATATCATGAATCAAGTTGTTGCTGTTCGTGAACAAGCAGTTATTTTTTTTCTGGTGTTATGTGTTATCTCTTATGTTAACATAAATTCGTTTGTTGGAGCCATCAACATTTTTGTTCATTCCTGGTCTTCTCTTGTGCCCCCTTAAGTTGATATTATATATATATTTTTTTTTTCCCTCACCACCTTCTTGTATTTTATAAATGAAAAATTAAAATCTCCGCAGCGTATTATATTGGGGGATAGAGAGTTTAAGGACTTTATTAGGTTTCTGATCTCAACAATGGCATCCGAGAATTTTACAGTTGGAGTGTTCGGAGGTCTGTAGATGACTTATAAGTACCATGTTTAGTTTTTCTATTTTTAATGCTAAAAGTTCCACGAAGATGTTTGATTTACTTATTATCGGCTCTGCCATATGACTCGCGTGCATATATAGCACCGCTACCTTTACGTCTTGCTTCCGAGAAAGATCCGTTTCCACTTATCTGTTCTGGTAGCTTCTTGTCAGGAAACAGTTCGGGTCCGGGGTTCCCAACTGTGTCGATTGCATGTACTGTACGAGGCTTAGCAGCCGCATTGTGTCTGCGATGTTGAAAAAATTTGGTTTGCGATTTGTATACATAGGTTTCTTTTCGTTTTTCCTATTGTCCTTTGAATTGTTGGGTGATGGTATGCGTGATGTTTTGTGTAATTCTTGCAATGGTAGGGTAGTAGAATCTGTATCTCTCACCGAATTTACAGTGATCATTATTACAGTATACGGTAATTCGCAAACAGTGAGATGCTCATATACTGTATACACTGTCCTCCCTTATATCTGCAATTGCCTTTTACATAGTATCTGCATACAGTTCCTAACCCATTTTTATTTCAGTTCCTTATTTGGACGCTAGTGTTCTTCGTTTGAACTTCTTGTATTAATTTTTGTGCCTTTGTTATATTCATATTTTCGTCCTCTATGTGTGTCGGTATACGTTTTACTTCTGCTGTACCTTTCTTCATCTCCTCCTTTCTCTGCTATTATAAACCGTAAATGAGTTTATTTCAGTCCTAAATCGATCACAAAAGTATTTCACTCCATTCAGTTGCTTGGCACCTGTTATGAGAGAGATATCTTCGTCTTTCCATTTCAGGCAGTTTAAGTCGAAAAGGAATTGGCAGAAATAACATCTAATTGCCTTAAAGTCATCTGTTGCATTGTTGCAGAAACTGCAGCGTTGTAGAAATTTATTACTCATTTCCGTGTAAAAATTGGTGAGCGAAATCCGACTCGAAAGAATAATATGAATGGTGGAAGGATTTTGACTCAAACTGAGTGAGGGAAAGTTTTCTCCGTTACTCTGGAGATGGGGGATGTGGCGCTCTGTATATTCTCACTGACTGGTGCATGGGAGTATGGCCGCGGGGGATAGCTAAGGGATAGCCGTAGGAATTTTTTCAACTTACAGATGGGCAGCTAATTTCCTTCAAATGAAACACTCGAAAAATCCTTTATAGATAAATTCGCTTTGTTTTATTTATTTTTTATGACATACGCCAACTGCGGAGATAATGCCAGAAAGTAATACAAGAAAAACTAAGGTATCGAGAGGGAAATACAAGCCCTGATTAAGGACCAAACAGAGAGGGAAGAGGAAAAGGCGGTAGAAGTAATAAAGGAAAATCCAAAATACTTCTATAGCTATGCGAAAAGGACAACAAAACCGCGCGCCGCTATTGGGCCCTTAAGGAAGAGAAATAATGAACTAACCGACGATCCAAAAGTAATATCTGAAATATTGAGAGCCCAGTATGAATCAGTTTTTAGTACCCCAAAAAATGACAAAGCGATACCTGACATAGATGCATTCTTTGAAGAGGAATTGCAAGGAGAGTGTATAACAGACTTTGATTTTACCCCAGAAGATGTAGCGAGAGCTATAGGACAAATGAAACCACATTCATCTGCAGGTCCGGACAAATGAAACGCATTATTGATTAAAAACTGTAAAAATGAAATAGCTACACCTTTATACTGGATATGGAGAAGATCCCTAGACACTGGGGAAATACCGAACATCTTGAAAAGAGCAAACATTGTTCCTGTACATAAAGGAGGGGACAGATCTCAAGCAAAGCACTACAGACCAGTGTCATTGACGTCCCACCTCACTAAAGTATTTGAAAGAATAGTTAGAGAGAAAATTTATGATTTCTAGGAGACACTGGAAAGATTCAACGAAAATCAGTACGGATTCCGATCAGGTAGATCATGCCTATCACAACTAATAGAACACTACAACAATATCCTAGATGCACTGGAAGGCAATGACAACTACGATGTCATATACACGGATTTTGCTAAAGCTTTCGACAAATGTGATCACGATATAATAGCACATAAAAGGAAATATATGGGAATAACAGGCAAAGTAGGAAAATGGATCTACAACTTCCTCAGAGAACGTCTACAGGTCGTCAAAATTCAAGTTATATCATCATCACAATCGGAAGTACGCAGCTCAGTACCACAAGGTACAGTACTGGCTCCACTCTTGTTCATTATCATGCTAACAGACATAGACAGCGGAGTAAACAGCAACAGTATAGTAACAGCCCTTGCGGACGATACGAAGATCAGCAGAAAAATCAGCGATGCAAATGAGGTGGAGCCCTTGCAGAGGGACACGAATAAAATATACAAATGGTCAGAAGACAACAATATGACATCTAACACCGAGAAATTTCATCTCTTGAGATATGGTAGAAATGAGGAATTTAAACAGACTTCATATTATGCTCCAGATAGACAGGAAATTCAGAGAAGCATGAAAGCGGTCGACTTGGGGGTAATAATGACTGATGATGCCAGATTCGAGACACAAAAATCAGGTAGCAATAAACAAAGTAAAAAGAGTCGCGGGACAGATACTAGAACGTTCAAAAGGAGGGACAAGACAGTAATGATTCCCCTGCTCAGAACACTGCTCAGTTTTGACGTCCCCATATAAAAAGGAAGAAATTAATAAAATAGAAGAAACGCAGACACATTTCACAGCCAAAATTGATGGCTGCAAAGAACTCAACTACTGGGAAAGACTACATAAACTAAATCTGTACTCCCTGGAAAGAAGAAGAGAGAGGTACACCATAATCTACATACGGAAAATGATCGAAAAACTGGTACCAAACCTGAAACTAAACCCAATTACCATCCAAAGAATGCTGAAAAATAGGAAAGGCAGAATGTGTAGTGTTCCCAAATTAAAGGCCTGAAAAGGGACCTCCTCAACACAAGGAAAATAGCTTGGTTGTCAGGGGCCAAGACTTTTTAACCAGCTAACAAAGGACCTCAGAAACGTTACAGGGGTCAAAGTTGAAGTCTTGAAGAGAAGACTAGGTGCCTGGCTCAGGACGGTACCAGATGAGCCGGGTGTACCTGGCTATGTGCGGTGGAGAGCGCGAGAGCAACTCGCTCCTCCACCAAGCCAGACCTAGAGGCCGGGCCACCAGCTTGACCTTCGTGTGAAGAGAGACCAACACACGGAACTTAAACGAGGTTAACGAGGTATATGGGGAGCAATGGATTTCACATTTAAACACGTGAAACAAATAATTGATGCACACCCACAAAGAAAAATGAAGTGATTGTAAGACCTTTCGTGTATTTATTCCCTGACGAAGTGTATATTGTTGAATACGCGAAAGGCCTTGGAATCGCTTTTCATTTTTCCTTCTGGGTATGCACCGTATACTATATACGAGTAAATATTTCACGTAGAAGAAAAATGTAGGATTCCAAACACCAAAGCCTGCAGTGATGTGCCGGAATTACGACATTTGATCGACTTGACATTCTATTAATAAGTATATTGTAAGTTACATTAAATGACTTTAGGTTAACACGGGTTAGTTTAGATTACGCTAGGTTAGGTTAAGTTAGGTTGTTAGTTTTTTAGAGTATCGACGTTATAGTCATATCGATTCGATGAGTATAGGTCCGAATGTGACCTTGTCCGAAATGTCCGTACGCAGTTGGAAACAGATTAAAACTCTTAACTCGATGGCAAATCCATTATTTATGGAACCATATCGCAAATGTTTAAAATGTTCCACCTTCACTTAAAAGCGCGATAATGCAATTAATTAGTTTAATAAACGTGATTCTGAATAAGTAAGAAACTTCTCGGACACGATTTTTATTTCACTATGACATAGCTGTACGTATAAAGTCCTTCCCATGAAGGATATTGAAAAGGATGTTCTCATTAGATACTTCGTAACTTAAAAAGATTCTCTCACAGGGGAAAATCGTAACAAGACTAACATGAAACAAAAAATTAGCGTCTATTTGTGTTCTGAAAACGAGTTTTCCTTCTGAGGAAATTCTATCTTTTTTCTTTCCTTTTAAAATCGAGAATACTGCAGCATTGCCAGCGTCCATAGCTAAGTGGGTAACATCGTTTCCTCGTAAGCGAAGTAAAGAGACAGAGGTCGGAGGGGTCGACTCCGCTGATGTTGGTAGTGATAATACAGGAGTTAGAGTAATGGTCGCATTAGTTAGCCTGAGCGCTGTGCCAGTTCCTAGCCCTTTTGAATAATTAATGCAGCACTCGACATTATTTATTTATATATATATATATATATATATATAGAGAGAGAGAGAGAGAGAGAGAGAGAGAAGAGAGAGAGAGAGAGAGGAGAGAGAGTTAATTTCCAAAACGCATATATCCATTTTTTTAGATTTTGAGAAAATCAGTATTTTATGTATTGGTTAATACAGCGTTTAGGAAAAAATTAAAAAACTCGGTAGCTATGTAAAGAAAGCGCCCTTCGCTAAAAAATCGATGTCTTATGTGACAATACATTATAGCAACCATACTCGAAAGTTGCTGATTTGGCGTTTATCGCGTTTTGGAACTAAACTCTTCATATGTGTGTGTAACATATATGTATGTTACACACAGACCGCGCATTGAACAAGGAACTCCTCGGGGAAAATTAAATCCACTATACTGTAATCCAAATAAGTAATGGTAAATAACAAATACTATAGTTTTTCTTGTTCATGATGTTAGCCCGACGTGAGCAACGGATCACTCGCAAAGTTTTATTTATATATATATATATATATATATATATATATATATATATATTATATATAATATATATATATATATATATATATAATATATAATAAAACGATAAAATCTAAATACAAAGTGCAAATCTTATCGCTGTTATCAGTAAAGACTTGTTCCGAGAATTTTAAGCGAGAGATGAAGGTTATCAAAAGATTTAATAATTTTGTTTTAATAATGACAAATTTTACCTGTAATTAACGTTTTTCAAAGGGAAAATGATTGTTTTCACACCTGTTCTTCTAAATATTCTTCATCATATCATTTCAAGTGATTATAATGAAGTTAATATTTTCTGAAGTATCGTATGTAAAATATATGCAGTGTATCGTATACCGGGCTTGGAAAAATTGCATTTGTAATTTCATCTGAATGTAACGACAATGTTATATTGTCCTATAATTGTAACGACAATGTTATATTGTCCTATAATTGTAACGACAATGTTATATTGTCCTATAATTGTAACGACAATGTTATATTGTCCTATAATTGTAACGACAATGTTATATTGTCCTATAATTGTAACGACAATGTTATATTGTCCTATAATTGTAACGACAATGTTATATTGTCCTATAATTGTAACGACAATGTTATATTGTCCTATAATTGTAACGACAGTGTTATATTGTCCTATAATTGTAACGACAATGTTATATTGTCCTATAATTGTAACGACAATGTTATATTGTCCTATAATTGTAATGACAATGTTATATTGTCCTATAATTGTAATGACAATGTTATATTGTCCTATAATTGTAATGACAATGTTATATTGTCCTATAATTGTAATAATCCAACTCATCTCAATTAAATACATTTTTCTCTCTTCACTGATTTGAAAATTTAGTGTTTTTTTGGCTATTGATTTAAATTAATTCAGTTACATTAAAAAATTGGTTAGCAACACTGAAGCGTTCAAGGCAACTCAGTGAGGGGCCATTCAAAAACCACGTGGTCCTTAAAGGGGGGGGCTTCCTTATTTGACCACCAAGGGCCACATGGGGGAGGGGGGTCTTGACGTTTAACCACGTGGCCAATACTAAGCATTAAAATATCCTGTTTATAATATTGTTTATCATATTATGCTCCAATTAATATGTATGTATCCAATATGTATGCTCCAATAAATAATTTTTTGAACATTCAAAATTACATTTTTTAGTCAAGATATTATTTTGAATTAAAGAAACAAACAATTAATACAGTTTATTTAGAAGATATGCCTTTTAATAGTTCATTTACCTCATTACCTCTCAATAATATAAGAAATCTAAAATGGCACCTTACATTTTACATAAGATTAAGAAGGGGTAGGGGTGACATCAGAAGACCACGTGGTTTTGGAGGGGGGTTTAAGTCATTGGCCACAAATTACTACAAGGGGGAAGGACGGGTTTGTAAACTACCCGAAAAAGAACCACGTGATTTTTGAATGACCTCCTCACTCAAGAGTGTCAGACCAATCACCATTTGAAATTCAAGGCCAAGGGCCAGTGACAGTAAGAATCGGATACTCGTAATCAGGATGTAATCAAATGTAATCACTCAGGAAGTGTTTAACAAAATTAGTCCTATTTAAATATGCAAATGAAGAATATAAAAATTTGGAGCAACTGGAGAAATACTGCATACTGTAGGATTGTAGCTTAAATCAACGTTTCCTCTCGCCAATTGAAACAACGTGCCTGATATTGAAATATAATGATTCGTGATCCATTGATACTCCTTTCCTCTTTTCCCCTTTTTGGGAAATAATATACACAACACAATAAATAAATGCACAATTACATCTATGGGAAAATATGATGGTCATTTCTACAGTAATTGGCGAATATGGTCTTGCCTATTTAATTATTCGTAGTTTGATAGATGATGTCATTGTAATTGTGATAGTAACTATAAGTATGACTATCGGAACAGAAGTAATTGTAATCATAATTGTAATTCAACATTTGTAAAAAGTAATTGTAATTGTAATTATCCCGAAAAAACGTAATTTTTCCAAGCCTGTCGTAAACAGTGTATGCAGGATTACTATTATACGTACGAGTATATAAATGTGAAAAATCTGAAAAACTTTGTTTAACCTTGGTTTTGCTTCCGCCCAAATTATTCATTCTGACAAAGGTAAAACTTGTCACTCCACCTTAGACCTACAGTTTACCGTGGAATCCGAACCACGCCCCACCGCGGTCGGTTAGAAATTACAAAGTCCTCGCCCGGACTCGATCTCACAACCTCCCGATCAGCAGCCCAGTGTCTTAACTACTAGGCTACCCAGAGTACCCACTTATCTACCAACCAATTTTTATTGTGTGGAAGTATATATATATACCATATGTCCCACAAAAAAGTACACCCAACTTTAGATTGTACTAACTCCTCCAAAAATTGAGATATTTTGGATCTGTTTGTTTGATTTAACATAGCAAATTATTCTTTGTTAACATTCAAATTTATTCATGTTTAAACGATTTAGTGTTTAAGCATCTGCTTTTAACTGAAGGGTACAACAAAATGGATTGCGCAAAATTGGTCAATGAAAAAATAATGTGTGTGCTATCGATGTAATGAAAAGACAAATACATAATAATAGATACTTTAACCTCTTTTGGACCACTGGGTCGAATTTGTACCGTTTCTAATACACGCACTTATAACTTAACCCTACAAAAAATTCAGTCGTCAAGAGGTTAACATAATTTTAATAAGATACAAAGCAGATTTTCCTTTATTCCTTATTGCAAAAGTTATGCTTAGTTTCGTTTTCTTTCAACATGACCGCCATTCCTATCGATACAAATCTGGAGTCGAGCTCTCATCTTCCCCATCACTCTTTTGATAAGATCTGGATTGTCTTTTAACAAGTTGATTTCAGCTGTGATGCGAGTCCTCAAATCATCTAAATTGATAGGTTGTGATGCAAATACTCTATTTTTCAAATGACCCCATAAAAAGTAATCACACGGGGTCAAGTCAGGGCTTCTGGGAGGCCATTCAATGTCATGGCCTGTAGCAATTACTCTTTGGTGGAAGACTTCCTGCAAGCGTTCCTTCACAATAACTCTCCTGTGAGCAGGAGCTCCGTCTTGCACCCACCAAATACGATTAAATCGGTTTCCATAAGTAATACTATTTGTGGAAGGATTTCTCGGTCTATCATTTCTAGGTAAGCTTCACCATTTAGATTACCATCGTAAAAGACCGGGCCAATTACCGCTCCATTACCGCACAGTCCTACCCAGAGAGACAGTTTTTGTCGAGTTATTCTTTTCGTAGATATGATTGTCAGGTGGATGATTTTTTTGGTGCATACTGACGGCAGATTTGTCTGTTCACTAGACCATTCATAAAAAAGGCCGCCTCATCTCCAACCACTAATTGTTCAGTGAATCTTTCTGGTTTTTCAAGAAACCACTGGGCAAATCTTAGGCGGCGAGGTAGATCTCCTTCAATGAGTTGATGTCGAATTTCCATTCTGTATGGGTACAAATTCAAATCCTCACGAACTATTCGATGAAATGACATGCGTGAGAGTTCTGTACCATTTCGCCTGGTGGACACTTTTGGATGTCTCTCTAATAAATGCCGAACATGCTGAATGTTCTTGTCTGTTCTTGCCGTCTTCGGATGGCCTGAACGTCCTTTGTTCAAATTGAGGACCGTTCCTTCTTTGTATTTCCGAATATTCTTCAAAATTGTATGTTTAGTTGGAGAAGCTCTATCGGGAAATTGCAGTTCGAAGGTATTCTGAACTTGTTTTAAGCTTTTAGTTTGCAGATAAGTTGTGACCATGAGAACGCGCTGCCTTCGTGTAAACTGCATGATAAGGGTTTCAAAGTTATTTATAAATTTAGTAATTCAGATTCTTCATTTATACAGTATGTATGACTCGTATCTTAGATACAAAAGTTCGAATTATTTAAAAAAAATATTTGCAATATCCTTCGACGTAAAAAGTAGCACATTGGTTAAAGCAAGAGGAGCTATCTGGCTGGGAGAAATGATCATTCCGCGCAACCCATTTTGCTGTACCCTTCAGTTAAAAGCAAATGCTTAAACACTAAATCGTTTAAACATGAATAAATTTGAACGTTAACAAAGAATAATTTGCTATATTAAATCAAACAAACAGATCCAAAATATCTCAATTTTTGGAGGAGTTAGTACAATCTAAAGTTGGGTGTACTTTTTTGTGGGACATATATATATATATATTATATATGAATAATTCTAACAGTCGTTTTTGCATATAAAGTCCAAACTCGCGTGACACTGTAACTGTATATAAGATGCAAGTTTGGAAAAATAAAAAATTCATTTTCTTTCTATTTTATTTTTGCTACGTAATTAATGAATTATTTTTTTCTAAATTACCTAATCATTTTTTAGATTAGGCTTAAGCGTGTAATAGTGTTAAATTCTGCAGTGTTCATTTTTTTTTATACATTATCTCTTGGTTGAAAAAGATGAAGTCATATCTTGCCAAAACTCTAAATTAACACTTAATTTTAAATTTTAAGCATTTAATTTTGGCTCATATGCATGTTTAATTTTAATTAATAATAAAATTCATATTTCAATTTCCATTTGTAGTTAACTCGGCAAATTATGATAGCATCAGATCTGTCAATATGCTGTTTAAGAGAAAAATGTGCCTTCATCTTCAAATATATTGCTAAGTTGCTTATGTGTTAGTATGCTGTTACAGCAAAAATTTAACTTTATAGCAAATATTTTGCAAAAAAATTCAGCCTATTGAGAATAAAAAAAAAACAGGTCAACATTAAATAATGATGATGTCGCCAAATTAATTCGTATGTAAACTTGTAATTTTTCATATTATTCTGATCTGACCTAGAGGCTGAAGCATTACCTGTAATATTTCAGAAGCAGTGAAATACAGTAAGAGCATATCTCTGTCTTCTCCTTTGAGCCCTGCCTTCTCTAGAGGACTTAGTTTTAAAATAGAATAAATAAGTTCTCCGATACGCTACAAGAAGAATCGGGGAACCGTCAGATAATTTAGCAAGTTTTCACAGACTCCTCCGATCCGCTACAAGAAGAAATCGGAGTGTAGTTTAAAAGAAACTACTGCAATTCCCTACACGGTACCAGCTATCCCAGAGTGAGAAATCCGTTGCTGCCACCTAACCAGAACCCCCGTCAACCTCGAACCTCCCAAGGCCATAGACAGAGGGTTAACATATATACGAGGCGTCGCGCGGCATAATGACGAATTCATCCAACGGCGAAAATTCTGTTTTCTATGCTATAGTAAACTTCAACCTTTCCCTTATCATGTATCAGGTCGTCTTTTGGCGTATTCATCATTGTATTACTGAACAAGATTTTAAATTCATTTAATTAAGTTAATTATTTTCATTCTTAAGTGGCGCAAGTTCTTGTGTTTCTTTTCGTAAAGTTATAGAAGTACTTTGTGTTTTCCTTTATTACTTCTGTTGCCCTCTCTGAATAACTCTTAAAGAGAGATTGTATTTCCTCATCGATTCTCTTCATCTTTTCTTGTATCATCTTTCTGTTATTGCTAGCTGTGTAGTTTATTAATTTTGTAGCTACTCTCTTTCTTTTGCGGAATATTTTCCGCTTTTGCCTCTCAAAATAATTTCCCCTTTCTTTTTTCCTGCTTTTTTGGAACATATTTTCCTAAAAATTCTAGCTTCTTTTCTCCTAAGATTATTAGTATCTCTTCAGTTGTTTTGCCTTTGAATAGTGAACCATATTTTATTTTATTTCATCCCAATTTATAGTCTTTGAGCTTAGGTTAAAAATTTCAGATGTGCCGTTTTTTTCGTGTGTGGTTGTCGCCATATTGGTTGTCACCATATTGGTTGATATTTCGATAATGTTATGGTCAGATATAATCGTTTGGATTATTTTTATATCATCAATTAGGTTCTTGTTGTTCGTGAATACCAGATCCAGGCAGTTATTTTTTGCGTTAACAAACTTATTTGTTACAGCTATCAGCATATTTACTTGTTCCTGGTCTTCTCTTGTGCCCCACTTGTCTTGATTTATACATGTATTTCTTCCTCCCTTTTGTATTTTATAAATGGCAAATTAAAATCTCCGCAAAGCATTATATTGGGGGTTGGGGAGTTCAAAAACTTTATTAGGTTACTGATATCAGCATTGACATCAGGGAATTTTGCAGCTGGTGTGTTCGGAGGTCTATAAATGACTATTAGTAGCACGTTTAGTTTTCAATGAAATATATGAGAATAACGGATAGAGTGGGAAAATGGATCTATAACTTCCTCAGAGAATATCAGCAAGTTGTTAAAATCCAATGAATAACATCAACAGATTCGGAAGTACATAGTTCAGTTCCACGAGGAACAGTATTAGCTCCATTCCTATTCATTATCATGATAACCCCATAACCACCCAATGGACAACGAAGTAACAGTGACAGTGCAGTGATATCCTTTGGTAATGATACAAAAACCAACAGAAAAATTAGAAATGCAGATAATGTGATGGACACAAACAGAATACACAGATGGTCAGAAGAAAACATGAAATTTAACATAGAAAATTTTCACCTCTTAAGACATGGAAACAATGAGGAGTTAAAACAAGCAGATTTTGCTCAAATAGGCAAAAAAAGAAAGAAAAAAGCACACGATTTGAGAGTTATAATGACTGACAATGCCGAATTTGAGACAAATCAGATAGTGATAAACAAGGTAAAAAGAATTACGGGACAAATACTAAGAAAATTTAAAAGAAGAGACAAGAAAGTAATGATTCCCTTGCTAAAAACACTGATCATACCAAAACTGGATTGCTGCTCAATATTGACATCTCTATATAAAGAAATTTCACAGCCAAGATCAATGACTGCAAAGAACTCAATTAGGCTACTGTGGAAGATTACGTACATTACATCTATATTCGCTGGAAAAAAGGAGAGAGGTATACCATAATATACGCAAAGAAAATAATAAACTACCTAACCTCAAGCCTAACCCCATAACTACCCAAACAACACTGGAAAATAGGAAAGGTAAAATGTGTACTGTTTCCAAACTAAAGGCAGGCAAGACGAGGGACATCCTCAACTCTGAAAAAAAATAGCTTTGTTGTCAGAGGACAAAGACTATTTAACCAGCTACCCAGAGACATCAGAAACATCACTGATGTAAAAGTTGAAGTCTTCAAAAGAAAACGCCTGGCTCAGAATGGGTGTGCTAGTTGTGCGAGTTGAAGAACTCGGTACAACAACTTTATCTTACATCAAATCAGGTCTAGCGGTGGGGCCACTAGCCTGAACTCCGTGTGAAGAGTGACTGACGCATGGAATATCTGCGGGGTTGCAAGCTATATACTGTAGTGTGTATATACACACACACACACACACACAGTAATTACTAAATGAAAATGAAAATTAAATGAAGTATTTTTGTAGAATAGACTAGTTCCACGATACGATAATTATTAGGACAATATGAGTCTCTATCCAAAGTTTGTCACGACCTAGTCCAGTCTCTGAATGTCGCTGAAGTGCTAATCCTTGTGGAACTCTTCGTCTTCTCTATTCTTTTATAGTTTTTACAGCATAAAGAAATTATTCCACGAGAAATGTAGAGTTTCAAATTATGATTGGTTAAACCGGCTTTTCTTGTGACATCTCATAGACAGATTTTAGGGGAGTAAGGTTAAGGTAGGTTGGGTTCTGTTAGGTTAAGTTAGGATGGATTCAGTGTCAATGTAATTTTCTATCGAAAAAATGCTTAAATTGCTTTGGTTACAAGATTATACCAACACACCTGTCGAGGGAAAAACTGTTTCCCACGCAATAAACTTTAAATTAGAATTAAAAATAGTTAAGATTTTATCACCACGTAATTTTTAACTTAATTTTATTTATTTATTTTTTGTTTGGTCGAAAAGGAAATATTCTATTTTATTTTTAAATTTTTTATTTTCGGCGAACACTATTCCGTACTTGTCTACGTATAAAATACTTGATGAAGGACATGAAGTACTGTTATTTTGCATACCTGTATTCACAGTGTTTTCTATTATACCCATTATACCCATTTTCTGTTATACCCATAGTATACATACTCGAGTAAAATAAAAAAAAAAAAGTAGTCAAATTTTTTGGAGGCTTTTTTTTTTTTTGTTTCTCTTGAAGATTAATGAGTTGGCAAAAGGTAATCATCGTACATCTGGCAGTACGTTACGTTTCTCATTTTCTAAAAAACTTTTATTTGCATATCAGCCTCACTTTAATTACGATGTTGAATGGGTGACCGTTCTCTCTCCGTTCACGTGATGTAGCAACCGGTACATGGTTTGGATCCCATGTACATAATAAAGCTGTAGGTCTCCTACGTCATAATTATCTTTGCCGTTATGAAAGAGGTTAAACAAACAAAAAATTCAAAACGCCTACAAATTGAAACAAATTTGTTCATCTACTTAATAATAACAACAACAAAAACAACAATAATAATATTAGGTACTTGTGGGTTATCTGTCGCCACTTTTTAATTTAATTTTCCAACTTTTTCACAAATACAGATGTGTGTTATCATGTTGCCATTTTTACAAAAATGTTTTTACGCCTCGTGAACAGGCTCTCATCGATCTCAACCACTATTCCTTCTAACCTAACCTAACCTAACCTCACCTAACCTAACCTACACTAACCTCACACTAACCTAACCACACACTAACCTAACCTAACCTAAAAAATAAATGACCCCTTAGGTTAGGTTAGGTCAGGTTAGGTTAGAAGGAATAGTGGTTGAGATCGATGAGAGCCTGTTCACGAGGCGTAAAAACATTTTGTAAAAATAGCAACATGATAACACACATCTGTATTTGTGAAAAAGTTGGAAAAATTAAATTAAAAAGTGGCGACAGATAACCCACAAGTACCTAATATTATATTATTATTAATAATAAAGTTTTTTGATGCAAAATTATCTTTAGAATTATTTAATTAATTAATAATTAATAAATATAAAATATTATTATAACAATTACTCTATGGATAATAGAGTAAGTTCGTCTTCACTCTAGATATAACAAACCTAACCAAACCACAACTATTTATTTATTTATTTATTTATTTATATATATATATATATATATATACCATCGGGGGGGGGGGGGGAAATAAATTCCTTCCATAAGCATCGCGCGTCTCCTCTATAAATAACTATAGCATTTATTGTATTTGGGTTTGTTAATTAGAGAGAGAATTTGATGTCAGAGGATTCTTAAAGGGAGGCAAAGAGCAAACACATTCACAGTTTGTTAACGAGTTCGACTCGACAGAATTTAACTGAATTTCAAATTGAAAATTAATTTTGGCGCAATTTGGAGGTTTCCCGCCATTTTCGAAGGATTTCGAAGCGCTGGAGCGTTCTAACGGTTTTAACGGTAGGTGGATATTTGATTTTAATATTATAGCAAGGGATATATATATATATATATATATATATATATATATATATATGTGGTGGTGGTGTAGTGGTTAGCGTCGCTGAGTACGAATCCATCGGCCCTGGGTTCGAGACCCGCTGACGGCAGCCGGCGCGCAGCAAAACCCAGCTGTTCATCCTTCCACACAATAAAAACAGTGGTTGGTAGATAAATGGGTACATTGGGTGGCCTAGTGGTTAAGACGCTGGGCTACTGGTGGGGCGTGGTTCGGATTCCACGTTAAACTGTAGGTCTAAGGTGGAGTGAAACGCTTGACCTTCGTCAGAATGAACAATTCGAGCGGAAGCTAACCAAAGGTGTATATATATATATATATATTTGGAGGACTGCTACAGATTTTTATGAAACTTAGCAAATTAATTAGTTTGCTAAACCTAACCACACCTAACCTAACCTCTATCAGATAGCAAACTAATTGATTTGTTAAGTTTCGTGAAAATCTGTAGCACGCCTCCAAACCGAAAAGACCCTAAATGTCTCCACCAGGATTCGAACCCAACATTTCTTGAGTAGAAGGCGAAAGCGCTGACCATCACACTACAGTAGGGAAACGTTAGTACAACTTGCAATATTTCAACACCCGCGTCCAGAGGTGTTTTCTGTATTAACCCTCCTGCACTAGACAGATAAGTTAGAGTTTATTTATTTATTTTAGTTATGAAAGCAGCTAAAGCAAACGTGTGGATGACCGTAAAGAAAAAGGATACTTATAAAACAGAAAATATTTTAACCGTTCCACAATGATTACGAATCCAATCAATGATCCTATAGCTGTTACAGATAATTACAATAACCAGAGTTTATTTGAATACACTTAAGTAAAATGTGCAGCACAGAGGTGGTTTCGTCCCCGCATCTTGTGAGCCACGTCCCGAGCTCGGCTCTTACCACCACACCATCCAGGAAACCAAAATAAAAATTCCTTTCAAATACAACTTTTGAGCGTATCTCGTTTTATGTTGTACATTTTCAAAATTGTACTAGTTAACTTTTCAGTAATGATTATTACAGAGAAATGCAATAAGTAGGTTGGTGTTAATACAGAGACCGAGTTAAAATATGCAAGCCAGAGGAGCTCATTTCTGAATCATTATTTTGTTAGCTTTGAATTTCAGCTTAAAATTCTTATTGACAGTTTTTTCCATGTTTGTCATTGTGAATGATTTTCTAAATTTTTAGATGTGGAAAGAAATACCGCGACGTAGATGGGAAACACATTGTCCTTTTAATTTAGACACGCATCACCACCCTTGTGATTTTATATATATATATATATGCAAGGCCCCCTTTTATAACAAAAGGAAAAGATGATTCTCAAGAATAAAGTGCTTTCAGCATTACAAAACACTTCCCATCCCATTACACAAAACCAAAAGTGGTGAAATGTGGACTGTAACACACTGTTCTTTCGATGTTGAATTATGTATAAACATTTTACACAAGTCCGTACGTCCATTCGACGTGATTCAATTAAAAACTCGCACGAGAACAGAACAGAACTCCAAAATACCATAGATCGAATATCATCTCGGTTTGCGAGTTAATATTTGTTCTAAACTTGCGGCTGTAAGCGGGGGGGGTTTTCAGCGAATCATGCAAACGCCCATTTCATGCCACTTAAATCAAATAACGTTGAACTATTTCCCATGAAAAATTGACACTGTTTGCGGTGTCTATACAACAAGCCTTGTGCGTGAGTGTTTGGATCTCATCTGGCGAGCGATCAAGAGCGCTCTTTGTTTCTTGTGTGTCCGTTGATGGATGTCCTGGTCTGCGACGAATTTCACGTTTCTTTGATGAAAAGTTATGATGTTGTACGAACTTCGCAAGTTTAAGACTTAAAACCATTAATCTGTCCCTTCAATGAGCGCAATTTTACTGTCCAGTCACGCGACCAAGGATAAATGGTGATATACCATTAGCGCTATCTGTACAAGACATCTTTACATCCTTCGTGGTGAAATTGCACACTGTACACCGACCTTTTTTCCTATTCTAGCTGTATCAGATTTTTTAATTTCTCGTAATTCTTTGCCAAAATGAGAAATATCCAAGTGTAGTGAAATGTGTATACCACTCGAAGGAGGAAACATCAAGCTTTAAAATAAGGTCTAACTGATTATTTTTATATATATATATATATATATATATATATATATATAAAACCAAGCCAGTGTTTACTCGTAATGTGTTATAAAAAGCAAACACAAAAGCGCTTGGTCATTATGGAATTTTTATTTTCCTCGTGATTATTCTTGCATATATAGTGAACGCATTAAAATGGCTATTAATATTCACTGCAGCAAATTGCAAATTGTGAATTTTCTTATTACTAGTCTTGAGTAGACATTGAAAAACTTTAAAATTAAACATTACAGACTTAGATTTTACATGAAAATGAAAAGGTACCGTTTCTTCATCCATTGCTAGTTAAGATTTAAAATAATGATAAAGAATTAAAATTACGCGCGGAGAAGTTTCAATATTCTTCTCAGATATTTTGAAATTAATATTTTCTTAGAGCCAACCGGCCCCACACCAAAAAAAATTTTTTTTTTTTTTTTTGAACTGTTCAGGAGGATGAAAGTTTACTTTAGTTACGAATTCAAATTTAATTTCTTTATTGTTTAAAAGATAAGCACAGAGAACATACAAAGTTGGACATTTTTTTTTTTCTCCCCCCGTTAAGGACAAAATTTTAAATATTGTACTTAAAAAATTGCCGAGTAAGAGGCAATGCGAGTTGCATTTCGTGATAATAAATATATCTTACATTATACACAATTTATATATTATATACGTCGAGTCGACTTAAAGTTCTTTGGATATTGGGATAAAAATTTTAATCGGTGAAGATGTCAAATAATGCTGTTTCCGTAATTTGTGGAAATTAATATTTAACATAGTGTAAAAATTCAGTTGGTCTACTTCGAAAAAAGTGGGAATCATTCGTATTAAATATTGATGAATGGGAGAAATATTAAAAGATATGTAATATTAATTGTCAAATATATTTGGTAAAAACTGCTCTCTCTCTCTCTCTCTCTCTCTCTCTCCACACGTTCTTGATAGTCATTTTAAAACAAAACTCTAAACAGCTGATTGTATGTGCGTGAAAACGCGCCGTACATAGTTGGAGCCTCATACATTTAGTTATTGATGCTAAAAACCCAACGAAAATACTCGTCTAAATAACTGCCTCATAACCTCCATTTGTACGGACACTGCCGCAAACTAAAGCTGGAACTCGACTATTATATTCATACTCTTAAATGGGTTACACTCATTCATTGAGATGAGTCACGCTGAGTGAGGGACAGAAAGACTTTCAAAGTGATTTACATTTAGTATGGATAAATCTTCTGTGCCAATAAACCTTATTGGAACACCCCTAATGATACGCCAGCTGATCAGACCCATATGGCCTTATACTGCAGTTAACTTACAAAGCACTATTTATAGCAGATACATATTTTAAGCACTCTTTTTAAAGGCACACGGCTTACTGTGTGTGTACAAACTATCATGAAGAGAGTACAATCAACTCAAAGTGTTGATTTACATCAAAATTCATTTCCTATAAGTAAATCAAATACTCCTTTTTAACTTTACACACACACACACACACACACACACATGCATGCATAAGGTATTCTGTAACCAGCCATTTAATATTCAAATTTCCTTTAAAAATCTCTCCTTCGACGACGAGCTTAAAACTTAACGGGAAAATTAATTCAGTAACGTGCAAAATTTATCCCATTATCACCAAATTGGGAAAATAAATAGAGAAAGTAAATACACAAGTAGAGATCAGCCAATTAATTGCTCGAAACAGGGCTGCCATTAGCATGTTAGCCGATTAGACCTTCTGCCACGGTCGGAAAGGTTGCCAACTCTGAACTTTTTATTTTAAAATGTTACCAAGTACCGCAATATGGTTTAATTAATATTATAATAAATTTATAAAATAGTTTATACGCATCTGTAATATTCATTAACTAGAATTATAGGTCGCAAGTTAATTATTAACGAATTAATAATGCAACAATAACTTTTTTATAGGTTATTTCTTAATTAAAGCTTTGAATTATCTTGCTTCATAAAAGGGTGATAAAGAAGCAACATTTTAACTCCTAAACCGTCAAGTTCACAATTAGCGCTTAAAACATAAGATACTACTCGTGTTAACAAAAAGAGAAAAAAAAACGCTATTCCATCTATACCAAATTAAGTTCTTTATCTTCGCAATAAAAAGAATAAGAATAAAAACTTTTTTCTTAAATACAAAAAAAAAAAAAAAAAAATTGTGAAGCAACATCTTTACAAAGAAAACATTTTTTTTTTCTCTTCAACTTTCTCTCTTTCTTCCTGGAACGTAATTGGTCATAACTTGATTAGAAAGAAAATTTGGCGCCAAAAGTAAACAAAAGCACGTGGATCACCATTGCCAACCAAATGCGCGCGCAATTACGTTACGCTTTCCATAAAGGTTTGTTTCGTATGACGGTTGGGGGAAAAAAAAGAAATTTTATATATATATATATATATATATATATCGCATAATTTACAATTCAAATTATTATACGTTAATAAACTATATTTTTTCAATTCCTTTTATATAAATAATCATTATGTTTAATTTCTTGTTTTTCTTCTTACGTGTTTCCCCTCATTCATATTTCCCCTTCCTTACCCTCTTTTCCCTCCTTAGTTTCCCCTTGTGCCATCAATTAGCCTTGTATACCAAATCTATTAAGCGAATGAGTGTGGCGCGTCGCCTTAGATTTATTAGCCTTATTGTCTTGCTAATTTCATCCCATCTTATTTGATGAAGTGTTCGTAAGCACTTGCTTATGTGCGAAGACTGCGAACGAGCTTACGTGTAAGTAAGGAAGCAAGACCAATCTTACGGTCGGATGTTTAAAAACATTTGAACGTGTGTGTGTGTGTTTACCTAACAATACAAATGACGTATGACTAAAACTGTATACATACGTGTCAAAAAATTAAATCTCAACACATTCTTTATATATATATATATTATACACACTGTGTATATATATTATATACTGTATATATACAAAAGTGAGGCGAAGATATCAATTACTTATAGCGAACAAAGTTAAGCCGTTGAGAATAGGTCTAAAGGAAAGATAGTACACTTTAATCTGGTAAATGATATAAACCAATGAAGCGATTAATTTGGGTGGAGTTCCATATTACCCACTCAACCGAAGACAACAATAGGAGAGGACGCATCCATACAAAAGCTAGAGCTCAACGCGAAACATTTCTCATTGATACTGATACGAGAGAGAGAGAGAGAGAGAGAGAGAGAGAGAATTTAGCTGATATTAATCTTCATATATACAGGGTGTTCTAAAATAACTTAGCAAACTTTTACATGAACGCAATATCTTAATAAAAATTATGCGATATTTAACAATTTTATTTCAAATACAGCAGCAATAAGAAAAGCAACAATAATTGTTTATTTCAGATGTTCAAAGTGTCTTTCTTCAACTTGAACACACTGTTCACAACGTCCGACTACTGATTGACAGACATAAAAGCTTACTAGGTAATTTTAGAATACCCTGTATATTTTATATATATATAGTACTCACCCGGTTACCCGTGATTCACCCAACTGTGAATCGAATTAACCGTGATTTACTAATTGTGACTATTGTTCACTGATCTATGATCATGAATGATACCAAGTTAATCATGATTTGCCGCAGTGTTTACATCCCCGGCTCGCCTCCCGCCAGCCCACCACAACGCATCTCAGTCAGTGTCACTCTACGTCATAGCGTACACATGTGCGCTTGTGGCTTCACATATCTTCATGACTCGTGGTGAGTAGAAACAACTAAATTGTATATTATACTGTAACAGAATAATACTATGTGTAGTGGCGCGCGAAGTGGGAGGTCAGTCAGTGGTGGCGGGTAGCAGCAGCAGCAGCGACGCTGCACCACCCCCACCCATCGGCGGGGAGTATACTGAGTTAACCGCGAAATCGGGTTATCCGTGTCATGGACCGCCACTCAATCACGGACAAAATATATATATATATATATATATATATATATATATATATAAGCTTAATAGCACATGTTTATTCATTACTTATTTTTTATTTCACTAAAATTACCAATTCCGTACATATTTTTTAGCTTAGTTTGACTGTTTTCACACCTGTGAAAATTTACTTTTATATTTTGCAAAATAATGTGTTTAATTATACTCTATGGGGAAGAATATTATTATTTTTTAAGTCGAACTGAATTAGGTTTCTTTTAAGAAGCTTAAAAGGAAAAAGGAATTGAATTGAATATAATAATAATAATAATAATAATTATAA
Source organism: Bathynomus jamesi (assembly GCA_023014485.1). NCBI lineage: Eukaryota > Metazoa > Arthropoda > Malacostraca > Isopoda > Cirolanidae > Bathynomus > Bathynomus jamesi. Next base: position 31,764 of record JAJOZX010004733.1, read on the forward strand.
TAATGGCAGCTTTGAGAAAATGCTTGAAATTCTTATATAAAAAATTTCTAAAGACCTTCATCCTGTTATCCACGCGTGCGCGCGCACACACACACACACACACACACACACACACAAGCAGAGCCACGAAAGAGCAGCTGATCTACCGTCCATTTCATACTATACATTCACTGACATCTTCTCTCATCTGTCACTGTAAATCACTAATTAACCTCCATAAATAATGTCTCCAAACGATTTATATCGGTGCTTATCTCCGCACAAAAGGCGAGGCGTCCTTTAATACGTCACAATACGTCATTATTTGCCGTCATTCACTGAGAGGCGTCGAATGCGTTTCCAGCGGCTTTCAAGTTTGACCGCGACTTTTGATGGAGTCACTTTTGTGTCGAAGTTGAAAGAATCGCGGATTTGGGGTGGACGATTCACCAAGATTGGGTCGGATCAGTCGACGGGCGGTTTTGGCCTTGAATGCGGATAGATTCACAGTTTTCTTTAAGGTTTTTAGATTATTTACAGTGGACACTTTTTTACTTTTTAGTTAAAAAAAATACATATATATTATTTCTTTCGAGTTCTTCCGTATTTATAATAGTATTTAAACACCTCTTCAGGAAATGAGAAACGGATACAAAATTAGAAGCACTCGAAAGAATTATTTTCCATTGATCTTACAGGCTAAATTAATATTAAATAAAGTATTTATTTAATTGGGAATTTACACACACACACACACACACACACACACATATATATATATATATATAATATATATATTTATATATATATATATATATATATAAAATCACCCGCACACTATTATCTACTCCTTTCCCCCGATCTTTGTTTCCCCCAAAATCTCCCAATCTCCTTTCCCCACTAAAATGGACCCTTTCTCGGCATCTCCGTCGTCCCAAGTTGAATTCGTTACAATGTCTGATTTTCCGCCCAATGGAGCGAACGAGCGCAAATCTAATAGATGAAAATTCGCCATTGGGCTACTTGTCACCCATTGAAGAGGGCGGTTCGCCGTCCCTTTGATACGACGAAGCTCAATAAGAAATTAATTTAGAGATTTTATCTGCCGTTGAAATGGTGTTGTCATAATATTTATTCGATTGTGTTTCCGCCTCAGGTAGTACAACGAATAATAGGGTTCTCCTCGAAAGGCTGCGCATGCGTGTAACGGTTATTAATACACTGCGGTTGGAGTGGTTTTATAGACCAGTTTGTAATTGAAGTATTTTTCTTTAAGATAATTCTCTCTCTCTCTCTCTCTCTCTCTCTCTCTCTCTCTCTTCATAAGTGAGGTACCGACTTTCTAAAAAACTAATTAACCACAGCTAATTTAACTAAACCTTAGTGTCATTGAACCGAGAAGGGAGTAGCAAGTGTTTGGGACGCGAAAGAGGTCTCAAACGGTGTTTCCGTCAAGTTGTTAAACAGTGAAGTACTCGCTAATCTAACCTAACCTAACCTTACAAAACCAAACTTAATTATGGCCAAAATATTTTTCCTTCGACAAATAAAAATGTTTCTAGTTTTTTATATATTTTTTTAAAGTTCCATGATACTCACCACCTCTTTAGTAGAAGTCGAGGGTGCTGGTCGCTATACAGTATACAGGGATTGAACAAAATAATGGAAACCCCGGCATTTTCAGTGCCATATTTTCCGATATTATTAATAATGTTATATACTTTATTAAGTTGATATGCGATTACGTATAACATTGAGAACATCTTCTATTTTAATATGATGAAACTTTTTCCTATTCTTTGTTGAATAAATACAAATATGGTGATTGGAAAAGACGTTACCGACTGTAAAAGGTGCATCAAAGTTGGAGCCCATTTGGTTGGTGTCTCAATATTAAAAGTCGCGTAATTGCCAAATGTATCTCGAGGAACAGTCCTTAAGGGTACGAATACGAGGAAAGATACGATAAAAAAAAAACTATATCAAATAAGCAATATACTGGACACAAAGCAACATTGATAGAATGTGACAGAAAAACCTTATTACCAGCTGTGAAGCATGAACCAAAGACTGCTGCTTCAAAACTTTGTTTAAAACTTTGTTCATAACTAAACAATAGTTTGCAAAGATCAGTATCAGTCAAAACGATGTTATGGGAACTGTAGTTATAGGTTATGGGAACCCATCGTAACACCAACTAGTGCAAAAGCTCGAACGAAGTTGGAGTTGAAGAGAACACTGGAAACGCAATCGTGCTTATGTGGTGCATTTTTCCCCCATTTTTTCCATGTATTCATAACGTTGGGGACAGTTTCTAGAGATATAGGGAAAATCACGCGACTTTTAATACTGAAACACCAACCAAATGGGCTCCTACTATCACGCCCTTTTCACAGTCAGTAACATTTTTTCCAACAATCCTATTTTTATTTATTGAAAAAGAACAGAAAGAGTTTGAACATATTAAAATAGAAGATGTTCTCAATATTATATGACATTCACATATCAACTCGGTAAAGTATATAACGCCATTAATAATATCGGAAAATATAGCATCGAGAAAATGCGAGTGTTTCCATTATTCTCTCCAACCCCCCAAAAAATATAAATTTCAATCTTGAAACAGAAAATTGTAGTTAAATATTACATTAATTTTCCCTAGACTTTTTCAAATAAATTCATTCAATTTAAAATATTAAATAAATTATATGCAAATATCTCGTTAAATATATTTTTCACCATATATATATTATACTACCAGTCAAAAGTTTAAGTACACCTACTAATTTCCAATGTTTTGCTGCTTAGCTCATGACAAACTTCAAATGTAAACTTAACAGGTACTAGGGATGAATTTGCTTACCTGGCTTTCATATTGTATGCTTCAGTGCATCTGCCCTATGCAGTATATTGTAACACAGAAACTTCTTCAAAATAGCCTTCAAAATGTGTTAATTTACGTCTAGCATGCAACCTAAAATTAATGCCATTAGCTCTGCACAAGGGTCCAAAAACAGTTTAAACGTCTTTACTGGGTTAGAATGGTTCTTCAAGAGTATGTTAATACATGCGTTCAGTTATTAACATGCGCTGCGGGTCTTTACATATAAAATCCTTGCAGAGGAGCTAACTTTGTAGGTTAAGGTATATTTATGTGTTTCAAAGAGCAAAAATGGGTGCCAAAGCTCAGTTAACAACAGAAAAAAGACAGTCGATTGTAACTTTGAGAAATGAAGGCCAATCACTGAGGCAAATTGCAAAAAAATTAAAAGTTTCTGTGAATGCGGTTGCTTGTGCCATTAAACGGTACGAAGAAACTGGTCAAAACAAGGACAGGAAAAGGTCAGGGCGACCAAGAACCACAACAGATTCAGAGGACAAGTATATCCGAGTCACCAGTCTGCGCAACAGACCCCTCACAGCACCTGAAATCAAAGCCCAGCTGAACAACTCCAGAAGTACAACAGTTTCAAATCAACTGTTCAAAGAAGACTAAGAGAGGCAGGATTAAAAGGACGAACTGCAGCAAAGAAACCAATGCTGAGACTCCAGAACAAAAAGAAAAGGCTAGCCTGGGCTTAAAAACACCAAAAACGGACTGTTGAGCAGTGGAAATTTCTCCTTTGGACTGACGAATCAAAGTTCGAAGTTTTTGGATCCAAACACAGAGTATTTGCATGGCGCAGAGCGGGTGAAAGAATGACACAGCAGTGTGTTGTACCACGGTAGAGAAAGTGTGATGGTCTGGGGGTGTTTTGCAGAAGAGCAAGTTGGAGATCTCCACAAAGTCACTGGAATACTGAACCAACGTGGCTATTACAGCATTCTACAGCGCCATGCCATCTCATCTGGACTGCGACTAGTTCATAACAGTTCATAATGCAGCAAGACAACGATCCTAAACACACTTCCAAGCTGTGTCAAAATTACCTGAAGCAGAAAGAACGGCAACGTCAGCTCACAGTTATGGAATGACCAGAACAGTCCCCGGATCTGAACCCCATCGAGCTAGTGTGGGATGAACTGGATTGACGAGTGAAAGCCAAGCAGCCATCCAGTGCTCAGAAGCTCTGGGAACTCTTACAAGAGTGCTGGCAGCAGGTTTCACCAGACTATCTTCTCTCTCTTGTTGAGCGCATGCCTCGAATTTGTTCTGCTGTAATTGCTGCTAGAGGAGGCTATTTTGATGAATCTAAAATTTAGACTTTGCTTTTGGTAAATTGTCCTGATTTGTTGTTATTTAAGTTCCCATGTTTGTACTTATGAATTTGTGTCATGATAACTTAGTTAATAAATAAAAAACTTTAAACAAATTTTGAAATTTATGAATATTTCAGGGTGTACTTAAACTTTTGACTGGTAATGTATATACACACACAGAGGCGTACTTAGCATTTTACTGCCCCTAGGCAGGGATTAAAGTGCTTCTAGTTGTGCCATTTGGTATCGCTAGTTTGCTATTAAAGGCTGCTGTTCTTTCTTTATTTTAAAACTTATTTTTTTAATCCATTTTAATTTGCCGACTTTGGCAGGTGCCTAATATATATATATATAATTATATATATATATATATATATTATATATATATATATATATTAATATATAATTATATATATTATATATATATGTATATATATTAATATATATTATATATATTATATATATATGTCTATATATTAATATTATTATATATTATATATATATATTTTAATATATATATATATTATATATATTATATTATATATTTTAATATATATATATATATTATATATTTTAATATATATATATATATATATATATATTTTTAATATATATATATATATATATATTTTTAATATATATATATATATTATATATTTTAATATATATATATATATATTATAATATATATATATATTATTATAATAATATATATTTTAATATATATATATTCTATATATATATATATATTTTTTTTAATATATATATATATTATATTATATTATATATTATATATATATATTAATATATATATATATATATATTTTTAATATATATATATATATATATATATATTTTATAATATATATATATCTATATTTTAATATATTATATATATATATTTTAATATATATATAATTATATATATATATATATATGCAAATAACTGCAATGACCGCGCAGTATATAAATGAATAGAAACGACATAAGTATTAAGGAACGTTTCTGCACACGAGGAGGAGAGATAACGAAATAATGAAAAATGAGGCGAACCGCCTGGGAATCGAACCCAGGCCTTCCAATTGCCGGTCGGACGCTCTACCATTATGCTACGGACCTCACTCAATCACAAATCGAAATTCTCCCAAATAGGGCAGAAACCAATGCCCTCAGAGAGCACCCTCGCAAATCGTGAATATGCCAAATAACTGCAATGACCGCGCAGTATATAATGAATAGAAACGACATAAGTATTAAGGAACGTTCTGCACACGAGGAGGAGAGATAACGAAATAATGAAAATGAGGCGAACCGCCTGGGAATCGAACCCAGGGCCTTCCTTGCCGTCGGACGCTCTACCATTAATGCTACGGACCTCACTCAATCACAAATCGAAATTCTCCAAATAGGGCAGAAACCAATGCCCTCAGAGAGCACCCTCGCAAATCGTGAATATGCGCAAATAACTGCGGTTCGCCTCATTTTTCATTATTTCGTTTATCTCTCCTCCTCGTGTGCAGAAACGTTCCTTAATACTTATGTCGTTTCTATTCATTTATATACTGCGCGGTCATTGCAGTTATTTGCGCATATTCACGATTTGCGAGGGTGCTCTCTGAGGGCATTGGTTTCTGCCCTATTTGGGAGAATTTCGATTTGTGATTGAGTGAGGTCCGTAGCATAATGGTAGAGCGTCCGACCGGCAATTGGAAGGCCCTGGGTTCGATTCCCAGCGGTTCGCCTCATTTTTCATTATTTCGTTATCTCTCCTCCTCGTGTGCAGAAACGTTCCTTAATACTTATGTCGTTTCTATTCATTTATATACTGCGCGGTCATTGCAGTTATTTGCGCATATTCACGATTTGCGAGGGTGCTCTCTGAGGGCATTGGTTTCTGCCCTATTTGGGAGAATTTCGATTTGTGATTGAGTGAGGTCCGTAGCATAATGGTAGAGCGTCCGACCGGCAATTGGAAGGCCCTGGGTTCGATTCCCAGGCGGTTCGCCTCATTTTTCATTATTTCGTTATCTCTCCTCCTCGTGTGCAGAAACGTTCCTTAATACTTATGTCGTTTCTATTCATATATATATATATATATAAGCGGTTCATTCGTACATATTGTATTCAATATATAATATTTCTATTTTCAAACATTTTTGTCCACATTCATCATTTATTCATCATTCATTCAACATTCACTGCACATTCATTGAACATTCTATCCAGAGAAAAACAGCGTCTGCAAAACGTGTTCAAAGGCAAATCAAAGACGTGCGTCACAAACGAAGAATATCGTATCTGCTTAACAAATAACAAACAAATAATATGTAAATAAAAGAATATCTAATAATTCATTGTACCGTAAAATTGGCGTCAATTGGCGTCCAAGTGCGAAAATGGAGCACAAACAAATGACGATCGGGAAACGCTAACGAAATTGCCGTCCATGACAGAAACGTCAATTTTTTAATATTTATTAACGTCCATTTTCCATATATATATTTTATATATATATACACAAACTCAGAATGGTCCCCTGAGAAACATATATATCTATATTATATATATATATATATATATATATATATATATATATATATAACAGTATATTTATTATTACTAACCATTTGAAGACAATAGTTTCAACAAACTACCCTCTCTCTCTCTCTCATTAAGTTTAGATATATATATATAACATAAAAATAGTAAATTCTCGCAATCTATAATCCAAACAGGTGTAATTGTTATCTCACCTGCACGAAAAAAAAGCAATTTTGCAGCGTATTATCAACTCGTAATGCCTGTTTCATCCTTAATATATATATATTATATATATATATATATATATATATTAGTTTATATTTTTTTATTTGTTTTTGCATCTGGCGGTGCGAGAGGCTTTTAACGGCTTAAACGGCGATAAATGACCGTGAGGAATTATAGCCGTGAAATATAATAGTTGCTTGGGTGGTTGGTGGATCTTTTTCTTTTCATATCCATTCGGTGATTGAGTAAACCATATATATAATATATATATCTATATATATTATATATATACTTTTTTCCTATAATGTGATTTGTCGATGCGTTTGCCATCTGCCAAATGCGATCTTTCCCAGAATTTTTCGTTCAAAGAACTGGAATGTAAATTTATTTCAATGAATTTTTAATGAATATAGGTTTTTGAAAATATATCGTTCGTTTCTGTTTGTTTCGTCCATTCAATTATTGGGCGAGTATTGGCGTGTGAACGATATTTAATTGGCGTCAATTAAATCTGGTACAAATTCTGAATTTTATTAGCTTAAGTTAATCTCTTTTTTTTTTTTTATTATTTCTTTAGAAGTGTTGTTAAAGGTTAATTCTTCTACGTGTTGTAAACACCGGGAAAAACTAATCCAAAATTAGTATTGCTGTTATTAGTAACTCACAATTTGAAGACTACACTTTCAAACCTTCTTTATATCTATATATATATATATATATAAAAGAAGGTTTGAAAGTGTAGTCTTCAAATTGTGAGTTTACTAATAACAGCAATACTAATTTTGGATTAGTTTTTTCCCGGTGTTTACAACACGTAAGATTAACCTTTAACAACACTTCTAAAGAAATAAATATAGTAAGCGTTATAGTGGAAAAAGGGTGGTACGTTATTAAGGATGAAAGTAGGCATTACGAGTTGATAGAGATAACAGTTACACCTGTTCCGATTACAGGTTGGGAGAATTCGCTATTTTCATGTTAAATATTCATTTCGAAACTTAATATTTTATATATATATATATATATATATATATATATATATATATATATATATATATATATATATATATATATATATATATAAAATATTAAGTTTCGAAATGAATATTTAACATGAAAATAGCGAATTCTCCCAACCTGTAATCGGAACAGGTGTAACTGTTATCTCTATCAACTCGTAATGCCTACTTTCATCCTTAATAACGTACCACCCTTTTTCCACTATAACGCGTTACTTGTACAGTCGTGGAAATAATTTCGCAAGAAAAATATGAAGGCAAATTGCTAATTATCAATTTTTGTGCTATTTTTTAATACTTCCTCGTCGAATTTCTTTCCATAAATGCACAAAATAGATTTAGCCCTCAAAGATCATATTGTTATCGTTTGAAACTGTTTACAACATGTTGGACTCCTCTCTACTTACTAGTTTGTAATAGGAAAATCTCGTAAAGTTTAAGTAATAATAAAAATATTCAATTTGAATCAAGTTTTTTAAATTAATAATAATAATAATTATAATAATAATAATAATAATATATAATAATACTGAGAACAACAATACGTACCCGTACCCCTCCCTCTATTTTACCAATTACCCTATTTCATCCTCTGTCAATAAATTTCTGCCACAATATTATGTACAACTTAATATTATAAATGCAAATCAATACTATTGTCCTTTTGTGTCACGTATCCATTGTTCATTTCTCACGTACCCCTTATTGACCTGTCACGTACCCCTTATTAACCTCTCACGTACCCCTTATTGACCTCTCACCTATCCCAGTTTGGGAGACGCTGTTATAGATGGTAAAAAATACTTGTATAATATTACTACTGTTACCATGATTGAATAACAACGACTACTATTTCTTCAACTACTATTATAATGATAGTAATAGTAATATTGTATTTCAGGGATCGGTCAGCACAACCTGCTGGGTAAGACGAGAAGACCTCGAACGGCTTTCACCTCTCAGCAACTTCTCGAACTCGAGAAACACTTTCGTGAGAACAAATACCTCTCAAGACCGAAGAGGTTTGAGGTGGCAACCTCCCTCATGCTCACAGAAACGCAGGTGAGCCACGGTCTGCAGGCGAGACAAATGAAGCAATATGAAGCGCATGAGGACTCTTTGCATTTAGACGATATAGTGACCTATGGTTCGGAGTCCACTAAAGCTGTATAGGTCCCATCCGTCACAAGACCTTTGACGTGACGAAGGAAATAAGCAGTTTAAAACGTTATTACTGAGTGATGAAGTGGATGTGCTACAATATATACAGGATGTCACAGAAGTCCTATTCCAAAAGTTAATATGTTGTACATTATGGGGCAGGACTTTTGGGGCACCATATATATATGTGTGTGTGTGTGTGTGTGTGTGTGAACATAAACGAAATATTTACTTTGGTGCGTTGAAGTGTATGAGAGTATATACAAGTGTCATAACATCTATTCTCTGCATGAAATATAAATAAATAGCCAGCGCCCGTGGTTGACTTAATGAGTAACACCACTTCCCATGAGTAACACCACTTTCCAATGGTCGAAGTGAAGACAGTGAGTTTGGGAGTTCGACTCCCGATGAAGTGTCGCGACCTCAGTGTCTTCACTTTACTCATAGGAAAATGGTATTACCCGCTGAGCTTATAGAGTCGTACAGACGCTGTCTTTTTAAGCGTAAGACTTAAATATTTTCTTTATTAAATTAACGTATTCGTATTTTGTTCGCAGTAATAATTAGAATTAATTAATTATTATAAACTTAATTAATTCAGGACTAACATTAATAAAAATAATTAAACATTTTATTGGTAAAAATAAAATAGTTTTACCTGGAAATTTCCATAAAGAAAACGGGATTTTTTTTTTTTCGCAGGTCAAAATTTGGTTCCAAAATCGTCGCATGAAGTGGAAAAGAAGCAAAAAAGTGAATTCGGAGACGAAAAGGGAACCCAAATCCAAGGACACGAAGGAATCTTCTGAAGGAGGGAGCAAGAAGAACTCCTCTGCCGAAGGACACGTGGAAGGAACTACCGAAGGGGGGGTGTTTCAGTCCCCTAACACGCCTACATCATCCCACGAAGGTCAAACGGATTCTGAGGACGAGATAGACGTGCAGGAGGAAGAGGGCGAGGAAAGCCCTTTGGTCAAAGACTCTTCGTCGGGTGACCTTCATTCGGGAGGAAACAATTCCTCGGTGGCACAAGGGGAAGCCGGTGACCGCCCCTTCGGCACCCTCTACCCGCCGGGGCTTCACGTTGCGCCCATAGACGTAAAACCCCTTCAAAATGTGACGTCACCCACTGACGTAGGACGATTACAAACGACGAGCCCGAACGTGACTCGTCTTCACGTGCCCGTCATCAGCAACGCCGTAACGTCGGTGACACCTTCAGGATACCCACTTCAGCAGCTCCTGACGAAGATTCCTCCCGAGGAACATCTTTATAGGCCTTACGTCTCCTGAACAATGAAGGCAAATTTTTAATATTTTTAAGCTAAGAAACAATTCTATTATCTTTATTCTTCTGAATAATGCAATAACCGTACTTTATAATGACGTCATCACTTGGGGGGTTCTGATCTTAGATTTCAGAAGTGAGGGAATGGGACTTAAAACTATATAAAAATCATTTGCTGAAGTGGCACCCATGTAAGACCGTGCCAATCTCTCATTATTTTATATATATATATATATATATATATATATATATATATATATATATATATATATATATTATATATATATATATATATATATATATATATTATCAACTTAAACTTTTATACATCAACTTAAAAATATTTTCAAGCATATTTATTTTTAATTTTAATATTTTCAAATAATATGTACGAGTATATGAATAAAATTTTTAAAATATATGATTTTAAATTAAACGAACAATATATATATATATATATATATATATATATATATATATATATATATATATACACACGTGTGTAAAGAATCACCGATAAAATCACCGACTTATGTAAATATTTATGATATATAATTTTTTTTTCTTATTTGAAATATTAAATAATTAATATAATAAATATTAATATAAATATACAGTCGTATTAATGTTCCCCGGTGGATGCATGCAGTCAACCAACGAGTAATAGCTATTCCGATTCTCATTTTTAGTTCTAATTTCGATTGGAAAGTTAAAATACTCAAAATACTCGCAATGGAAATGGCAGAGTTACACTCGTGAGGAAAAGGTATCCTCCTTTTCAAGACATCAATTCGAACATTGGTTTCAGTTCTAATGTATTACTCCTGTAAATTTATTTTAAAATAAATTTTCCTACCAGACCGAACTTATGGGACACCCTATATATATATATATATATATATGAAGAAGGAAACCACTTCCTGGAGAGTGGTTCCCTTCATACTTCATCGCGACAGTGCGTTATTTTACATTATATATGTTTCGGGACGAGCGTATTTTCGAGAAAGTAGAGGACTTCAAATTTCTGCGAAAAATCAATTTTGATACAAAGTTTGATGAAACATCGTTTCTTCGAAATTTTTTGCTTTTTTTAACCATTTTCTGAAATGGATTCTCTTGTTGTGTTTTTCATTTATTTATTTTACATGAAATTTATAATATTAATAAAGAAAATAAAGCTTTCGGAACTAATGAAATAAATACCTAAAAATCCAAATTACAGTACTCAATTCCAGTTTTACACACACACGCACACACACACAAATATATACATATATATACTGTGTGTGTGTATGTGTATATATATATATATATATATATATATATATATATGCGCCTCGGTGGTGTAGTGGTAGCGTTGCTGACTACGAAATCATCGGCGCCGGGTTCGAGACCGGCGACGGCAGCCGGCCTCAGCATAACCCAGCTGTTCATCCTTCCACACAATAAAGAAATTGGTTGGTAGATAAATGGGTACCCTGGGTGGCCTAGTGGTTAAGACGCTGAGCTGCTGGTGGAGCGTGGTTCGGATTCCACGTTAAAATGTAGGTCTAAGGTGGAGTGAAAAGCTCGACCTTCGTCAGAATGAACAATTCGGGCGGAAGCTAACCAAAGGTTATATATAATTAAGAGGGCGAAAGTGCGTATGTAACAAGTGTTGTAGATCTACAATGAGAAATGTCTATTGATTAAAAACACTTGTTTAAATCCGTGTGAGGAAAATGGGAGTAAAAAAATATTGATTTATTCAAGGAATTTTATGGAGAACAAATAACTCTATTTAACCATTTAATATAAAAATAATTATTATCTGAATATATATATATATATATATATATATATATATATATATATATATATATAAGTTTTTAATTATATAGTGTTTGTGCTAATCTCTCTCTCTCTCGTAATTAATTTCATATAATTAATATCATATCCGTCTCGCAAGTGAATATGCGTTTTTCCGTGTGTGTGTGTGTGTGTGTGTGTGTGAGGTGAAAAAGGGCACTAAACGTGTGTAACGCTAAAAATTTGGCGCGACGTCTTTTCAAGACCAGAATACAGACGAGGGAAAATGTCGTATTTCGCTTCCTTAATTCCGGTGTTCGCCATTTTAGGAATTTAGTATGGAGGTCCTCCGGGAATAGTCGTTGCTGAGTTGTGATAACGGAGGGAATTGCCTTTATTGAAAGAGCGCAGTGAAATGTCTCAATAACTTGTATATCTTGATATATTTCCTTATATACATTTTCCTCATTGATAAACCATATATATATATATAATTATTATATATATATATATATATATATATACACGCACGCATGTTTGGACATAGATAAATAATTCTTATTTATATATTACTAATATCATTTTCCCTTCAATATTGCGCTGAGCAAATATAGTATTGAAGTATTGATTTTGTAGTCTTTTAGTTAATTCGTTTGCTGTTAAAACTCAATCATCGGTGCTCTACTGACTAACTGAATAAATGATTCTAAACTATGGATATATGGGTTAGGTTTACTTATTAAATGGTGCTATGGTACTCGCTTTCGAATAAAGTTGTACAGACAAAACTACTTGTTTACAACCAATATGCATGGTCGAGTAATTATTTGCCAACCAATCAAATTTGTTATTCCAACCGTGCTCATATTTCACTGGTAGCAAAAACTTATATGTTTTGCGCAAACATAGCATGGTTGGGATTAACTATTAGGATTGGTTGACAAATAGTTATATAACCATTTATATTGTATATTGGTTGTTTTAAACAAATACTTTTCATCCGTTATAATACAAAAGTGGCGAATATAATCCATCCGAATTGTTACTGAATTTTGCTCATCAGAAAATACTGACCTTTTTTTTTTTCGATTTGGGCTTTGCCTTTAACATTATAATACAACAATTACCGTATCAAATACACGGATAATACTTACATTTTCGAAGTAAAACTGATTAACACTTTCTTAACTTGACCTATAACCTAACTTAACCTATAACCTAACCTATCCATACCTAACCAATGTACGGCAAGTGTTAGCAAAATGTTTTTCTTGCAATTTGAAACTCGCATTGCACGAACACACAAATGAACAAAACGTTCAAATATGAACAAAAACAACAACATTGACAATATTGTGGTCCTCATCATTTTAAACATCGCAATTTGTTAATCCAAAATCCAAACAAATTGTTTGTATAAATGAAATAAAAGGTTTTAATAATAATAATAATAATAATATCCCCTTTTACGAATGCAGTATTACTTAATTACCCCCATCCCTTCATGACTATCGTACTTTCATTAGAGATTTTAAGGTGCGTCGCGCGTGCATATGAACTTCTTCTCAAATAAGAAATCAGCGAGCGTTTATTAAATGGAAGAGAAGTCTCTACGTGCGAGAAACGTTCACATTTATTTGGCTAAACATATTATCGTATCGTATCGTACACTCGAAGACATCTGAAATACAATAAATAAATACCCTATCTGAAACTATACAGGGTGTTCCATAAGTCCGGTCTCATAGGAAAATTTATTTTAAATTAAATTTACAAATGTAATACATTAAAACTATAGCAAATGTTCAAATTAATGTGTTGAAGGCGGAGGCCTTTTCCTTACGAGTGTAACTCATTTCCATATTAGCCATTGTGTTATTCTACCTGCAACAAAAAAAAAGGAGGTCCCAAAACAAAACATCAATTTGAACATTTGTTTTAGTTCTATGTATTACTTTGGTAAATTTAATTTAAAATAAACTTTCCTATGACACCGGACATATGGAACACCCTGTGTGTATATGTATATATATATATATATATATATATATATATATATATATATATAGTTGACAAAAGTAAATAGATACATTCCGCTTTTCCATAGTATTTTCTTCTGATAATAAAAGTCAATAAATAACAGCGTTAATGGATCACTATATTTAGAATCGTATTCCTTTCCCCTTTGCTGACACACGTTCCAGCATTCCATTGATGAGCTTTGCCATTTGTTCTCGAGGACAATCATCATGGTGTCTATTTTTGTCAACTCTGTAAATATATCAAGACAAAGGGGGGCACGAGAGAAGACCAGGAGCGGGTGAAAATGTTGATAGCTCCAACAAATGAATTTATGTTATCACGTGAAATGAGAGATAACTTCAGAAAATTTAACTCTCTGGACCTACTATTCACTTTATTGACGACAAAGGTAGCCCCCATCTATTATGATATATCAGATCACGACACTATTGAAATATCAACCAATTTGATGATAAAGTTGAAAGAAAACGCATGCACTTTACGAAGAATTAAGAACATTTGAAACTTTTAATTTAAACTCGAAGGCCACAAACTGGGGAGGTATCAGATCAAGTATTGGAACAATGGACTGGAAAACCATGTTTAAAGACATAACAATGGAAGAGATGTTACTAACCTTAGAAGAAAAGACGCTGTAAAGTTTGGAGAAACATGCTCTGAAAAAACAACTGAAGGGAAAGAGAAGTTATTTTTTTTATGCAGGGAGGAGGGGCCAAGGGCAAATGTCCGCAAAAAGCGTCCCTCCCATAGAAGAAGAAGAGAGCCAAAATCAAGGTCCGGGGTTTTCGAGATGCCTAGACACTCTGCGTTTGAAAGATGGGAGGTTATAGACAGGAGGAAAAATGGATGAGAAAGATTGTTCCAGAGTTCACCGGTTGAGTAGATGAAAGACTGAAAATACCGATTAACCCTTGCATTAGATAGATGGACAGAAAATGAATGAGAAAGTGAAAGTGTAGAAAGTCTGGTACTGCGTGCTCTCTTTAAAGGAAGAGGCATGCAGTGAGGGAATTCAGAAGAGCAATGTCCGTTATAATAGCGACAGTAAAGAGAGAGTGAGGCAACATTGCGGCGAAGAGAGAGAGATTGAAGACAATCAGTAAGAGGCGGGGAATTGATGAGACGAAAAGCCTTTGATTCCACCCGGTCAAGTACGGCTGTGTGGGTTGAGCCACCCCACATACGAGAAGCATATTCCATACATGGGCGAACAAGATCCCTGTACAGAGAGAGCAAATGAGTGGAGGGGTGAAGAAACCGCGGAGGCGGTACAGCACACCTAACCTCTTAGAAGCTGTTTTAGAGAGAGAGAGTATATGTGATCTTTCCAGGAAAGATCACGAGAAAAGGAAACGCCAAGAATGTTAAGAGAAGAGGAAGGATTCAATTGTGTGGTGTTGAAAGTAAGGGGACAGTTGTGTAGGAAAGTGTGACGAGTAGACAGATGAAGGAACTGAGTTTTTGAGGCATTGAAAGCCACAAGGTTTTTTCTGCCCCAATCAGAGATAGCAGAAAGATTAGAGGTCAGGTGTCCCATGGCCGTCATATGCGAATCATGAAGTGACTGCTGTGAGGGACGCTTTGGGAAGCGGGTGGAGAAGTAAAGAGTGGAATCACCGGCATAGGAGTGAATAGGACAGGAAGTGCGAATTAAAAGGTCATTAATAAATAAAAGGAAAAGAGTGGGTGACAGGACAGAACCCTGAGGAACACCACTGTTAATAGCTTAGGAGAAGAACAGTGGCCGGCTACAACTGCAGCTATAGATCGACCAGAAAGGAAATTAGAGATGAAGGCACAGATAGGAGGATAGAAACCGAAGGAGGGCAGTTTCGAAATTACAGATTTGTGCCAGACTCTATCAAAAGCTTTTGATATGTCCAATGCAATAGCAAAAGTTTCACCGAAATTCCGAAAGGAGGATCTACAGATCTACAGAAGCTAAGGCTAACAAAAACCCTAAGATCCACTCTAAGGTTAGCCCGAGAGAAAGAAGAGAGTAGGGGTTAAAAGAAGAGAATAAGGGGTTAAGTAAGTAACAAAACTTATGATTCGTGGGTTAACATTCATTCAGAAAGAGAGAGGAAAGCATCACCATCATCCGCCGGCCACTGCCGACAAGTCGGAAAAATAGTCGAAGAGAATAGGAAAGAGGTGAAAGATGAAAAGTAGTAAAATAAGAACCTTACAAACCATGCAAACACAGTCTTAACTCAAACACTGTCATACCATGCAAACTACAGACAGGCAAGTAAAGAGAAAATAAGAAAAGAAAAAAGTATGAAGATTATAACAAAAAGTGGGTTAATTTACGCTACGAGCTATATCTAAGATCGCCAGTAGAGCGTCCCTTGCGGAATCCATACTGACGATCTGAAAGAAGATTGTGAGAAGAGAGGTGTTTAAGAATCTTCCTATTAAGGATACATTCAAAAACTTTGGAAAGGCAAGAAATCAAAGCAATTGGACGATAGTTGGAGGATTGAGAGCGGTCACCCTTCTTTAGAGAGACAAATGGACAATGTTCCTCGGAAGAAAGAGAATGATTGCAAAATTAAAGAACTGCAAGGATCACAATGCCAGTACAATGATCAAAGAAAAATTAGATATTATTGATTAGAGAGAGAGAGAGAGAGAGAGAGAGAGAGAGAGAGAGAGAGAGAGAGGGGCTAACAAAAACCCTAAGATCCACTCTAAGCTAGCCCAAGAAGGAAGTAGAAAAGTTAGAAATAACAATAAAAAACCACTGAAAACTTCTACCATACATACACTTATAGACGTGTAAAGCTTTCATACAGGAATAATAGTAATAGTAAAGTATAGAACAGACAAGCTTTCTCCCTCCTCCGCCAGCCACTGCTGATAGAAAACAGATTTATAGAAAGTAGGAAAGAGTATGATGAAGAGAATAGCTTCAGAGTTCATTCACACCGTGCATACACTTATTTCGTGTACTCCTTTACGTATTAGAAGAGAGCGGAAAATAAAGGATAGTATGATTACTAAACTGCTTAATCTAATCTACACCATGCATGTTTTTAAGGAATTTATTTTCATTTATTTATTATGCGCAAGAAGTCATTTCGTCGCTGCATTTCTCCGTAGCCTGCTAAAACCACCGTACAGAGAGACACGCTTTCAAACATTTACTATTTTCATTGCCATCTTTCGCACTGGAATTACTCAGATGAGGAAGCACTAATCTTTAGCCACTTCCAGCTGGTCAACACGCACAAATTTAAGAATTCCCACGGAAGTGTGTACTAAGAAAATGATTTTCATCTTTTTTCAAGAAGATTTATCATATAGTAATTTATACTGCGTCCTTCGCGTGAGAATTACCTAAATAAAGTTGTACTGGTCCAGAGGGTACCTCCAGCTCTACAATTTGAGAATTTCTCATGCATAATGGGGAATGATAAGGCATAATATGCATATTTTTTTCGGAATTTGATATACACATTATTTAAAACTAAAATTTCACTCTAAGTAGCTTCCCCTAAGATGAATATGACTATTCGGAGGTTTAGACTTCCAAGAGATCTCATCAAGCTTACCATCATCTGAGAACTCCCAGTGCTCCGAAACCAGGCCCGGCTCGCGCCTTCTATTACAGTTATTGCAAAAGGGAACATCGCTACTTCTATATAAAACTTTCTTTACCTAAGTTAAATATTCTGCGAGTTATCTAAAAAGTACTTACATTCCTACATTGCAAACCCAAGCAGTATCTCTAAAATTGAAAAAAAATCTCTTCAGAGGTTTTGGCTCCCGAGAGATCCCATCAAACTTGCCCAGTGCTCTGAAATCAGATCCGACCAGGGCCTCCTACTACATTTATTGACAAAGGGAACATTACTACTTCTACTCTACCTTAACTAGCTCTCCCTCAAGCAGCTCCCTTTTAATAATGTAAAAAAAGGGAGGAGCAAAAGAAAGAAGGGGAGAGAGGAGTGGCTTCCCAAAATAATTTAATATAGCGATTCGGAGGTTTTGACTCCCGAGAAATCCCATCTATTAGAAACACTTTTTTATTTTTATGTACATCATTTGAGAACGCCCAGTGCTCTGCTATCAGACATGACCAGCACCTCCTACTACACTACATCTTAAGGAAAATCATTGCTTATATAAATATATATATATATATATATATATATATAATATATATATATATATATATATATATATATATATGTGTGTGTGTGTGTGTGTGTGTGTGTGTGTGTGTAGAAGTAGGGGTCAGTATAAGGCGGCCATAAAGCGATGTAAACAGGAAGAGTATTCGAGCATCAAAAGCTTGTGAAGCTCGCATAAATAACGATAACAAATTTTGGAAATTTGTTAAGAATCAAACGGGTGTCAAAAATGTCCTCCCTCCGACAATCGATGGGGTGTCGGGGGAGGATGAAATTGCGAAGCTGTGGAAAAACCACTACTCTGACATTCTTAACAGTGTGAGTAGGGATAATCTTAAGATAGATTGCAGCGAAACGATTGTGGGAGGGACAAGGGAAAATACTTTGATATCAGTTTCTGAAATAAAGAGGTTAATTAAAGAGTTAAAGACTGGTTCTGCGTCAGGGGTAGATGACTTATCGAATGAGCACTTAAAATATGCCACTGACGTAGTATGTCTGCATATATCATTGCTCCTATCAGCCATGCTTGCTCATAGCTATATACCTGCAGAGTTCATGAGGGTATATAGCTTGCCCCTGGTCAGAAATAAGTACGGGGACATTCTGTCCAGCAATAATTACAGGCCTGTTGCTGTCGCTTCCTGCTTCTCGAAACTACTAGAAAAACTCTTGTTACTCCGATTAAATGATTTTCTATGGACATCTTCTAATCAGTTTGGTTTTAAAAGGTCCCACTCAACTGACCTGTGTATCTATGTACTTAAAGAAACAATATCTAAATACCGGGTGTCCCATTCAAAATGAAACAACTTTTGAAACTCTGTAATTTTTAAAGTATTAATGTGAGAATATTGAAACTTTGTCAGTTATTACACCATATGCATAAGTTTTTGTCATAATGTTTTTTTTTTGTTTCAGATTGAATTATGTTTACCCCACAAGAAAAAGGAAAATGTGTGTTATGGATGGCTGAGTTGAAGGCCCCTACTCTGGTGCAACGGCGATTCTGTACAACCTTTCACAAGGAACCACTCACCAAAAGAGACCTATATGCATGGACCAAGAAATTTGAGGAGA
The DNA here is from genome assembly GCA_023014485.1 of Bathynomus jamesi. Classification (NCBI taxonomy): domain Eukaryota; kingdom Metazoa; phylum Arthropoda; class Malacostraca; order Isopoda; family Cirolanidae; genus Bathynomus; species Bathynomus jamesi. The sequence goes on from JAJOZX010004733.1 coordinate 51,230, forward strand.
CTGGCAGTGTTCTAAAGGAACACTCTGGAGGGCGAACAAGATCGGAAGATGATGTTGAACGAATTCGCGACGCCTTGGTACTAGCCCGAGAAAGTCCATCCGTCGTGCCAGTGTCGAACTGTAGAGTCCTCGTTCAACTGTGCATAGAGTCGTGCGCAAGCGGCTGCAGCTCTATCCATATAAGCTTCAAATTGTTCAGCATATGACATTGACTATTTACTGTGTGAATATTATACTGTTTGCATCATTCAATAAAAAATTATAAGGTTTCAAAGTTGTTTCATTTCGAATGGGACACCCGGTACATTGACAGTAATTCAACTATTTATAACTGTTTGACTGTTTCCTAGATATAAGTAAGGCATATGATAGGGTGAACCACAATATTTTATTTGCAAAACTACAAGACAGGAAGGTTCCCATGTACATATTAAATTTATTGAAATTTTGGTATTCCCACCAATCTTTCACCGTTAGGTGGGGCAGTGTACTATCCGAATGTTTTGGTTCCTCTTGCGGGGTGAGACAAGGCTCTTTGCTCTCCCCTATGCTGTTTAATGTGTATATCGACGGATTAATTGCTTCACTTAATGAGGCAACAGTGAGATGTATAGATAACACAAGGATAAATAACTTAGTTTATGCCGATGATATGGTGTTAATAAGTCCCTCTGTTAAAGGTCTGGATCGGCTACTAAAAGTCTGCGAAGTGTATTCGCAGAAACATGATATTCTTTTTAATGTTACAAAAACTAAGGTTATGCAATTTCATCCTAAAAGCTGTAATCAGCCAGTTGATATAAGGTTTAAAATGAATGGTGAAGTAATTGAGGAAGTACAAGAGTTTAAGTATTTGGGTCAAAATATTACCAGCTCCTTGAGTGATGACTCGGATATAAGAAAACAATCTCGAAGCCTGTGTGCTAAAGCGAATATAACCATAAGGAACTTTCGATTCTGTACAAGTAAAGTTAAAAACACTCTTTCGTACTTTCTGCAGTAATATATACGGACAGCAACTCAGGGTGAATTATAAAAAAGGTTCTGGCAGAACCCTAAATTTGCTGTACAACAGGTCTTTTAGACTCTTACATAAATTACCCCCGAGATGCTCAGCTTCGCAAATGTTTGCTACCCGCAATGTCCCGAGCTTCCCGGAGGTAACAAAACGTGCTCAATACAGTCTAATGCAAAAAATTAAAAAATCAACCAACCCGATTATCCAAGCTATCCATGAGTCCTGCCATTTATCCATTTATCCTCTAAGCGATGGAATTCTAGGTACGAAAACGTCTGTCTGTAGCTCCACTTAACTTCGACATTACAGTATTATTTCTAATCAATTGTGTATATTTCTATCCTTAGTATGTGAACTGTCATTAGACGAAAGCGCTTGAGCACCCCTTTGTGTTTCTTTTTCCTTCGTGGTTTTATTCATCATAAATATTTTTCACGTGTCACTTTCGTGAAATAATTTTTCATATATATATATATAGAGAGAGAGAGAGAGAGAGAGAGAGAGAGAGAGAGAGAGAGAGAGAGAGAGAGAGAGAGAGAGAGAGAGAGAGAGAGAGAGAGAGCGCTGTAAAAACAATATAGGAAAACCCATATTACTTCTATAACTTTGGGAAAAGGTAAAAAAAAAAGCGACTATCGGACCTTTAAGGAAAGAAACTAATGCACTGATTGATGATTTCAAAGAAATATTGGAAATATTAAGAGTTCAGTATGAATCACTTTTCAGTACCTCCAAAAAATGCTAAAATAATATATGATAGAAATAACTTCCTTAAAGAGATTTTACAAGGCGAGAACATAACTGTGGTTTTATACCAGACGATATAGCACGAGCTATAAGGCAAATAAAATCACATTCGGTAATAGCAGGTCCGGATAAATGGTACGCGACACTGATTAAAAACTATAAAAATAAAATAATTTTGCCTCGGTACTGTATATTCAGAACATCTCTGGACAGAGAGAAATACCGGGCATACTGAAGAGAGTAAACATTGTTAAAGGAGAGGATAGATCTCGAGCAAAGAACTGTAGTCCGCCGTCATTGCCATCCCATCCCGCCGAAATTTCTACCCCAACAAAGCCAAAAAAAGTAGAGAAAGATCTTACGAGTTCTTGGAAACACAGGAAAAATCTAACGAGAACCAACATGGATTCGGACCAGGGGGATCGTGCCTATTACAATTAATAGAACATTATAAATTTATTATTCATACACTCGAAAACAATGAAAACTATGATGTAATGTACACAGGCTTTGCGAAGGCATTTGGCAAGCGTGATCGTGGATAATAAATAGCATATAAAATAAAACACAAAACAGGCAAAATAAAGATGGATCTATAACTTCTTCAGAGAGTGCCAGCAATTGGTTACATAATCCAAGAAATATCATCAGAATCTGAGGTACATACCTCAGGTCCACAAGGAACAGTATTAGCTCCATTACTAGTCATACTTATGTTGACCGATATACACATTGAAATAACCAACGTTAAAATTAGTAGAAAAATTATGAATTTTGATGATCGAGAATCTTTACAAATGGATACAAACAAAATATACAAGTAGTCAGAAAATATTAAATTTAACACCAATAATTTTCATACTTAAGAAAGGAAACAATAAAAAGTACGCTCCCAATGGACAAAAAATTCAGGGAAACTCAAGAGTAAAAAAATTTTGAGTTATAATGACCGGCGGATGCGAAATTTGAGACAAAACATGACAGCGATAAGCAAAGCAAAGCAACGCAAAAAAAAAAAAAAAAAGATGACAAATACTAAAGAGCTTTACGAGAAGGGACAGGAATATAATGATTCTCTTGCTGAGAACGCTAATCACACCAGAATTGGAATGTTGCTTAATCTTAACGTCTCCATACAAGAAGCTAATCAGTTAGAAAAAATTCACAGAAATTTCACAGCCAAGAATTAAATTACTGGGAAAGATTACTTAAATTAAATATATATTCGCTAGAATACACATAGAAAATAATAAAGAAACTACTAGGGACACTCAATATATTTTGCCCCACCCTTTTTTCTTAGCTAAATAATAGGCCATGGGGCTGAAATGTCTTTTGGGCCATAAGTATGAACTTTCTGCGCTTCACATAACCGGATTTTTCCAGTTTGAACCTCCCCTCCTTGTATAAAACCACTTTTAAACGCCTTTGTATAAAACCCATGGTTAACGCAGTTTCGAAAATGGCGTCTGACAGTGATGTGCGTCGTAAATAGAGAGCTGTTATTGAGTTCTTAACCGCAGAGAAGGAAACAGTTGGAAATATTCACAAACGTCTACAAAACGTTTACGGAGATGCTGTTGTTGATCGAAGCACAGTTGGACGCTGGTCTAAACGTGCGAGATCATCGGAGAGAGGGAGAGCCAGCCTCGATGATGAGCCACGCAGCGGTCGCCCGGCATCGGCTGTGACATCTCACACTGTGCAACATGCTAACAGCATCATTCGATCAAATCGGCGCGTCACATACAAGGAGCTATCACTGGAGCTAGGAATTAGTGAAGGAAGTGTGAATATGATAATTCAGCAACTGAGATGTTCAAAAGTGTGTTCACGGTTTGTTCCTCGCGAACTGACTGAAGATCACAAAGCCCAAAGAAAAGAAATTGCTTCCGAGTTGTTGGTTCGATAAGAGACAGGAGACGACTTCCTTTCACGAACTGTGACTCGGGATGAGACTTGGGTACACCACTTTGAACCTGAAACAAAACGCCAATCCATGGAGTGGCATCACGCAGACTCCCCACGCAAGAAAAAGTTCAAAATGGCTCCCTCTGCAGGAAAGGTTATGGCCACCATCTTCTGGGACATGAAAGGGGTGACTCTGGTGGACATTATGAAGAAAGGACAAACAATCAACTCAGAAGCACATATTGCTACCCTACAGAGACTCCAGAGACGTATAAAGCGAGTTCGACCAGAGAGAAAACTGGAAGACGTCCTTCTTTTGCACGATAATGCAAGACTACACAACAGTTTGCAAACGAGAGAAGCCATCACAAAAATGCGCTTGACTGAGTTACCCTACCTTCCATACAGCCCGGATGTGGCACCTTCAGACTTCCATTTGTTTGGGCCAATGAAGGATGCTATTCGTGGAAGAAAGTTTCAGAGTGACGATGAGGTTGTTGGTTGTTGAGGAGGTTAAGCGGTGGCTCCAGCGGAACCCAGCGGACGTTTACCAGCAAGGAATAAAGGCCCTTGTTTCGAGGTGGAGGAAAGCCGTAGAAAAGGCTGGAGACTATGTGGAAAAATAAAAACTTGTAAAAAAGGTATGTAACTACTTGTGCACAAAATTTCTGGAATTTACAAGGAAACTTGGAAAGGAAAAAAAGGTGGGGCAAAATATGTATATTGAGTGGCCCTCGTAGAACCTAGCCTTAAAGCGAATCGTATAACCGTTCAAACAACACTGGAAAATAGTAAAGGCAGAATGTGCAGTATTCCCAACCTAACGGTTAGCCAAGGAACATCGTCATCACTGACGGAAAATAGCTTTGTCGTCAGAAGACCAAAACTGTTTAACCAATCACCAAAATAAATAAGACATACAACCTATGTCCATGCGGACGTCTTTGAAAGTAGTTTTGGTACTTGGCTCAGATCAATTCCAGATAAGCCGGATGGGCCTGTTTATGTAAGATGGAGACCTCAAGAAAGCAATTCTCTCCTTCACGAAGCCAACTCTGGAGATAGAGCCACCAGCCTGACCTTCGTGTGAGGAGCGATCGTCACGTGGAACTCGCACAAAGTTACAAGATTACATACACACGAAAATTGTTTCATCTAATGTCAGCCTTCTGTCACCTCCTGCCATTATCAATATTATAACCCTGAAAATAGAAAAACATTTATATATATAATATATTATATATATATATATATATATATAATATAATATATTATATATATATATATATATACAGGGTGTCCCAAAAAAAACTATATACTCTTTATAGCATCATATATTTTATAATTTAAAAAAAACAACAACAATATATTGTTATAGCAATTGCCAATGAAAGGTAAATTAGTAATCTAAGTGATCAAAATGTTATAGCGAGTTGTTTGCATATAAAATTTAATTAACTACGCCAAGTGCTCAAAATGTTTTCCGGCGGCATGAATGCACTTTTGAATGCGTCGACTAACTGATTCGCAGACATGGACTAATGTGGATGCTGTGATGGTCCCGCACTTTTCCCTAATTGCATCCTTAAGGTGTTCGAGTGTTGCAGGTCTTGTACCATAAACTGCATCCTTCAGGTAGCCCCACAAGTAAAAATCAAGTGGAGTCAAGTCCGGTGAACGTGGAGGATACTCAACGCTTCCTCTTCGTCCTATCCAACGGTTAGGCAACGTTTCATCGAGGTACCTTCTGACATCACAATGATAATGAGGGGGGGCTCCATCTTGTTGAAAGTAAAAGTCGTTGTTTCCAAACAACTTCCGAACTGCAGGTATAATTTCTGTCCGCAGCATGTCGAGATATGCGGCACCGGTAATTGTCCCATTAAAGAAAAATGGTCCAACCAAACCCCTGGATGATAAACCACACCATGCTGTTAATCCTGGTAAATTAACATGTTTATCCACATAAACGTGTGGATTATCAAGTGACCAGTACCTGCAGTTGTGTCGATTTACTGTGCCATTCAGCTTGAAGGTAGCTTCATCAGACCACACGATTTTGTTGTATTGAAAGTGCATTCATGCCGCCGGAGAACATTTTGAGCACTTGGCGTAGTTAATTAAATTTTATATGCAAACAACTCGCTATAACATTTTGATCACTTAGATTACTAATTTACCTTTCATTGACAATTGCTATAACAATATATTGTTTGGTTTTTTTAAATTCTAAAATATATGATGCTATAAAGAGTATATAGTATTTTTTGGGACACCCTGTATATTGTAAAGAAATATGAAACAAAAAACAAACTAAAATTCAATAATCTCGGTAAAGGAACTTTTGGCCCACCCTGTGTGTGTGTATATATATATATATATATACTGTGTGTGTATATGTATATACACACTATGTATATATGTGTGTGTGTGTGTGTGGTGTATATATATACATATACAGGGTGTCCCGTAAGTCTGGACCCATAGGGATTTATAATATATTTTTTTATTATGTTATTATTATTATTTTATTATTATTTTTTATTATGATTTTTATTTGTGGGGCCACTTGAAAGCCAAAGTGTACGAGGTCAAACTTCAGAACATTTTCCACCTTAAAGCATGCATTGTGGAGGCGTGTCAAGAAATTTCTGCGACTGTGATTCAGGAAGTGCTGTCGCAGTGGAGATTGCGTCTTCAACTATGTGTGCGACACAACGGCGGACACTTTGAACAGATTATGTAATAAATTTTTGGACTATTTTGTAATTTTATTATTTTTCCCTATGGGTCCAGACTTACGGGACACCCTGTATATATATATATATATATATGTGTGTGTGTGTGTGTGTGTGTGTGTGTATATATATATATATATATATATATATATATGTGTGTGTGTGTGTGTGTGAATTTTTGTGGTGTCTGCAAGTTTCTGCAAGTAATTCTTTGCTAGTCACGTTTCTCAACGGCATTTCATCGAAAAGGCAGTATATCGGCAAGTTATTTTGTGGGAGAAAGGTTGGGTTATGCAAGGTTGTTACAATGGGGCTGAAATTCTTCATCGACAAAATGTGCATCACGGAGAAAAAGCCGTAGTTAAAATAACTAAATATTTGCACGCTATACCAAATACTTAATCCAACTTTACTGAAGTTGTTCCGACCGTCATTATTGTTCTCATAAAACCGGAATAGTTAGTGAAACCACGGAAGAGTTAGAGGAATCATTGGGTATTGTGCGCAAATAGTTAACTATATATTTAGTTGTTTCAACCAAAGATGTTTCTCCACGCAGAGTTCTTGGTTTCTAATTTTTCTTCCAGTTCGTACGATTGTGGAAAAAAGTTCCTCGAAGATAGAGAACCTGTGGAAAATTGCTGAAAATTTAAAAACTCAGAAATAAGATTTAAACACTTGAATAATGACTGTATTTAGCATCCATGAAATAAAAAAAAAAAAAAGCGAGTTTCTTTACCCAATGATACGAGATTACAACAAATATCAACTTCAAATACCAAATACAAACTACAAATTCCGCCAATTTCCATATTTCTAGGGTCGACCTGAAACACCCTGTATTTTTCCAACTAATTATGAATTCTTGACGAATTCTAAATTTTTTACTATTACTTCAATACAGAATTATTCCTTCGGCGAAATTTTTTCATAATTGTATAGACGCTTAAAATCAAAAGACAAAGAAACCAATACCGACCGAGTGCGTGTCAAACCGTATACAGTACAAAACATTTCGTTTTTTCGTAGCTATCAACAAACAAGCCTTTTCACCCAATCACTTATTTTTAAGCAAAAAGCTGGAACACCCTTTATCTCAGTTCGACCATGTACGTATTAAAAAATTCAAGTCGTCTGCAGTATTCGATCCCGGAACCCTTCCAGTACGAGTCTGACTAACGAAGTTATAATACATTAACTACCAACATAATAATAATAATTCTTTGTGAAAACAAACGGTGTCCAAGCATCACTCTCTAATATTATTCTTCATAGATGACTATTTAATGGTGCTACTCGGAAATCTTTCAAAGAAGAGAGATGCAATTTACAGGGTGTTCCATAAGTCCGGTCTCATAGGAAAAATTATTTTAAATTAAATTTGCAAAAGTAATACATTAAAGCTAAAATAACTGTTCAAATTGATGTTTTGTTTTGGGACCCTTTTTTTTTGTTGCAGGTACAATAAAACGCAATGGCTAATATGAAAGCGAGTTACACTCCTGAGGAAAAGGCCTCTCTCTCCGCCTTTTCCTCAGAAGTGTACCTCACTTCCTTATTCCATTGCGTGTTATTCTGTTTAAGTTCTAATGTATTAATTTTGTAAATTTAATGTAAAATAAATTTTCCTACGAGACCGCATTTATTTATGGGATACCCTGTATATAACTTTGACCCAACTCATTAAACCGACCTTAATTATGAATCTGCGATCAGAAATCAGGTTCGCGAGTGTATTTTAATTCGTACGATATAGACTTTAAAAATTATTACGTGTCTTTAACTCAACTTCTGTCGGATAAGCTTCTATATTAGGTCCATTCACTCCCGAACATTACAAACTATTACTTTAAAATGGGTAATTTTGAAAATAAGTGAAAATAATTGTCCTTATTTTCAAAACTAAAATAGTAATATAATAATCGTAACTACTTTTAGTGGTTAACTTAAAATAACTAATTAGTTTTTATGTAGAAAACGTATAGGTCTTCCTATTTGAGCTGAAACGTTAATTTCGCTCAAATTTGAGTGATCAAAAAATTAATTTTTTGTTTATATCGGTGTTAATTTTTAAATTTTTAGAAATAAGGTACGGGGGGGGAGGGGGTTGAGGCAGAGACATACCCAAAAACCAAAATACTTAAAATGAAATAAATAAAAAAAAAGGGTAAAATCCTACGATATTAGAGTAATAATAATTATATTTAAGCCGTTATCTCGAGCTGAAAATATTGGCGACTATTACTGTTTCCATACATGTTTCTATGCTGAAATTTTGGCGTCTCTATCCGCCAAAGTATATAGTCTAGCCACTATAACTTGCATGGTGATATGGAAACGGGAGGCTCGAGTCTCGAACCAGCATGAATTTGTTTAGATTTCCTGCCTGACCACGTCAAATAATGGGTCCCCGTTAAGTCACGATATAATAAATTGGCTTAGTTTTAGAAAAAATATGAAAAATGAATTAACTATGAAAGGCAATGACAAATAATATATATATATATATATATATATATATATATATATATATATATACACTGGGAACTCACATTCTGTTTACCATTTTAACACTTTATTTAGAATCTTTTAACATCGAATTTAACTTTTAAACCTTGTATGTGAAGGGGTTTTCCTTCAAGTACTTTTCGTTTTAATCCCAAAATAATTTTCCAAAAGATTTCCAAAAGAAAAACCAAAATAAAAAAAACCCGAAAAAGAAAGAACGAGAGAGAAAGAGATAAAAAAAAAAGAAGTTTTGAAATAAAAATCAAAGTCTTTCCGTGGAGCCAAACTTTTGTTTTAGAATTTCAATAGCCATGATAGCGATGATGCCGCTACGCAGAAGATTATGCGAGCCATAAAAGCAAATGAGATTCCTTAACAGCCTGCAAGCCTAATCTTTCGATTTTCAAACATTGAAAGCGGGGGAATGAAGCCCATGAAGATTTTGAGCAGGAGAAAGTCTCGAGAATTAATCCGGAGTAACATGACATTACTGCAATTAGAGTTCCTTACACGAGCTCTCATTTCGGTTTGAGAAACGCGTTCTCTGATTGGTCCATTCGAGGCGGGCGAAGATTCGAAATTATCTCGTAAGCCAATGAGAAAGCGCGTTGCAAGGCCTCGTCGAGTGTCATTGGTGCTCTCTAAATGATTGTTCATGGTTCGAATCTTCTTCCTACGCTAAGAGTCTTTCCAGAAGTGAATCTGAAATCGCATTTGCGGGCCTCACTCATTCCATTATTGGTTTAAGCACTCTCCTTGAACGTCCGCAAGCGGCCAACAAAGCGGGCATTTGCCATGGATTACCAATAACGCCGGTGACTTTACGGCGAGCATTTACATCCACTTTGCTCCTTCGCTAAGGATATCAGGAGATCGTAAGGGTGAATTTCCTACAGATAAGCATGACTCGATGGACCGTAAGCAAATCCTAGAAGGAAATCAATACGAGCCGAAATCTCATCGCAGTAAGAGCCAGACAATGGAAGCATCAAATCACAACTGCCATGAATTTATTCATGAACTGCCACCACCGTTCGTTTCTCAGACACAAAGGCGAGGAACAACAAAAACCCCTAATGACAACATCCGAAATCAGACCTTACCGCCGTCGTGTTTAAGGGTTAAATTGGTTTCATTCTTTGCGAGGGAAATGTAATTTCTTGATATGGAATTATGGTCTCCCATAATACTTCTTCTCCTTATGTTTACACGGGATATAAAGCGAATTGCCGGACAAATTTTATTGCTTCTCTTCCACTTATTAACATTAAGAGACCAGTTTAAAAGTGTCTTCACTGATATTAGTCTTGTCTCCGTAAATTACATACGTCTAAAAGCTATTCTATAGCATACGACATTTTAGTCCACGTATATACGCTAAACGCGTTCTTTCGCATCTAAATAAATGTAGTAACAAATCCTTATTGAAAATGTCCCAAAAATGATGATAAGAATTAAGGCGTATAAAATTCAGTTCGAACTAACAAACTATAACCATAATTATTAACCATATATTTTAACATCAATTCATTCGCCATACAAGTTGGTTTACCGGTAGAACGTTTGACTGTTAATCTGAAGATACTGGGCTCGAGTCTTGGCTGAGGCTTCATATTTCATCGATTAAGATAAGCTATACAGGTCCCCTTTGTCACATAAGCAATGTTGTTAGGAAAGAGGTTAAACAATCCCAACTGCTGTCATTGTTATTAACATCAATTCAAAAACTCTCTACATAGAGTGTGTGTGTGTGTGTGTGTGTGCTCGAGTTCAACTGCAAAAGAATATATAACATTCGAAACTATTGTTATGCAGCGTATAAGCACCGTGCTTTCACCTAATTCTCTATGCCAGACTGATTTAAAAGTACTTAAAATGAAATTTCTCTAGTATATCCTTCCATTGTACATACTATTGACTTATTTCTTACAGAACAAACTTCGAACAATCAATCTCTCTCTCTCTCTCTCTCTCTCTCTCCATGTATGAGAGTGATCCTATACATTTTTAAGTTTTAGGGAGAGTTATTATTATTATTGCAATATTTGTGTCAAATATTACACTAAAATATTACTTTTGTTATTTGGAATTAAAATTTGAATTAATATCAATATACATCATATTTTTTGTATTAAAATTACATAAGATACAAGTGGTCCGTCTGTATGTATGTGATTTATTGAGATATATTTCATTTTTAAGTTCCCGTGATGACGTTTTATTTTCACTTAAATGACAAATTATCATCTCCACACAGCCCAACACTCTATTTTCTTTCACGCAGGAACACTACGGGACTTTAACCGTTTCTCGCGTATAGGGGGTTTTCCCTAAGACTGAATGATATCGTCTGGTGTTAACCAGAATAAGATTAGTAACCAGGACGCTATGCAATAAGCGGTAAATAAAATCTAAATGTGTACATTCGTTTACACCTATAAACTAATCTTGTATATAAAACTATATATGCAGGCACGTTTTTATTCACTGCACAGTTTAAAAATTCTATAATAGTATGTATATATACACTTCATTTATAAAAGGCACACACACACACACACACACACAAATATATATATATATATATATATATATATATATATATATATATATATATATATATAAGGGGTTCCAAAAAACCTTAGCCCCTCCCATTTGCAGCTTACATGTTTACTTTTATCGAAATAGTTTTTAGTGATTATAAAAATATATAAAATTCTTTATTTATTGCAGGTATTAAAATTACTCTAGCTGATAAAGTGATGATATAATGGCTTCTCAATTAATTGGCGATTCGGAGAGGCAACGTGTGATAGATCGCATACGAGCAATAACATTTCGGGAAACTCGTGAGGCTGGAGCCACCTTTATAACACGTTCATGGGTTGCCAAAAAGTTGCGAAGAAGTGAGGACTTCGTCAAAAGAAATTGGAATAAAACTTTGGATGAATGTGAAATGGATACAACCAAATCTGGGCGCCCAAATTTGCCACTCTCTCAGGAAACAAAGGACATCATTGAAAGCGGTACGCGTAAGCGGAAAAACAGCTGTGCTAAACTTTCTAGAGAGATCGAAGTGTTGAGAGGAAAGATCGTTAGTGGTGAGATCATTCGACTGTACCGTCATAGGCAAGGTTTAAAGCCTTGGCATGAACTTCCAAAGCCAAGAAAAACTCAACTTAACATCGATGACAGAATGTGGTTTGCCCATTATCTTGAAGATTGGGATGTGGATGATTTCATGCATTTAGCTGTCTCCGATGAATTTTTGTTTACGTAACACGTCGGCCTAACTACCAAAATGATCGAGTGTGGGCCACAACACCAGATGAAATCGATGACAATGAACATTATCGCGAATTATTAAAAAGTCCAGACTGTGTTGGTGTGTTTGTTTTGTTCACTGCAAAGAAGCTCATGTGGGTGCTGAAGCCAAATGGTCAGAGTTGGGATGGACAGTATTTTCGTGATATTATTCTATCCTAGCATGTCATTCCTTTTCTAAGAAACCAAACAATGTTATGGATGTCGATCAGGTCACACTTCTGCACGATAAGGCCCCCTGCTTTAAGGCATTAGCCACTCAACAGTTGTTGCGGAACCATGAGATCGATTTCTTTGGAAATGAAGAATGGCCAGGAAATTCTCCTGACCTGAACGTCTGTGAACACATTGGATCAGTTATAAAGGACAAGGTTGAATGTCTCTTGTTTCAAGAACCTGCAGCAAATCGATTTTCGAAGGATACAATGACGCAACACATTGAAACTGTTTTAGCAAATTTGCGTAACGATCAAGATCTATTCACGTCACTTTTGGCAAGCTACCCAAGCGAATTCAGGCTGTCTTGGAAGCCAATGGCGGGAACACCAAGTTTTAATTGTTTCTCATTAAATGCAGGATTAAATTATCTTTTGTAAGGTATGTTTAGTTTTACTGTACCTCTAATGGTTTAGGCCATGGGCAGGGGGCTAAGGTTTATTGGAGCCCCGTATATATATATATATATATATATATATATATATATAATATATATATCAGTGATGTAGGTCTCGATCTCGGTCTCCGCTATTTAGATCTCGGTCTCGATCTCGGTCTCGACAGACGCGATCTCGGTTTTTCTCCCCGAGACCTTTCGAGACCTCTCGAGACCGTAATGAAAAATATATGTTACTGGCATACTCATGATGGTGGCTTGGTTGAACAGACACAATTCAGAATGTTTATGAAAGTTTGTAAAGGTAAGGGACTCTAGGTATTCACTAATCAGTCATCCTGTTTTGAGTTGCCACGTTTGTCTTGCGGGGGTGTGTGGATCTGGATTTTTTTAGGTTAGCGTTACAAAAAAATTTGCCACCCCCCTTGCCCCCGTCAGATTAATTTTGTTGAAAATGGAAACACTAAATAGAATAGAGAATTATATATATTATATATATATATAAACTCAAGCACGGAGAATGAGCAGATACAGAGAGAGCGTTCATTCTCACAGCAGCGATGACGAAATAAAACAGAGTCAAACCAAAGTTCCGAGACTAATGGCAAAATATCAAAGCTATCGGTCCAAGCAGAAGAACGTTGAAACTGGGAAGATTTTGAACTGCAGGGAACAGTTGCGGCGGTACCTCTTAGAGATCAATGAATCTCATATTTTAGACAACTGCTCTCCAGTAAAGTTTTGGCAGAAAAGGGATAAATTCCCACCACTGGCCAATATTGCCATGACTGTTTTAACAGTGCCTGCCTCTAGTGCTCCAATTGAGCGTGTATTTAGCCATGGAGGCATAATAATGAGGCCCCACAGAAGTCGAACTTCAGCAGATCTGAGCATGCTGATGTGCCTTAAGTGTAATGAGCACCTATCATGCTTTAAATAAATACAGAAGTCAAACTGGGTAGTGGGTACGTTCATTAAACCTTCTGTAACAGATATAAAAGAAGTAAATAAATAAAAGTACGTGTATATATATATATTCATTTGTTAATTTATAGGCTACACTTTTTGCATTCAACACACTACATCTGAGAAAGTAGTTATTAGTTTATTAATATACTTAACATAGTCTAATTTTCCATAGTAGTGTAAAACAAATTGAAAGGGCATGAGCTTGGTTTCGATCTCGATCTCGGTCTCGGTCTCGCATTTTAAGGGTCTCGATCTCGGAAGTAGATCGATCTCGATCTCGAACCTTTGATCTCGGTCTCACAGGATCAGGTCTCGGTCTCGGTCTCAGTCTCGGACTTGGTGGTCTCGACTACATCACTGATATATATATATATATATATATATATATATATATATATATATATATATACTGAAAACTTTTCCAGTAATTAAACACATATTTTTACTATTTATGACCTACGTCGCAGCCACATTGCAACACTGCTTCCCGTTCGATCAGCGAGGTTGATGACGTTGGTGCTGATTACTAATTATCATAGCTGGATCCCCTACGTCACGCGACTTTTGCCGTTGCGAACATCCTTCAAACAATTATTATTCCTTTCAATTATAAGTTGATATTATGAAGATTAGTTGAAATGCAGTGATTTTACGACGATAAAAGTTTTCGAAGAGGTCAACTTCGAGAAGTTTCGAAGTTTTCACCATCAAACAGAAATTCCTTTACTTACTGAAAGAAAGAACGTCATAAATTAATATAAACGTACTTAACGTAATTATGATAATTAGCTTTCTTTAATTATACAGGGTGGGCCGTAAGTTTCCATACATAGAAAAATAAACATTTTTTTATGGACAACCATTTTTATTTATATAATATGCTCTACATGGTTGCCATTGTTTTGAAAACACATTTCAATACGTGTTCCCCACTGTTTGATGAACACGCATTAGCACAGTTGACGTTATGCTTGTAATGGCGTTGGTGATACGTTCCTTTAGATGATTTATGTCTCGTATCTTTTCCTGATACACCATGGCCTTCAAGTGCCCCCAAAGATAGAAATCAAGGGGGTGAGATCTGGGGATCTGGGAGGCCACTCCACAGGACCACGCCGACCAATCCAAGCATCCGGAAACTGCTGCTGATCCAAATACCGACGCACGTGAAGACCATAATGAGGGGGAGCTCCATCTTGCTGGAAGTAAACTGGGAAGTTACCTTCCTCGTTTAGCAGGGATGGGAAAATCTCTTCTTGCAACATGTTAAGATACCTTTCGGCATTAAGATTTCTACTGACAAAAATTGGTCCAATAATTCTGTCACCCCATATCCCGGCCCACACCATCACTTTACCGGCACCTTGCATCTTCGTCGGACTCAGCCAGTTAGGGTTAGCATTACTCCAATAACGTATGTTTTGCCGATTAACCTCTCCATTGACGTAAAAATTTGCTTCATCAGTAAACAAGATCTTACGTCAAACGCATATTCTTAGGGTATCTGAAACATAAAAACAAACGTTTAATTTTTCCTATGTATGGAAACTTACGGCCCACCCTGTATATATATATATATACACATATACATACATACATAATATATATATATATATACACACACACACATATATATATATATATATATATATATATATATATATATTAATATATATATATACAGGGCGTCCCAAAAAAATGTATACACACTTTAAATAATTATAAAGGCAGTGTTTATTAAAATACATTTCATTTTCAAAATGTAATAGAATCTACAGACATTTAATTGTTTTGTCAACGCCTATTTTCAAACTGACGTCCGTTCTGGTCCAGGCACTGCTGATAACGCGAAGCAATGGAATCGCAAACATCACGAAACATTTCGTTTGGTATTTGTGTGCATTCTCGTTCAATGGCTGCTCTCAATTCAGCGACTGTTGCAGGTTTTATAGCGTAGACTTTGTCTTTTAAGTATCCCCATAAAAAAAAGTCTAGTGGTGTGAGGTCTGGTGAACGCGGAGGGTATTCTACGAAACCCCTTCGTCCAATCCACATCCACATCGTGCCAAGTACCACTCGCAATACTCCACTCTTCGGTCCGGATCATCTTCATTAATAGCATGGACTAATCTTGGAATGTAACTTTTCCATTGACAGCGCTTCAAAATGCGTTGGACAGACGATTCTGAAATTCCTACCTCACGACTCGCTTGCCGCACAGATTTTCTTGGACTTTGGTGATACATTTCCAGTACTCTTTCTTGCTTTGTGGGGCTTGTCGATGTCCGTGGTCTTCCGGAACGCTTCTTGTGGACATTCTGAACAGTTCCATCGGCTTCAAACTTATCTCTAATTCGAGTGATGGTAAGTCGCGTTGGTGGATCTGTTTGAAACTCCCTCCTAAACTGTCTTTGCACTTCAACTGCGTTTTCACACTTCCAGTAGCATTTTAGAATGAATTTCCTTTGTTCAAAGCTTAGTCTGACTGCCATTATTAATTCTAATGGGTTTAACTTGGAAAGAAAGAAACATCAATTGAGCTATCAGCTGTTAAAGTGTGTATACATTTTTTTGGGACGCCCTGTATATATATATATATCACGAAATTATATATAGAAAAAGTTTGCTTAACAAAGTATTGTTCCGCTCATACCACCTATTCAAAGTAGCAGCAGCAGCAGCAGCTCACAGCATCATTGCCAAATATATTGACGGTCATTGTACTAACGACTAGTCTGTATGTGGTTCACCACCACCGGTAGCAACAGTGTTTTGAATATAAGATAACAACAGTACAGTCCTATTCATCATCCTTAATGTATATACGCCTTTGTCGTTAGTTTCCACTGCAAACATTCCACGGGTAATACAAAATCCAGGCACATAATTTATCAGGAGCAAGACGCACCGTAAGAGTTCGTGTTACGTATGCTTTTTGAGGTCAGGTACGTGCAACTATATTTTATACATTACATATATCAACCCACGCGCATAATCTTCAAATTTACTCTACACAAACTGGACTAAGAACTCCGAACATCCATGATTTTGAACTTTGTGTTTACACGAGCCTCTCTCTCCCTTTCACTAATATTTATTAATAATTCTTTTAAATTTATTTTCTCTCTCATTCGCGGGAGAATACTGCAAAACAATCATTCCTGGTTTGGGGATTCAATTTTCTCCCGCTGAAGGGGATAGCAACAACGATATTATATCAGTGTTCATTATCACGAGAGCTTTATTACTACACGGTGTCCCATAAGTCCCGTCTCATAGGGAAAATTGATTTTAAATTAAATTTACCAAAGCAATACTTTAGAATTAAAACAAATGTTCAAACTGATGTCTCGTTTTGGGACCTTTTTTTTTGGTTGCGGGTAGAATAACACGCCATGGTTAATATAGAAACGAGTAACACTCCTGAGGAAAATGCGGAGGCCTTTTCCTCGGGAGTGTTAAGACGTAAATTTGAACATTTGTTTTAGTTCTAACGTATTATTTCTGTAAATTTAATTTAAAATAAATTTTCCTAAGAGACCGGGCTTATGGGACACCCTGTATAATCACTATCGTTCAGATACGAATTTCACATTCACTTGTATTTAATGCGAAAATGAATTATTAGAAAGTTAATATTCAGATGAACTCTACATTTTTAATATATTTTATGACTTTTTATGGCATTGTTGTGTTCGATGTAGTCCATTTTCTCATTACCTATTTATATACCTAATAATTATTATATCCATAATTACATTACACACACACACACACACACAATATATATGAGAGAGAGAGAGAGAGAGAGAGAGAGAGAGAGAGAGAGAGAGAGAGAGAGAGAGAGAAGCCTTAAAGACCTTCGAGTCCACTCGGAAAGGTTCCTGTTATTGAACTAATTATTTTTTTAATTGTTCTAGCAGTAGTAGAAAACTGGATAGAAAAGCGTAAGACTCTCCTCCCACTCACCGCTCCCTCCCCACCAGAAGCGGGTACAAAAAAAGTTGGAGAAAATACCTTGACCCTGGAAAAGAAGACAAGGAAATTTTACAAGAAAGAGAAAAATATATAAGCTAGCTCTACAATTACGCTATGTACACGTAGAAATCGTACACTAGATAGCACCGCTGTATAAACTAACCAATAATAAATATAGGCCCCCCTACTTGTGCCGATCGCGTATCAGTCACTTGGTATCACCACAAAACCCTCGAACATATGGTTTAGATTTTATACAAAATAGTTACAGCTCTATTTACCGAGGTATCGCCACAACAAAGACCACATGACCCACTTCAGGCCTGGTTTCTTTTTAACGTGCAGCTCTACACAAAATGTGCAGTTCTAAAAAAAATTGTGCAGTTCTGTAGGCAAATGTATGCAGTTCAAAGATGTATTTTGTATGCTTCACTAAATCACAAATAGAGCAGTTCTCAAAGTTAAATCAGCTCTTTCCAGTTGATATGTAGAGCATTATTCCAGCAATAACGTATCATATAGTGGCTGCCGTGCGTATGAAAAAAATCTCACGGACATATTGCCACCTGCTGTAAAGTTTAACTTAAGGTATGTTAGCCCATAAAGTACTTATAAACTAAAGAATAAAAGTTTAAAATTTATGTTCACAAATTTTTTTTATTGAAAACACGTATGAAAGCGAGTAGAATTGATGAGTAAATAGCATTGGGGAGCGAGTAGGATACTGGATAGTGCAGGATAAGTTATTTTTCATCTATCTGTGGCCTATAAAATGTGCAGTTCCAAATATTCCCTTAAAAAAAATTCTGCGTCAGGCTTACCCCAAAAGAATTAAGAAAAATAAAGGTTAAACTTTATATCTACACCCATGTACACGCAAAGCCATCACGCCGGTAAAGTGATGAAATGCTTCTATAGGAAAGATGTGGAAAGAGGATTAAGAGCAGAAATCAGATTTTCCACACCATGCCCTCACCCGTTACATGCATCTAGCCACCTAAGAGAAAGAAGAGAAAAAAGAAATCGTGACGACAAGAACGCAACTCTACCTCACCTAATCGATGTCGTGTATTTAAAAGAAAAAAATTATTTTTGTGTGTTATGAAATTGTGTTTCTACAAAATATTTTTCTACTCTATTCTTAGACATATTAACACGGCAGGCAAGTGTGTGAACGTGTTTTCTGTAATTGGATGTCTGTCGTGTGCCAACTCTTTGAATGTTGCCGAGTTACAACTTGGGTCTCCCGCCGTTAAAAGTGTTTATGCAGCAAGTGATATATTGAGTCATTCATACTTCGCGGTGTTGTGTCACCACGAGAGTAGAGCAAACCTCTTTCCAGGGAGGAATACAGTAGTAGGTCCCTGTATGGGAGAATGAAAGTGTTTCGTGGGTGATCACCCGTTGTTGCTACGACGAATTCAAGAGTCTCCCACTTAGAGGTATTTATGAGGCAAGTGATAAAAATAATGAGTTGCTCGATGGTTGATCAGGCTCTGTGGGGCACAATCAACCAGAGGTGTCTCTCTAAAGTGGAGAGAAGACTACGTGTGAGAGTAAATGTTTAAACAAACTCCTGCGGGGTTACGCTATAATACTATTTTCAAAATACTTATTTAATCGATTCTTGAATTATGTTATATGTGGGCAGGGTTGATCTTAGGCAAAATTGTGGCCTGCGCGAACTTTCTATTCGGCGCCCCGTGCCCTTACTTTAACGAAGGATTTATGTAAAAAAGCTTTAGTTTATACATAATTTACTTTATACACAAGGAAAAACAAAACATTCAAACGTTCACTCTTCGTGCCTTTGCCGCCGCAAAATCTGATATAGCACGTGATAGGTCTATTTTGCGAGCCACATCATTCTCAACTAGGGTGGCCAGACGTCCGGCTTTAGGCGGACAGTCCGCCTTTTGAGCACTCTGTCCTTAGGGTGGCCATTTCCAAATTTCCAAAAAGGAGGACACTGCGTATGTGGCCGTACGTTAACATATATATATATATATGTTAACGTACGGCCACATACGCAGTGTCCTCCTTTTTAAATGGCCACCCTATTCTCAACTGAAAGAATAGCAAGCGAAGAAAGCCTGTCGTCTCCCATGGTCGATCGCAGATAAGCTTAGCTTTATAAGCTTCAACTTTGAGAAGCTCAGCTCACTCGCCACTTGCCACTGAGACAGGCAAGGTTAATAATATTCTGAGTGATACCCAGGTGTTCGGAAAGTTATCACAAAGATTATTATTCAAAATAAATTGTAGTAGTTCTTGAAGAGTGCTGCAATCCTTCGGCAGCAAACTTGTGAGATAGCCTAGTTCCTCGCCAATGTCAAAACCGTTGCATGCATGATGTAGATCCAAACAGTTCTTTAAAAAAGTTTTCTTGTCAAGAAGTTGTTTCAGATCATAAAAGAAACCTCAAAAGGTCCACATGTTGTTTCATCTGTTCAAACCGTTCTTCTTTTGACACTCTCGCGGTATCTGCAAGCTGTAGAAGTAGTCAACTTTGAATTTGGTTTCCAGGTTCGTAGTAATAACTTCATCTCCATCTTCGTAGCTCAACTGGCGTTTCCTACGACAAATACGTGAAGGCGACTTAAACGCTGGATCGACACCAAGTTTTTCAGCCATTTTCTTTGCTTTTATTAAAGCTACCCTACATCCCTGTATTTTGCAATGTAGTTACGGCAAGCTGTTATCATATTTTTGATAGCAACAATACCGCCAGGGTTGGCGATTTTTTTATTAAAAAAAAATTAAAAACCAGATTTATTTGATTTAAATCAGATTTTTGTTCTCCATGTTCAAGATACACTGAAACAACGAGTCAGAAAAGATCATTTTCATTCCTATAAGTTCCTGTAGCACTAATAACATGAAGTAATTGAAGCAAACTATTGTATTAGCTATTTAAACAGCTAAGTCGTCTTCCAGGTTGGATAAGAAATGTAAAGTTCTGTAAAATTGCAAGTTAGGCTATGAAGACTTACCATATATCATTCCTTTTGTGTGCTTCTTCATTTAATTGATTTTTTTTAATCTTTATTCCCATTTATGAACATATTTTTTGGCATACTTATTTATACATATATACTCTAGTGTTTCTGAAAAGATAGTATACCATGTTGTGACATGTTTATCAGAGATTCCTTTGTGCTATCCTGTTGAAACTTGTACAACTGTCAGTGCTCCACCACACTTTGCAGAGGTCACACATACTGAAGTGCTCTCAGGTTCTACCTAATTTGGTAAGCAGATTTATGAGAATATTATTAGTTTAGTTTCCAGTGCAAGTATATGAATATTCTTTTATGACTTCTATGAAAATATTAAATGGGTTAATTGGCTCTCATGATGTCACAATTTACTATTCTGTTCAGAAGTGGAGACTGCCATCTAGACTTGGTAACGTATGGATGCTCAGCACACATTCTAATCCTGGAAATGGTGAATGTTAAAGAACATGTGGTTCATGTAGTGAAGTACTTCCGGAACAATCACTTTGCCTCTGTTCGATACCGCCAAGAAGGTGGTCAGGGACTTATCATCCCCTAAGATACGAGATAGAATACCATGTCAGACTGTCTGAAGGCATACATCAATAACTGGCCAATCCTAATGAAAATATGCGAAATTGATAGGGAGGAGATTGATACAACAGTCAGAAGCAAGGTAAGCAATGTAGGGCTGAAGCGAGCAGTGGAAGAACTGTTGGCACGACTCGAGCCAATAACTGTGGCCCTAGAAAAGACACAAAGTGACACCTGTACAACAGCAAAAGCAGTGGACATCTGGAGAGAACTTAGTAGGAAACTTGATAATGACCGGGAAGTGGCCAAAGTGGTGAAAGTACGATACAATCAAGTTATCACGAAGGCCCACCTGCTGGCCAACATGGTGCATCCATCTCTACAGGGAAGGGCACTCACCGAGGATGAGAAAAACACTGTGATGGAGTATGCTAATGAGAAGTGTTCACCACTAATACCCATCTTGATCAAATTCCAGGCCAGAGCTCCACCATTTCAGGCCTTTAAGTTTGCTGACCATGTGACCAGCAGTGTCACAGCAATTGAGTGGTGGCTGTCACACATTGAAGCCATAGATAAGGACAGCATGTCAGTAGTGAAGCAGTTGCTATCAGCTGTAGCATCGTCTGCGGGGGTGGAGAGAGTCTTCTCTTCCTATGGCCTTGTGCACCCGGGTAGGGTGGATCGATTTTACATTTTTTTCGATTTCCATATTCTAATAGAGACAAAAACTTGCGCATGCATGGGAAAATAGCCTCTGCAAAATCTTAGCTTAATAGGTAATCATCTTCTGCCCCCGGCAGAGCGATGAAAATCATATTTTAGTAGTCAAAAACGTATTTTTAAACCCTAGCCTAGAGTCATAAAATTTTGCGTGTGTGTTATTTCATGCCTAAGCAACGATATAAATGCTATGGGAAATATATAAATGCATTATTTAAGACAAAGAGCCGATCTGAAAATATGTATAATTATACATATTTTCAGATCGGCTCTTTGTCTTAAATAATGTATTTATATATTTCCCATAGCATTTATATCGTTGCTTAGGCATGAAATAACACACACGCAAATTTTATGACTCTAGGCTAGGGTTTAAAAATACGTTTTTGACTACTAAAATATGATTTTCATCGCTCTGCCGGGGGCAGAAGATGATTACCTATTAAGCTAAGATTTTGCAGAGGCTATTTTCTCATGCATGCGCAAGTTTTTGTCTCTATTAGAATATGGAAATCGAAAAAAATGTAAAATCGATCCACCCTGTGCAGTCCAAACTAAGGAACTGTATTGTAACCGAAAAAAATGCAAAATCAGTATTCATTTTCAAAACTTCCAATCAGCATTAGGGCTCAAGAGCTGTACTGTACTTTTCTTTTGTAATTTAGAAATATATATATATATTTTATTTAAGTTTTAACTCCATAATTCTTTGCTTTGGGTCAACAAATTAAACTATCATGACTAGACCTTAAATGTTTTCTAGAAATGAAATATTTGTTTTATATCAAATCAGTGGAATAAAAATTGGAATTAATTATTGATGTTTTATAGAAATAATAAATATATTCTACAAATGTTTATTCACTTTAGGTCAGTGGTTATTATGATTTTAATTAAAGTTTAATTAAAAAAAAGTTAACATCTTAATTTTTCACTATAATCAATAGAACTATAAGTAAAATCTACAACCTTGTTTTATTGAAAAATAAACAGCAAAGTTCGTTACCATTCTTTATGTATTACCTATACTGTAGTGATTAATTAGTTGTTTTCGCGTTTTATCGGTTTTTTTATTTTTATTCATACACTGATTTAAATCAACCAACCCTGAATAACGCTACTTTTGTTTTGCGTGTTCTTGCTTACCAGATTGACCTGGAAAAGGATATCATTCCACATCCAGTGGTGGATTATCATTGAGGCTGAAGCCTCAGGCCCCCATGCTTGAGGGGACCCCCAATCAACTGAGTTTCGATGATATAATTCGAGATTTCGCAAACTTCTTTGATTAAATATGACAGAGTACACAAACTGACAAATTCCCTGTTTTATTTTATGTTTTATAGGCCCTAAACTAAAGTTTGTTTAATACTGTTTGGTTTTGGCAAACAGCAAAATACACTGTTAAGATTCTTTTAAGTTCGTTTCTCAATTAGCCTAAGCACCGTACATATAATTCGTGTAAATGTACTATGTACTGTACATGTATTGTTAATAAAAATGTATAGAAAAGGGCCCCCAAAATAAAATTAGTCTCAGGCCCCAAGTACAGTTAATCGCCCCTGACAGACATCACGATAGAGATGAGGAAATTATATTTAGTTAGTTGGTCTGCGAGAGTAAGCGCTTCATGACGGATGCCTGCGTCTGCTTTCTCCGATTCAGCTAATGCAATAAGGGCATCGTAGACTGCAACTGTCTGGTATCGAATCGATCTAAGGCTGTCGACTCTGACCCCCAGCGTGTTTCGCATACTGGCTTCACACTGAGATTTTTTACCTGGTCTGTTCCCCAACGAACAAATCATAAATTCGTTGTACGTTGCCGAAACGGAGCACAGACTCCGTTGAAGATAATGCAGCATCCCCAACAACGAGTTAGAGAGAATGACATCCGCATGGAACGAAAAAAGTTCTTGGGTTTATAAAAAAAATTCTCGCCTGCACACCCCTACTGTTTCCTTTCAGGTTTGCGCCGTTGTCATATACTTGACCATGACAGTATTGTATTGTATGTCGATTTCATACTTCTCAAGCGTTGGCAGGATGGATGCAGAAAGTCCTTCTCCTGTAGTCTCGTTCACTGTTACGAAACCAATGAAATGTTCCTGAATATTAACTTTGCTATCTGATGTGTCAATAAATCTTCCCGTAAAAGACATCTTTTCAATATAGCTTACATCCGGCGTACAGTCTAAAATAAGCGGATAGTACTTGGTACTCTTCAGCCTTGCAAAAATGTCTTCAAGAACCTTTTTCGCCATTAATGTAATTAGTTCATTCTGGATTCTTTTTCCACAATAATGATCCGTTACTTCCTTCGATATCACGCGCCTCAAGTGCTCCTTCATAACTTCGTCGTACTCTCCTAAGTTCTACTAAACCTAGAAAGTTTTCATTATTCTCCGTATAGAGTCTGTCAGATGAGCCACGGAAAGCCATACGTTTCGATAGGTAGAGTTACATTTAGGAGTCGCTCTAAGAATTGTCTCTAGCGTTTCTGCTCATGTTCGATATGACTGAACATCGGTGAGTAGCTTTTCATGTCTCATGAGAATCGCCACCATGTGCCTCCAATCACTCGATCCATCAATTGCCAGGGATAATTTTGGATTGAAGTCGAACTTGCAACAAAAGCAGAATACTTTATCCGTAGACTTCGAATAAAGCAGTCAGCGCCGCTTCAGGACCACCATTTTCATGTTTTCTGTCCAGAAACGCCAAAGAAAAATGACGGTTGTGCTCATCCAGAGGAAAAGTCGTTATTTAATTTTCGTGGTCCAGTGATCACTAACAGGTCTCGAGTTTTAGGCGCAGACTAGGCCATAAGGCAGGATCAGAATCGACACTGTCTGTTAGAGCATCGTCTCTAATATACAGTAAGAAGACTGACTAAGCCGCAAGTCGAGTTCAAAATCACCAATGCTTGCTCCGCTGCAACCATCTTCCTTAGTCGCAAGGTTGTCGGTAAATTTAAAGAATTTTCTTAATGCATCTGCACCTTTTGTTATTTCAACCTGTCGCTCTGCTTTTCAGTTTCTGTTCTAGTGCCCTGATAGTTTCCCCTTTATAGTAATATTAAAAGACATACCACTCTTCTGAAGAAAAATTTAGTAATTTTTAAAATTATTTCTAATTCTTTTTTTACCTTTCAGTTCAGTTAATTTATACACTATATATATATATATATATGTCATTAGACGAAAGCGCTTGAGCACCATTTTGTGTTTCCTTTCCTTCGTGGTTTTATTCATCATATATATATATATATATGAGGGGTCCCGCGTCTTAAGGTACCTAAGCGCCAAAATTAAAATTCGTCAGAAATCGCCTCCAAAGTTCAGCAATATTCTAGCAATAGTATCTCTGTTATTAATTGAGCTAAAACGTTCATTTTTGGCTAAATTAGAATTCTAAGTACGCTAATGAAGATGTGGATGAGTTTTTGGAATAGATTTTCATATTTTATATATATTTTTTAAATTTTTTTATTTCCTTATTATGCCGAACTTTGGGTGAACTTTGGGTGAACTTTTGGCTGGCGATAGAGGTGAAAAAAGTATTCGCTTTATAAGGTTTTCAACCATACTTCTAGTGTCGTAAGGTCATTATAACCCAAACCACGCGATAGAGGAAAGGTGAAAATAGTGATATCCATTAGAAACACGTTTTCGCCTGTGGTGGTGCTTATGTACCTTAAGACGCGCGACCCCTCATATACAGTATATATATATATATATATATATATATATATAATATAATATATAATATATATTATATATGTATATTATATATATATATAGTATATGTATATGTTACGCGCAAACGAACGATCTGCGTGATCGATTGATCGCGCTGCACAATCGATGGATCCATCGTTCGCGCACACATTTGAATCGTTAAACAGCGATATGTTTAGCCATCGATACGTTACGCTAGATTATGTTAGGTTAATCTTGTAGTAAAACCAATTTAAATATAAACTGTTATTTTATTCTACGGAACTTTCGATATATACAGGGTGTCCGAAAAGTCTGGAACCATAGGAGAAATTGGTTATATTTTTTATTTTTTTGTTTCAGGGTATCCGTGAATGATGGCGTTAAGTTTACAAGAGCGTATAGAGATTATTTTTCTGTGGACGTGATGGCTGGTCCCATAGAAGTGTGGCAGATGAATTTAACGGTCGTCATCCTGAAAAAAAATCCAGTAACACATAGAGCGGTTGGAAAATTATTGAAAAAGTTTAAAGAAACTGTCTCTGTAACAGACAAACCACGTTCAGGTCGTCCCAGAACCTCGGAAGAAGTCAGTGAGACCGTAATGGAGAAAATTTATGCTAGGCCTAAAATGTCATTGAGGCGTACAAGCTTGGAAATTGGAGTATCGAAAAGTACCATCCATGATGTTTTGAAGCGCGTGTAAATAAAGTTTCTTCCTATGGTTCCAGACTTTTCGGACACCCCGTACTTTTAATCATTATCATTCCTTAATTACATTTAAGATAAAATATTGAGAAAATCTGAGACGTATTGAAATGTGTGCGCGAATGAGATATCCATCGATTGTACAGCGCGATCGATCGTTTGCAGTAATATATATATAATATATCTTATATATATATATATATATGGGAATGAACTCAGAATGGTCCCCTGAGTTTTTTTATGATACACCAGACAGTGCATGGAACAAGGAACTCTTCTGGGAAAATTAAATCCACTATAGTCCGAATAAGTATGGTAAATGACAATACCATAGTTTTTCTTTTCATGATGCTAGCCCATTACTTATTCGGACTATAGTGGATTTAATTTTCCAGAAGAGTTCCTTTTCCATGCACTGTCTGTGTGTATCATATATATATATATATAATATATATATATAATATATATATATATATTATATATATTATATATGTAAAATTATGAAGAAGGATTTGTATGGAGACGGACTTATATTGGACAACAAGGTCTCTCCTACTGCCCACAGAGAATTACAATGAGTTACAAAGACAAGAAGCACCTCAAAAGGCCTTGCGGCCCATACCGAGGTGGTACCAATGGCAACGGGTGCCAGGAAAAATTCCTACACATTGTCACAGCTAGTTTCTCGAACAGCCACCCTAGAAAACAGTAACACATCCTCAAATAGTGTGCAAGATTCGGTCTATCCTTTTCTTGAACTGATCCACAGAGGAACTGTTGACAACTTTTGAAGGTAGCCTGTTCCACGAGTCACAGATCTTTAGGTAAAGTAATTCCCACACACACTAGTGCTAAACCGTTTCAAATCTAACTTCCAACCATTGTTGCGAGTTGAGTTATCATTTAAACTAAACATACTTCTAAAATAGACATCGTCGGACCCGTGTAAGAAGTTCGATGAGTTCACCGCGCAGCCTCCGAGTTTCCAGCGAAAACAAATTCAGGGAGTGTAAGCGTCGATTATAGCCCATATGCCTAACAGAAGGAATTAACTTTGTGGCCCTCGCCTGGACTCGCTCCAGCCTGTCAATATCTTTCCTGAGGGTGGGCGACCAGAACTGCACAGCGCATTCCAAGTGCGGCCGAACCAGGGAATTGTACAGAGAGAGCACAATCTCCTTGTTCCAGAGGAGAGAGAGAGAGAGAGAGAGAGAGAGAGAGAGAGAGAGAGAGAGAATGTGAAACTTAAGGAATTTTACTCCACAATTAATATTAGACAAGTAGGCCTACATAGTGAGCCATGGTAAAGAGACCATATTCGGTTTTAAAGAACCTGAACAAGGCCTCTTTAGCTTGGCCTACCTTGTATAAAACTGCATTGAAAAGAATTTGATAAGCGCTTATCAGCGTCATTACTTTCTCTCTAAATGGTTTCAAGCCAAATGCTTTTGTTTCTGAAATTACTTTGATTTTTAGAGAAATATAATTGTACAGAACAAGAGTAAAAAAAATACTAACTCAATATTTGGTGACACACACACACAATATATATATATATATATATATATATATATATATATATGTTAAACACAGACCGTGCGGAACAAGGAACTTCTGGGAAAGAGAGACCGTTGCCCACGTCGGGCTAGCATCATGAAAAGAAAAACTATGGTATTTTCATTTACCATTACTTATTCGGACTATAGTGGATTTAATTTCCAGAAGATTTCCTTGTTCCATGCACGATCTGTGTTTAACATATAAGTTTCTCAGGGGACCACTCTGAGTTTGTATGTTATATATATATATAATAATATATATATATATTATATATATATATATATAATATATAATATATATATATATATACACGAGTATATACGCGGGGTGGTACGAAAGTAATGCCTCTTATTGTATTTACGAACTAAAAAATAAGAGGCATTACTTTCGTGCCGAGCCCTATATCTTACAAACGTTACGTGCGTTGGTCTCTCTTCACATGGAGGTCAGGCTGGTAGCTCCACCTCTTGACCCGCATGATCTAGTTAGGTTATGGTCAGTTACTAGTCATTTAAAAGGTTTTTTCCAATTATGTTTGTTAACCACCTATCTATTTAGTCTTATGATACTTCCCAAAATTACATGACCCCTATATGGACACAATTTTCTGTAGGGTTAAGTTATAAAGGCCTGTATATGAAAGGTTAGGAACTTGTAACAATTGTCCATATACGGTTAAGATTAAAATATAATCCACGAGAGATTTCTTTCAGAAAATGATAGTTATAATTTATAAATCCTTCATCTACTCAATCCTGTCAACTCTGGAACAGTCTTCCTTAATCCATCTTTCCTCCTGTCTATGACCTCCAATCTTTCAAACGGATTGTCCAGGCCTCTCGAAAACTCTGAACCTTGATTTTGGCTCTCTTCTTCTTCTTCTATGAGGGGGTGGGACGCTTTAGGGAGCATTCGCCCTTGATCCTTTCTTCCTGCATAAAAAAAAATTTAAGATGTTCTTCATTGTAGTCAAAGTGATTCTTCAAGTTTCGTATTATTTAGTCATCCATTGCCGTAGCTCGACACTTTGGGGTCTGGGGACAAGACCTCACTTTATTGTTTTTGTTCGCACTTTAATATTAATATTCTAGTATAATCACCAGACGAGGATTGTAAGATGGAGTAGAGACAATTCAGAGCCATTTTCTGTTACCAATGGTGTCCGGCAGGAGGGATTGTCAATCATCTGATGTATACAGACGACCTAGGTCTTATTTTTCTATCTGTAAAAGGGCTCAGCACGCTTTAGAAAGTTTGTAAAAAGTATGGGAGAGATAATGACAAAATGTAATCCTAATAAGTGTTATATTAAGATTATGAGGACCAAGGATTACAAATACAAAATGTTCTGAATTTCAGTTGAATGATATGATGCTGTTAGAAATGACCCAGACAAAGTATCTGGGCTACATACTAGCTGATGATCTTTCTGATGACCGTAATATTATGAGACAGTGTACACTAGACAATTATATGCTTAAGGAAATATTTTTATTCAAACATTTCACGTGTACAAGAGATGTTAAGACGACTTTATTCAAACCTTTTGTACCCTAGTCACCGTGCAGTGTTTCCCAACCGGGGGCCATATGGCTCCCTGGGGGCCATGGCACATTTGAAGGGGGCCACAGGAAAATGTTATTTTGTAAAATAGAGTTAAATCTGCATATTACCTACTGAAAATAATGTTTATGGGGGCCACGGGAAAAAAATAAGGTTCCTAAGGGGGGCCATAAGCCAAAACCGGTTGGGAACCACTGCGGCCTAGTGTATACAGATCACTTGTGGTACTATATGATGTATAATACGAGGAAGTTTTATGCAGCTTATAACAATGTATTCAGGCTATTGGTAAGAACACCTAGGTTTATAAATGGTGTTCCTTCTACTACCAATATGTAGAGTGTAGTCAATAATGTACCTAACTGTGCCAGCAAGACATGCAATTTCGTAAAAGACTTATCACTAGGCTTGGTGAGTCAGTTAATAAGATAATAGAAACCATGGCTAGTGGACTGGTAACTGATATATTCTATAAATCTTGAATCTGGAAGCATTGGCGTAGGCAACTGTATTGGCCTATGTAGTCACTGCTCTACGCCACTATTACTTAACCTTATATGAACTACTTGTATAATGTTTGTACTCGTACCTGTTGAGTCTGAAATAAAGACTGTGTTTTGCTATTACCCGCATCATCGGGATTCGAACCCCCGACCTCAGTGTCATCACTTCGCTTACAGGGAAACTGTGTTACCCACTGAGCTACGGACGATGGCCAGCGCCATCTAACACCAGTAATTTGAATTTGCACGTTATAGTTTTTTGAATATCAGGTAATGCGCTCAAATCATGATTACTGATAATTTTTTTTATAATTTTAGTGCACGATTTATGTTTTAAAATGAAGTACTGAGTTTAGTATTAAGTGGTGTAGTCCTACTGTCCTACTGTATATATAATGCAAGCAATTAAGATTATATTAGTTATACCCAAATTTTGGCTTCAAATGACAGTTACTGTAAGCCCCGCCTACTATCGTTATGAGAGCTTATGGGAGATGTTAGACGACTGTGTTATGTAGATTTTGGTCTCCTTTCAAGTCATGCAAAAAGAGTTAGGCCTGGGCCTAACATGTATAACGCTACTCTGTTATCGCAACCAAAAGTGCATAAACTACATCATGCATCATGTGGAACGTACAGAAGCATAAGAAATATCTCAAACATGATGGATTATTTATACAAGTCGAACGTACCAGTTGTTTTATATATTATTATGCCTTTAAACCAGAGTAAAGCGAAATAAATACGTTATAGAGCAGAGAGCAGGAGCTCGGGGATAATCCCTAACATTCCAGTTTCAATTTCAGTGCAGAAAATTTTGAGCAGTAACAGAACACTAGTTATATATAGGGTGTTTATAAAGTCCCTATCTATTTCAGTGAAAACGTAGCAAAAAGGGTAAAATTCAATAACAATATAATAGAAGGCATACAGTTTAATGAATACTTAAGCATACGATTCTACATGAGCACCATCAATATCTCTACAGAGTTCGAATCTGTCAGCAGCATTGCGGAACACATTCTGGAACATGACAGGGGTTATTTTTGTAACTGCTGTTACGATACGAGCACGTAAATGTCCAGCTTAAACACCGTCGTCTTCTCATTACGCAAACATTGTTCGGGAGTACCTAAATGAACGATTTCCAACTCGGTGGGTCGGACGTGGAGGCAACAGGCCCTGGGCAGCTCAATCTCCTGACCTAACGCCCTTGGATTTCTTTGCATGGGGCTTTATCAAATCAAACCTCTATCAAACGAGGGTTACAGATCTGCAAGATTTACGTGCTCGTATTGTAACAGCAGTTACAAAAATACCCCCTGTCATGCTCCAAAATGTGTTCCGCAATGCTGCTGACAGATTCGAACTCTGTAGAGATACTGATGGTGCTCATGTAGAATCATATGCTTAAGTATTCATTAAATGTATGCCTTCTATCATATTGTTATTGAATTTTACCCTTTTTGCTACGTTTTCACCGAAATAGATAGGGACTTTATAAACATCCTGTATCTTCACTCTGCTTTAACAGTCTTTCACTGATTATGGCTATTGTAGATTCTTGCGCTTTTAACGGATGTACGCACGCAAATACCATATCATATGAGTAAAACCCAATAAATAACCACCAAATAATTAGTTTTAAAGAGTGTTATTCAACCAAAAATTATCATCATAAATTTTGAATATAATCCCCTCAAAACAATGTTACCCAAAAACTTTGAAAAAAAATATGAAATTTAAATTAGATTTTTGGCTCTCGTTTGAAAATTTTATTTCGTAACTTTTTCATTATATAATTGCAAAGCGGAGAAATTTTCAAAATTTATTTTAAGTTTCTTGAAGTTGTATCATCATATAAAGAATTACATAATTTATAAGAATTATATGTTTTTATGTCATTATATTTATCATTGTACCAAATAGAAATTAAAAAGTGGAAAATAAAAGTTTTGGAATATTTTCTTCTGTACGTTTTATAGTAATATAGACGCGTTTCATGAAAAAAAATTGAATTTCATAATGTCGACTCTCGACTTTGTGCAAGTATATGGATTTCAGATTTCAAACTAATTTCAGGTTTCCAATGAAAATACCTAACCTAACCTAGCGTAATCTAACCGGGAATAATATAACCTAACCTAACTTAAGCTAACTTCTTAGTATCGACATTATACATTTCACTTCGTTCCGCTACCCGGTATAGACAGGAGTACGTCGTAGCCACGGCGCACCACCACTTTTCGTGAGATCAGTGAGGTTAAATGGTGTGTCTGTTCAGCCATTGGACGGGTGACCATCCTCTACGTTCAGATGATGTAGTAACCCTTAGATGGTTGGGATTCCACGTAAACCTGTAGATCCCTTCCGTCACATGACCTTTGTTCTTTCATGTCTGAATTATGAAATAAAGGATTAAACAACCCAAAACATCATATTATTACTACAGCGTATATACGTAATTATGCACCATTTTCAGGTATTTTTTCTTGTTCATTAATTTACTTATGCTATGCTTTTTATACACATCTTTCATCACCCCTTCTTGTGCCGTTTCTCCCGCCCCCGCGACCAGGCTGCTGGTCTAGCACCCCTATACAACCCCCACTTCTCCAAACTTGTTCATTCCACCCGAAGAATTTTTGCAGATGAAAATGGCTTGTAAAAGCGGCTCGAGTGATTTTTCCAACTTGGCACTTCTTAACCCAATTATCGCGCTGGAGGAGCCTTTCAAACCAAGGGAAATTGCAGATAATAATTCATTTTGCCTCTCCCGAATCCAATTAGTAAGTTTTTAAAAAAGTTTGCAAAGAACAACTCGAAGACGAGCGCGGACATTCGCCGGAAAATGTCTTGAGACTTTCCTCGTGATAACGCGACGCCCTCAAAAGGACACGGACAAAAAACAGAAGAAGAAGAAAGAAGAAAGAAAAAACTTTTCTGACGTCGAGAAGAATTAACGATAAAAAAAAAAGTATCTACCCGTGAGGGAAGTAGAGTTAGAGGGAAGGGGGAGGGGCTACAAAGTTTCTGGAGGGGAAGTGAGGGAAGGGGAAGGATCTGTCTCAAATTGTCTCTGATAGAGAAAGGGGAAAAGAAATTTATAAAAGCAAGACGTAAGGACTAAGTAGTAGTTTTTTTTGCTCTTACAGTGTTGTTGAACAGTTTTGGGTTTGAGGTTATAACTGAATTTTCACTAATATATATATATATATATATATAGTTGACAAAAATAAATAGACACCTTCGATTTTTCCATAGTTTTTCCACTTGATAATAAAAGTCAATAAATAACAGATTTATTGAATCAATATATTTGGAACAGTATTGCTCTCCCCCTTTTGCATTATGTAAAGCTGACACCAGTTCTGGCTTTCCATTGATGAACTTTATCATTTGTTCTCGACGATCATCATGATGTCTATTTCCTTTTGTGAACTATCTGTTCGTGCGTAAAAAACGTTCTGTAGGGTATTAATAATATAAATTCGTGTTCCGTGTATAAGAGCGATTTTGAAGCTAAACAAACTGAAAAGCAATTCGAAATCGTAGGGAATGAGGGCAGGAACTATTCTAAACTGTGACTATGGGCATACATTTAAAAAGCCTTTAATATATCTTCCACTCTCTATATATCTAAAGGCCTACAAAGTCGGAACAATTCCTTTTTGACAACACCATCTATCTAAAAGCAAAGTTATGCCTTTCGTATCCGCCACTTAAACCGTTATTCAATTCTAGATATTACTGAAATGAACAATGTCCGCATTCGGACGCAATGTAATGTTGAGACGTGTTCTGTCGTTTATCACGAGAATAATTATTATTGTCAATTATTCAAGTTTTATAATTATTTAATGTTTATTTCGAAGATGTGTTTCAGAAGAAAACTCCTAAATTAGTAATAATTTATTCGCTAATTTATTGTCCAGTATACACACGTTTAGTACCGTGCTGTTACGCATTATTATGATGTTAAAAACGTCAAAATTTAATTGATCATAACTTTATTCATGCAACAACACCGTGTATATACGAATACACAAATGTCTTAACGATTATATTAAGGTTGGTTATAAATAGGATATACTGTTACAGGCTAAACTATATACCCCTCAAACGTCAAAAATTCATGGTGATGTACGTGAATTTTGCGATGAAACAAAATAAGTTTCCCTCTATATATAATGGAATAGACCGGAACACTTTGTAAAGGCTTGCTTAATTCGAACAAATTGTGATGATCCACTTTGCCACGTTCTGGAAATTGTTTGTATAGTTATCTTTTATATTTGAAAAACGCACAAGTGCTCTAATTTTGCACATCTTGCTGATAAAATTAGGTTAAATCACTACTGTGTGGTCGGAGAGAAGACCGTACAGAGGTTTAACAAAAGTAAATAGACACCCCGATGATTGCCCTCGAGAACAAATGACAACGCTCATCAGCGGAATGCCCTTAACGTGAATCCCCTTTACATAATGCAAAAGGGAAATCAACGAAATTCTAAATATTTACTCAATAAATCTTCTTATTTACCGACTTCATTATCAAACATAAACTATGGAAAAAAAAACGAAGGTGTCTATTTAATTTTGTCAACCCTCTGTACATAAAACGGGCATTGTTAGTTTGTAAGTACTGTAGTGTAGCATAGAATTTTCTTTTCTGAATGAATGTTAACCCACGAATGATAGGTTTTGCTACTTACTTAACCCCTTATTCTCTTCTTTTAACCCCCCCTACTCTCTTCTTTCTCTCGGGCTAACCTTAGAGTGGATCTTAGGGTCTTTGTTAGCCTTAGCTTCTGTAGATCTATAGATTAGTTTTTCTCTGTACGTAATTTATATACTGTGGTTAGTGGAGACAAAGTAAACTATAAACCGAGAAATGGACATTATATAAAATATTTATTTTTCATACTTTTGGAAAAGTGACTATTTAAAAATTTGTTCGTATTGTAGGATCATTTTTCTTGATAAATACAGTCTTGATTTTAATATACTAAAAAGGTTTTTGAAGACCATTTGGTGAGGTGCTGATAGTCGTTTCATACTCTTTCCGCAATTTTCAGCCGAATATCCGAGGAAGAAGACCTAAAAATGGTGTTTTTCTGCTTAGGTGGCTTAATCCATGCGGCGAATTGGATCAAATTTCGTGCATGAATCTCCCACAGTCAAAATATTGAATTTGTAGAAAATTCTCGTTTTATACTGTTATTGCCATAACGACATGAATACGTTCTCTCCACCCTTTCTATTCCTCCCTCTCTACCCTTTCTCTATTCCTCCCTCTCTACCCTTTCTCTATTCCTCCCTCTCTACCCTTTCTCTATTCCTCCCTCTCTACCCTTTCTCTATTCCTCCCTCTCTACCCTTTCTCTATTCCTCCCTCTCTACCCTTTCTCTATTCCTCCCTCTCTACCCTTTCTCTATTCCTCCCTCTCTACCCTTTCGCTTCCTCCCCTCTACCCTTTCTCCATTCCTCCCTCTCTACCCTTTCTCTATTCCTCCCTCTCTACCCTTTCTCTATTCCTCCCTCTCTACCCTTTCTCTATTCCTCCCTCTCTACCCTTTCTCTATTCCTCCCTCTCTACCCTTTCTCTATTCCTCCCTCTCTACCCTTTCTCTATTCCTCCCTCTCTACCCTTTCTATTCCTCCCTCTCTATTTATGTAAGAGTACTCCCTTTCAGCTAAGATGTTTTCCACTTCTTTTCTTTATCCTTTTCTTTATCCTCGCTCTTCCCCTCTTTTGCTCACTCTCCCTCGCTCTCCCACACCAATTCCTTTACCGCCGAACGGTTCTCTCAAAATTCACATCATTAATCAGGTCTGGAATTTCCATAGAGGAGCGGGGGTTGTCCGACCAACACAGAGAACAGAGGGAAGACGGCAATACTTCTGAGGGGAACTTTGCAACCAGTATTATGGAAGCCGCAAAGTGAGGGGAAACTTCCAATAGAAAGGTGACTGATGAAGGGACAGCGATACGGAAACGAATTTGTAGATTTAAGTTAACTCCTGAAAATATTTATGAATCTTATCAGCGAAGATGCGCGCGCAGAGGCGACTGATCAACAATTACGTGACCTAGATGCGCTCTTTCATCTATCTATCTATCTGTCAGTTTATTTATCTATCTAATTATCTATGCTCTACTGGAATATGATGAGCAGTTTTGTAATTAACACAAGTATATTCTATTATAGCGCATAACACACACACATTTTATATATAGCCAAAGAATACGGTTGCAATATAGTCATAACTTAACCAAAATACAGTTATTTAACTACTTGATAACCAATCCAAAATGGTTAATCCAACCATGCTATATGGTTGCGCTATAACCATGCTAATTTCTTATAACAAACTTACGAAATGTTCAGTAAAATCATCGCTTGGTTGGAATAATCATGTAGGACTGGGCACATGACCATCGGGTATGATCCTACATGGTGCAGCAGAATTTATGGTCAAACAAAATCACGTATTTTCTTTAACACACACCACACACACACACACACACAGTTAGGTGCGCATCTCCGCACAACCGAGGTAACAACTTTTTAAAATCCATATCTCGGGAAAGCTAATTAACCAAACCTTAATGCCATCGAATTAATGAGTCGATAAGTGTTTCGTGCGCATCCGAGGACTCGAAGGGTGTTTGCTGTTAAGTTACTAAATAGTGAGGTACTCGCTAACCTAACCAGGACCAACATATCTTCTTCCCGACATTAAAAATATTTCTACATTTATTTATAGAAATTCCTTATTGTTCCGAGGTACTAAAAGTGGTACCGCACAAAAAGATTTACCGCACTACATCTGTGAATTATCACACACTCGACCCCACTTATGCACAGTTGCTCGCTCTCTCTCTCTCTCACATACAAACCTTATATATATATATATATATATATATATATTAGTGGTGGACCGGATACCCGCGTCATTTTTAGCATCCGCATCCGGATATTACCTCTAATAAATTATGCAATTTACAATTAAATTAGCTTATAAAGTAGCTTATAAGGCCCAGTCATGCACATTTCATGTAAAGTATTAATTATATCACTGGTTGACAAAATCGAACTTTTTATTTGTCACATGAACAAAAATGGGTGGATCTTACAGGTTTTTTACCGCCGAGTTAAAAAATGGCCTCAAAGTTCTTTTATCACCCACCAATATTGAGTGAATCGAAAATGTAATTTGGACTAATTTATAGGCGTAATAGCAATATCAAAGTAGAAAATGCATATTGAATTCACCTAAAATGTGGCTACTGATGATTTACGCTTGTATTTGGCCTTTGACAATGTCCAGCAGTAGTCATCCAACATGCTGGGGCCCCACTTGCCCTGGTATCGCTTCTCCATCGTGGATATTTGCTGATGAAAGCGTTCCCCATGCTCATCACTAACATCGCCTAAGTTTGTTGGAAAGAAGTCGAGATGTGAGTCAAGAAAATGAACTTTCAACATGTTGCACCCCACGTCTTTGTAGGCCTTGAGAAGTTCTTCAACAAGTGACTCTTAATTTTCGGCCTTGAAGTTTCCGAGGAAATTTGTGTTCACTACTTTAAATGCTCTCGAAGCTGCTCCTTCAACTTCACTTAGAGCTACATCAAATGCGCTGTCTCTCATGATTTCTCTAATTTGCGGGACCACAAATATCCCTTCTTTGATCTTGACCTCGCTGATCCTCAGAAATTTCTGTTTCAAGTAGAGACCCCCCCCATGCTATTTTGATCCATAGCCTTAACAAAATTTTCCATTAAACCAAGTTTAATATGTAGTGGTGGCAAATAACTTTTTTGGATTAAGAAGAGGTGAACTGGTGAGATTTTTATGCCCTGGAATCAACACTTGTCGAAGTGGCCATTGTTTCTTTGAGTAATGGCTTTCCCGTGCTCTGCTGTCCCATCCACAGAGGAAACAACAGAATTTCGTATAACCCAGTTGTAAACCAAGAAGAAGTGCAATCACTTTCAAGTCCCCACAGATATGCCAAGAGTATTTATTATATTGGATATGTTTCACAAGCAGGTGCATATTGTCGTATGATTCCTTCATATGTACGGCATGTGCTAATGGAACTGAAGGGTATTTATTTCCATTATGGAATAATACAGTTTTTAAACTCAGCTTCGAGGAATCAATAAATACAGTAGGCGCCATTCGTTTGGATCATGTTGTTGGCCAAGGGTTTTCATGAGAGGGTAGAAAGTTTCTTTGATGCTAGCGGTAAAAAAATATCTTAGTGCCTTTTTCTTGAAGATTCCAACCTTTCAACCTGGAAGCCGAAAGTTCGGATTGATCTTTTGACAATTTCAGATCACAGACAACTCGCTCAGGTCTGCTTGAGATATTAGGTGAGGCTCTGTCGATGAACAAGATGGTTCAAACATTGGATCAACATCGTCCGTCAGTAAACCATGTTGAGCTTCGTCATTACCATTGTACATCAATTTCATTTTCATCATCTAAACTCCACGTTTCCGGTGGCCTTGGTACTGGCAAATGTTTATTATGTAAAACAGGCCTTATGGCTGATGGTAAATTTGGGTATTGTACCATATGTTTAGATTTCGCAGTAATGCCTAGTATATTTGTTAAGCAGAAATAACGATCCGTTAAATGGTCTTTCGGCTCTCTCCATATCATCGGAACAGCAAACGGCATTTGACGAGACCCATTTAGCTAGCCTGTCAGAAGTCTTAAACACGTAATACAGCATAAGGGGCTCCAGAAAATCTTAGCCCTCCCCATTTGCAGCTTACATGTTTACTTTTATCGAAATAGTTTTTAGTGATTATAAAAATATATAAAATTCTTTATTTATTGCAGGTATTAAAATTACTCTAGCTGATAAAGTGATAATATAATGGCTTCTCAATTAATTGGTGATTCGGAGAGGCAACTTGTGATAGATCGCATACGAGCAATAACATTTCGGGAAGCTCGTGATGCTGGAGCCACCTTTATAACACGTTCATGGGTTGCCAAAAAGTTGCGAAGAAGTGAGGACTTCGTCAAAAGAAATTGGAATAAAACTTTGGACGAATGTGAAATGGATACAACCAAATCTGGGCGCCCAAACTTGCCACTCTCTCAGAAAACAAAGGACATCATTGAAAGCGGTACGGGTAAGCGGAAAAACAGCTGTGCTAAACTTTCTAGAGAGATCGAAGTGTTGAGAGGAAAGATCGTTAGTGGTGAGATCATTCGACTGTACCGTCATAGGCAAGGTTTAAAGCCTTGGCATGAACTTCCAAAGCCAAGAAAAACTCAACTTAACATCGATGACAGAATGTGGTTTGCCCATTATCTTGAAGATTGGGATGTGGATGATTTCATGCATTTAGCTGTCTCCGATGAATTTTTTGTTTACGTAACACGTCGGCCTAACTACCAAAATGATCGAGTGTGGGCCACAACACCAGATGAAATCGATGACAATGAACATTATCGCGAATTATTAAAAAGTCCAGACTGTGTTGGTGTGTTTGTTTTGTTCACTGCAAAGAAGCTCATGTGGGTGCTGAAGCCAAATGGTCAGAGTTGGGATGGACAGTATTTTTGCGATATTATTCTATCCCAGCATGTCATTCCTTTTCTAAGAAACCCAAACAATGTTATGGATGTCTATCAGGTCACACTTCTGCACGATAAGGCCCCCCTGCTTTAAGGCATTAGCCACTCAACAGTTGTTGCGGAACCATGAGATCGCTTTCTTTGGAAATGAAGAATGGCCAGGAAATTCTCCTGACCTGAACGTCTGTGAACACATTGGATCAGTTATAAAAAGGACAAGGTTGAATGTCTCTTGTTTCAAGAACCTGCAGCAAATCGATTTTCGAAGGATACAATGACGCAACACATTGAAACTGTTTTAGCAAATTTGCGTAACGATCAAGATCTATTCACGTCACTTTTGGCAAGCTACCCAAAGCGAATTCAGGCTGTCTTGGAAGCCAATGGCGGGAACACCAAGTTTTAATTGTTTCTCATTAAATGCAGGATTAAATTCTCTTTTGTAAGGTATGTTTAGTTTTACTGTACCTCTAGTGGTTTAGGGCCTAAACCATTAGAGGTACAGTAAAACCTAAACTTTAGGCCATGGGCGGGGGGGCTAAGGTTTATTGGAGCCCCGTATATGAGGTGCCCACGTCTTGTTCTGATCCCCTACCTTGCGACCAAAATGAAGTTTGTATGCTTTTATGAAGAGAGGGGTGAAATTTCACCTTTGAAATTTAAGTGTTAACTCTCTGCACACATAACAGAAACAGTTTGGATGGTTGACACTTGCGTGGCATTCTGTCATGAAACAATACGAACGCACTGACACAAAAAATGATTAAAGAAAATCACGAATAAAATGCACGATGTTCACTGAGTGAAATCAAATGAGTAACTGACAAATGAAAGTCAACAGTGACGTGTAGCAACTTATAAGCAGAGGAAGGAGCAGACCCCGCCCCCCCTTCCTATTCTCACTCAAATCCTAAGTAATGTAAATTCGTGTGTCACTCTAAAACTGCGGGTGATAGAAAAATTCTGTTTTCATTTTCGTAATCAACGTAAAAAATTACACATAGTTCAAGTAAAAATATCTCTGTGACAAAAACTTTGTTCACCAGTGAATTATTAATGAACAAACAAATATATAAACCTCAAAATATAAATAGCTGGTAACAGAAAATTGAATGAAACTTATTTCATTGAATTTTCCGTGGCTGAAACTCTTGAGAAAGTTATTATTTTTATCATAATGAAAGCATTAATATTAATTTTAATTCTTATGCATTGCCTGCCATAATAATAATATCACGAAATTTGAAAAATTATGTCATATATATTCCTAATTCTATATTATATTGATAGCTTAACTAAATATCCGCATCCGCGGATATTGAACTAAAAAATCCGCATCCGCAGATGTTGAAAAACTGACATCCGGTCCACCACTAATATATATATATATATATATATATATATATCAGCAAACAACCACAGGGAAAAGGAAACACAAAGTCCGAGCGCTTTCGTGATATATTCACATTATCAAGGAGGAACAGAAAATAGAAAATTTTCTGTTCCTCCTTGATAATGTGAATATATCACGAAAGCGCTCGGACTTTGTGTTTCCTTTTCCCTGTGGTTGTTTGCCGATTATTAAGGTCACGTGTTATTTTGTGATTTTAGTGCATATATATATATATATACTCTGAAAATTATAGGTACAAACAAGAGTTTTTTTTACTTTTAACGTAACGATAATAGATTTAATGAAAATTTAAAATAATTACTCAACTTTAGAATGATTAATTATATCCATAATAAAAAAATAAAAAATAAAAGCTGACTGCATTAATTGCAAAAATTACAAAATTTTCTCGCTTGATTAGAACCCACTTTTTCGAAATTACAAATTTTGAAAATAAAAAGAGGATAATTTAGCGATTTTTTTAAAATTAATTTATTTTGATGTTATAAAATTCATCTATATATATCTAAATAATTAGTAATTTAGGATCAAAAGACATTTTTATTATTATTATATATATATATATATATATATATATATATATAGGGTGGGCCGAAAGTCTGGATCCATAGGAAAATATTTATTTTAATACATAAATTACAACAAATGGTAAATATTTAAAATGAATATCAACTTTAACTCGTAAATGCGTATCCGTGATACTGTACAGTAGTTCGTACTCCAGTATAAATACTCAAATACTTTTTTTATTTCAGCCCAGAAATGGCTTCGAATCTAATAACAGAAGACCGGGTAGAACTCGTGCTCATGTACGCAAGACAGGGCGCTACACACAAGAAGTTGCTACCGAATTCAATAGAAATCATCCTGATAAGCATCCAGTAAACATGCGACTGTTGGCAAGTTGTTTAAACGTTTCAAAGAAACAGGAAGTGTACATGATCGACGGCGTTCTGGTCGTCCAAAAACTGCAACTGATGAAAATACCTCTGCAATGGTATGTGAAACTTTAACGAATAGTCCAGTAAAGTCAACAAGAAGATTATCAAATGAAACACGCATCTCGAGAACGTCAATTCGAAGACTTATTAAAAATCATAAATTCCATCCCTAAGTGTCTCGATGTCAGAGGCCGCCAATTTGAGCATTTGTTATAATTTGTTGTTTATACTGGAGTACGAACCACTGTACAGTATCACGGATACGCATTTACGAGTTAAAGTTGATATTCATTTTAAGTATTTACCATTTGTTGTAATTTATGTATTAAAATAAATATTTTCCTATGGATCCAGACTTTCGGCCCACCCTGTGTATATATATATATATATCTCTCTGCGAAGATAAAAAGAATTTGTCTAAAATTTTATTTCGAAATTTTAGCAAAGAAGTTATAAATTGGATTTTATTGCATTTAACATGTTAATATCATATCAATAACATGTACATGTCAAGTTAATATCAAGCTTATAACATGTTAAGTTTTCACTATTTCCACGAAATATAAACTTTCTGTGGATTAACTGTAATCTAAGTTTAACTTAGGTTACATTTAATTAACACTTCGAAATTTCCCTCTCAAGACGTATCTATTTATAGAATTTGTTTACATTAACTCATTTTACTGAATGGCACTGATTTACATGTTGGTTGGCACTGGGTGCCACCTATATTATATAGATTCCGATATTATAGACGTTCTATATTTAAAAAGAGTATTAATAAACCTGATATTAAAACGTTTCCCCTTTTTTTTAAAGTCAAAGAAAGGTCATCGTTTGTGGGGAATAATTCGTGATGGTTTGAATGCTGAAGAGAAGATGGACGCAACATGACAGACATACATACATACATACATAATATATATATATATATATATATATATATATATATATATATATTATATATATAATATATATATATATATATATAAACGGTTAAAAATAATAGTTTTATACTTTTATTCTGATATTGGAATAAAAGTTTCTAAGGTTATTTTTGAAGCAAACTTTATACAGTATAATGAATGTCACACACACAAAGAAAAAATATTCTCATACACCAGCAGGGCCGTTTCTAGCCATTAGGGGGCCCTAAGCAGTATACCCATTTGAGGCCCCACCCCCTCCATCCACCAACTCACGCCTTACTACATCACCTCAGCACACACATAAAAAAATGGCTGTGTTAATAAAAAACAATTATGAAACAATTTTAATGAAACATTTATGTCCAAAACAACAAATATGTACTTTCAGAAGACAAACAGAAAAAGTACTCCATGAAATTCCTGAAAATTAGCTTATACATTATTTAGAATAAATGACAGAACTATGTATAAAAAAATAATGCAATTATCAACTACCAAACAATTACTAACTCTACAACACAATCGTGTAATAGCTAACAGTTATACAGAACAGTTTGTATCTTCAAACTTTTTGCCTCCTAGATTTTTTCTGGGCGAAATCATCAATAACATCATCATATGAAATCTCCCTGCCAACGTCCTAGTTGATGCTTATGATGCCAAGGCCACTGAGGCGATCCTGCCCCATTGATGATCTGAGGTAGTTCTTGATTAGCTTCATCTTAGAGAAGCTCCTCTCGACTGACGCTACTGTCACAGGTAGAGTGCAGGCAATTCTTAGTGCAACCCAGAGATTGAGGTATAGTTCCTCCAGTTGCTTCTGATGAATGAAGGAGAGAAGCTCCAATGCTGTCATGTTGTGTGAAGGTAAAGTCGGCAAGTTCTTAATTTCGAGGGCCAATTCTCTTCCATCAATGTCAGAGTCAGCTCCAGAGCTCAGTATCTTAGAGAGCTTTTCACACTTGCAGGACAAGTCTTCCTTGTTCATTGTGGTGAAGTTTAAGAGAACCCCAAATATGTCCCTCACATCATCTAATGTTTTGAATCTCTCATTTATTGACCCGATGGCACAATCCACCACCACATTGAAAAATTTGACTTCCAGCCTCTTTAAGGCTTCTGTAAATGGTTCGTCAGGAGCTTCGTAAGCAAAGTACTTTTTTGTGGATCTGAGCCTCTTCTCCTTCAGCACAGCCTCCACATTCTGAGAAGAACATAACATTACATATTCTGTTAATTTTTGCTAAAATACTCTTTCTTATCTTTTTTGATAATTGATCTGTGTGAACAGAATTTGAAGTGATGCGATCCATTAAATTTCACATTTCGAAATATAAATATTAGAGAGACTAGCTTACTCTACACAATTCCTGAGCACTTGCCTAGCTTCATGGTCTACCTAACCGAGTTGCCTGAACTGTAATCATAAGAATATATAAGTGGCACATTTTACCTGTGCTACTGGAAAGCTTCTCCTCCTCTATTTTCTTCTTTTTCCGTTTTTCCGCTCCTGATGGATAATGTCGTTTCATTTTCCAAGATGCACGAAGTCACATCTAGTTAACCACAACTAATCTGCTAAATAATAATAATCATGATAATAATAATGATGATAATGATGATAATTATTATTATTATTATTATTATTATGTTATAATTGTAACGTTAATCAAATACATTCAAATAATCAGACCATTTAGGTTTTAACCAACAAAATTCACATTATCTGAAAAAGATGAGAAAAGAATTAATAAACTTGAAAACATAACGAAAATAATCCTAGGTTTTAAAGTGTTACAGAATCTCTTAATAATTAGTAAATTAGTGAAATAATGTTTTACAAT
The DNA here is from genome assembly GCA_023014485.1 of Bathynomus jamesi. Lineage (NCBI taxonomy): Eukaryota > Metazoa > Arthropoda > Malacostraca > Isopoda > Cirolanidae > Bathynomus > Bathynomus jamesi. Next base: position 96,078 of record JAJOZX010004733.1, read on the forward strand.
ACTAGAAAAATTAAGCATTTAGGAAAGTATAAGCATACAGTAAGAATAAAGTTAAATAATATAGAACTAAGATCTCACAATAGTTATTTACACATAACGACCAAAACGTTTCGTTTGTCTCCGTTTTATCACATTTGTCGCATACAAAAACTTTAATTAATGCGACAATAATAATAATAATAATAATAATAATAATAATACTAATAATAATAATAATAATAATAACCAGCTATATTCCTATTCTTCCCTACTGAGCTATGACCTGGGAGCCTGTCTAGGGGCCCCCTAGTAGCAGCGGGGCCGTAAGCGGCCGCTTAGTCTGCTTATGCCAGGAAACGGCCCTGTACACCAGTGTATCGATATGTCATCGTTGATAAACCATTTTACAATCTGGAGACCAGTCAGGTACTACATATATTGTATGGTATAATAATTGTATGATATTGTATGGTATCCTCAATCGATAAAATCCATTTGCATCATTCGTGTGCGGCCATTTTTGTGTGGTTTTTGTTTTCTTTCTTTTTATTGTTTGTGAAACGAACTCGGTTTAATGTCGTGTAACACTCATATTTTTGTACTTCTCTTCATCTACAAAGGCGTCATCTGTCATTAATTTATTTATCAACTTTTGGTGTGGAGGTCACTGTTTCTGCGAGAACAAACTACTCGCTTTATGATAATAAAAACCCACGCTAATAGATAGAGTTTATTTCCACAACAGTTTCGATGCCCACTGGAATCCTCTTCGGGTGGATACAGAAAAACCACCCGAAGAGGATGCCAGTGGGCATTGAAACTGTTGTGGAAATAAACTTTATCTATTAGAGTGGGTTTTTATCACCATATTTTGACCTTCACTTAGAAAAGTGAAGTTTTTTGCATCTACTCGCCTTACTTTAGAATTTTTACTGCTACGTTCTCACGAACGGGGAACCTAGAGTTTAAAGTAGTCTCTGAACAAATGAAGAGGCAGGGACAAGACGCACTATAATTGGCCTTAGATGGAATGTAGCTAACTCGGTTCGGACCATCGGACTCGGAACTATATACACATTATTATTCACATACTATGAAACAAAAAATTAAAAATTTAAAACAAAATTTTAACGGCTAATAAAAAAAAATAAAAGTCCGCAGAAGTTAACTTTTGTTAACAAAAATAAAAATTCTAACAATTTTTTCACTTCAAAAACTATTTTATAGTTAATACTATTTATTATACAATTCATTAACTTCGATTTATTTAGTTAATTCTGGTTTAACTATTTTCAATATTAATAAAACGGAGCAAATTAGTTTTTAAATATTTAGGCATTTGATTTTGCCGCGTCTATCGCGTGACAACAGCGGGATCGATCTAGCTTCCCGATTATCACAACTTAGGAAAACGAGTGATTAGCGAGGAGATTCAATCTCGCATAAACCGTTCATACGTACAACGGTTGGTATGACAAGGAAATAGTTAAATAATAGAAAATGCTAAAAACCTAATGTTTCATAAAAGGATTAATGAATGGTAAAATTCGAAGGGTACCCGGGCTCAACTAGGGTATCGTGGTACGCGTTTAATGATTTTACTTTGATGAATTTTATTTCTGCAACCATTTCTACGTTTTTGTAACGTTAATATCGTCCAATACATTGAGAAAACTGTATGAAAGAAACCTGCAATCAAGAAAACATTCCGTAACAAAAACTTGCCAAAACCATAGTTCATCATTGGTATACGATGAACCAAAACTGGTTTTATATATATATATATATATATATATATATATATATATATATATATATATATATATATATATGATGAATTTCACAATTAAACACGTGAAATGAATGAATGATGCAATCCACAAGGAAAATCTTTTTCTTGTGGGTTTGCATTAAATATATATATATATATATATATATATATATATATATATATATATATATATATATATGATTGAACTCAGAATGATCCCCCGAGGTTTTTTCATGATACACACAGACCCTGCATAGAACAAGGAACTCTTCTCTTCTGTCCCAAAGCTGGATCCTATCTGTTTTGCAGATAGCTGGTGAGGGAAGCTATATTTTTGGGGCCTCTTTGCGAGTGACCCGTTACCCACGTCGGGCTAACATCATGAAAAAGAAAAAATTATAGTTTGTCATTTACCATTATTTATTCGGATTACAGTGGGTTTAATTTTCCCAGAAGAGTTCCTTGTCCATGCACGGTCTGTGTATATATATATATAGGGTGTCCAAAAATTCCTGCCCCATAATGTACAACGTGACGTTAGCCTTTGGGGGCGGCATGACTTCTGGAACACCCTGTATTAAATATACTTTCCTTTGTAAATAAAGCTTCTGGAAAAGTTAAATTAAAGCGACAGTACTTTAACTGGATGTGTCAACACCATTAATACGCATCATGAGAATCCTCGAAACTATTGTACTCCGAGAGAGTCTTTGAGAATCCTTTCAGAGATTCATTTTCGTTCATTCATTTGCTTAATATTTAATAAACTCCTTTAATGAGTTTTATACATTTAAAATCTCTTTAATAAATCTCCCTTTTCACGTCTTTTATTCTCGTCTGTTTGAACGAGTTGTTCCCCCAATGATGATGCATGCACGCTTTGTAAATAATTTTCATTTCTTTCTTATCTATTATATATATATATATATATATATATATATATATATATATATATATATATATATATATATATATAACCAATGTTGATCAAAGGTTATGTCGTACAGAGGGTTGACAATTATAAACCGGGACAGAATTACAAACCGCCCAGGACGCCGGGACAAGAGCTCAAAACCGGGACTGTCCCGGTCAAATCGGGACGTATGGTAAGCATATATATATATATATGGTGTCCCATAAGTCAGGTCTCATAGAAAAATTTATTTTAAATTAAATTTACAAAAGTAACACATTAAAACTAAAATGTTCAAACTGATACCTTGTTTTGTTGCAGGTTGAAAAACACGCAATGGCTAATAATGGAAGTGAGTTACACCCCTGAGGAAAAGACCTCCGCCTTTCCCTGAGGAGTATAAGACATCAATTTGAACATTTGCTTTAGTTCTAATGTAATACCGTACTTTTGTAAATTTAATTTAAAATAAATTTTCCTATGAAACCGAACTTATGGGGACACCCTGTATATAACCGAGAAAATTTCAACCACACTGTTAATAAACAGGATATGAAAATTACTTTTAAAACCTACAATATTCTTTTAATACCGATTATTTTGCATATTTTTTTTTACACACATTCCTCATCAATCAAGTAAAGATTGTAATACATACATGCGCATTTTCACTCATGTACGTAACATTAGTTTTTCACACAAACAAATGGCGAAACTCGACGAATTATTGGCAATTCGAATAAATATTCATTAATAGAAAGAAAATAGAAAATAAAATATACACAAAAGCCATAAAAATTCTCCTCTCTTCTATTCATTGCTTTGGATCACTTTTATTGATTTCAATACCACGTTTCCGACTCATTTACCACCAATTCTAATCAGCCTGTGTGTGTGTGTATGTGTGTGTGTGTTTTCGATCGTGCAGGCGTGTGTACATTATCTCTTATGTACGGGTGTGTCGTGTACGTGACGCGTTCCTCTATGAGCGATAGTATCGTTTAATTAAAGGCTTTTTGTGTGACAAAAGACTTATCCCAAGTTAAATTGATGTAACATTTGGTAAATTAGCGAGCTTTGGTCCTTATGCGAATGTTGATTTAGTACAAAGGGCGTATATACGCTCCAATTTAGATCTTCCATCCGGGAGGAATTGCGCTATAGTAAAATCCGTTATGTACCGACTTCATTGACTTAAATTATATATAAAAACTATTTACATGTTTTAAACGAGCGGTAATTAACGTTATTTAAGATATATTCTAAATAAATGAATGTATATCGTATTATTTGGTATATTATTTATTTTCGTTTCTACAAAATGTATATTGGAATTGGAGAAATCTGTAAACGTGTTGGTTACGTCTTTGAGGCCCCCGGTAAAAGAAAAAAAACAAAAATATTTGAAGGGTGAAATGAGTTGATACAATCTAAACTTGGACAAACTAATTAATTGAAATAGCAGAACTTAACTTTAATTTAATCTTTCATATTATGACGTCATAATGGGTAAACAGTTCATTGTTCTTACAGCTAAATACTCTTGAGCCTCTTTTCTTTTCAAATCCGAAGAGAAAACCAGTTTTTTTTTCTGACATTTTCTTTTTAACTTTCACGAGAAGAGAATGCTTTTTCTTATCTTTCTTATCTTTAATAATAATAATAATAATGATTCTTAGATTATGTGAAGTGGCAGAAGTGAAGAAACGAGAAAATGAGGCCATCTGTCCCTTCGAGAATATAATAATCTCTTGTTTTAATGTTTACAGATTTTTTGGATAAGTTATATATATATATATTGTAGAGTTTTGTTAGAGAGTATTTATTATATAATCTACTTAATATGAATACAGCAGGGGTCTCTCTCTCACACAAACAAGTAATATGTAATGAAGTGTGTATTGGTATTAAAATTTTATTTTGAATATTTGAACACGTTCAAATAATACTCCTATTCATAAAAATGGGTTATAATGATTATCAAGAAATATATACAACGTCGCAGGTTAGGCTTATACGCAAACCTCTTTTCTCATTATTGCAAACAATGAAAACTCCTTTATTTTTTAAAGTTTTTTAAGGGCTTTTGTCCTACATTTTGCCCAACTCTACCTTAAAAAACATTAAAATAAAATTTTCACAATTGAAGGAATAACCGGTAGCTTTGAACGCTCTATAAAGCGTAATTTATGAATAGCAAAAACAGCATACCTTTACTGGCAACCTTCAGACACTATGGACACGTTTTATTTATATTAATTTAAAAAATTAAAATAATAACTGTATAATTGTCCTTTCAAAATTACTTTCCGGTTTCATATATTCAAAAATACTTTCAATGTAAACAAAACCTTTGTTTGGATTTTTGACAAACGCAAAGGCCGGGCCGCACTGCAGCGACTGGCATCGGGGTCGCTGCAGTGTACGGGGCCCTCATTCTGATTCTGTCAATGTATAATCACACGCGACTCGAGTCGTGAGACGATCGTGCGCGCGGCCGGCCTAACGGAGTACCGTGTCCGACATTATCAATCCCAGTTTAGTTAAAACTGAACTAAAGAGATGATGGTATTTGAAAACTAATTTGGTTTACTGTAGATTAAACACGTACGAGATTATATTCGTATTTACTTGACTTCTTGGGGGAAATTTGAAAATTATCAATTTAAAGTCCGATTCTAAGTAAATATAATTTTATTTGTTTTTAATTTAAACAAAGTTTTAATGGAATTTCGCCTGGTAATTTTGAACACTGTAATCCATTTCGTTTAAAATCCAAATAAATTCTTCGCTCAAATTAAATAAAAAGCTTTTGGCGCGTGTCCTTCGATAAGAATTTCTGCTTACAAACGGGACCATCCATGGACTGAGAATCGACTGAAAGTTAGTTCTAAGGTACGCGTTCAGAACAATATAAATTTTCCATAGAAATTCGAACGTAGAGACGGTGAACTAACTTAAGTAAATCTGGTTATATTACAGTATGTAGAACATAGGGTCGGCTAACAACTACTGTATGACGCTCGTGCCAAAGTGTAACACGTCGAGCTTACACCAACTGGCACCCTTACAGATGAAAGAAAAAATGTATTATATACATACACACATGTATTTATACACATTGTGTGTGTGTGTGAATGAGTAAAAACACATTCCTAAATGTATTACAATAATTAAACATGTGCTGAAGGTACTTGGCTTGGCGTACTTACTTATAATTTACTTGTAATTTCAAAAAATGCATAAAATATTAAACCTATGATTTTATTTCGGGGGGGGGGGGGGGGTTCTTCAGTCCCCCGTCTACCTCCCTATATATATGTGTGTGTGTGTGTGTGTACAAAACCTCAGACGTAGTTTTGTTAAAAAGGTTCGTCTAAAAACCCAAACTTTGTAAGAAATGAATAATGTAATGGTTAAATGTAGTATTTTAAATCGTTTTATTGTCACCAGAAAGAATAAAAAATTATGCAAAGAAAAACAATATTACAAATTAGTAAATTTTTATGCTTTTGAGAAATTTTATGTTTCTAGATAAACGGTTTTTGCGAAACTGTACAACAGCGTTATAGGTTTAGTTCTATTACGAATATACTGTAGGACCTAACAGAAAACAAAGACGTCTCGCAACCTTCTTTACGCAGAAATATTATCTTCTACTGTTCGAAAACACTCAAGAACAAAAAGAAGTTTTGAATACCATTTCTTCTGTCTGAAGAAGTTGTGTATTATTAAAAGAAGTTATTATATCGTCTAACGAGAAGCTTTGATACCAAAAAGAAGGAAAATTTCCCCTAGAAAGCACCCTCAAAAAGAAGTTACAAATTCTAAATTTAGAAGGTTTTAATTTGAGTGTAGCTCGTGTTCTTTTATATCCAGTTGTTCGTGAATCATAATGAACAAATAAAGTTATTAAATAAATAATAATAAAACTATTTCTTATACAGGATGTTCAAGAAAGAACCGATCATTTCTAAGTTAAATGTAGTATAGAATAACCACTGCTTTTTTGAAGACCGTGTATATATTGTAGTCAAAAGCCGAAATCGGTCCACACGAGTATTGACTAATTTCGGCTTTTGACTATGACAATACAGTTAAAACACGAGTTATTTACATCATGTTCAAGAGATGTTACACTGAATGTAGAGAGATTTATAAATTTAAAAATAACAGCTTTTGAAGCCATAAGAATTTATGTAAATTATTGTTTATAAAGTAATTATATATATATATATATATATATATTATATGAAAAACACTTTGTAAACAATGTACATCAATTATTGTTCCAAAAACAGTTTTTCAATTTAGAAATCTCTTTTCTTTGTAAATACATTTTATATAAAATAAAAATAAAAAGATTTATAAAATCCAAGACTGTTTCAGTTCGTAAAGAAAGAAAAAATGAAAGCAAAGAAAGACAAAAAGTGGAGGAAAAGTTGAGAGAAAGAAAAAAAAAAAAAATTTCGTTGATGACAAGTAATCCATTTACTGTGAAGAATCTCAAAGCTGGTCCTCCCAAAGATTGCGAAGTCACGGCCTTCAAATGACTCCTCGCCCTATTACAGTCGGTCGCCAACGATCTCGCAGGATGGGGTTTTCGGGGGTGGTTTGGTGGGGGGTGCACAGCATTAGGCTCGATTAAAACAATAACCTCAGAGAGAGAGAGAGAGAGAGAGAAAATTCTTCAGTCTTGTTAATGTTGTCATTTTTCAACAAATTTTCATCAAAATTTTCACTATTTACGAATTTTTTCAAAAAATTTCTATAATAAAATAGTGAAAAGGTTATTATTACACGTCTTCAAACCTCTTATGTGTCACGTACACTTATTTTCTTATTAAACTTTATAGAAAAGTTAAACAAATTTTCTTTACTGTCACTTCATATATTTACAAAGAAAATTTATTGGTTAAGACGATTCATTATATGGTTAACTATTTGGGCACTATACCAACGAGTTAACCCTACTTTTCTGCGTGTGGTTGCACTACTATTTAAGTTTTTATCAGAATGATAAGCGCAGTTAGTGCAACTGTAGTACAGTTGGGTTAATCCTATATAGTATAAACCTAGTTGGATTAATTATTTGGTATAGTAGGCAAATATTTAGTTATTTTTAACTATAGATTTCTCCGGTGTATAATTGCATCTCGATCTCTTTATCCAGTTTTTCCTGAAAGCCAAATTAGGAACAGATTTTCCACAAAAATTTGTTTTGAAGCTCGAAATACTTCGTAAAACTTGTCAACAAATAATTTTGTTTAAATATTTACTTCCTCACCACAGAAATTTTTTAAATGGAGTCTTATTTTTTACTTAAGGTAAATTTTTACAGTTATTCAAAATTATTTGGGATTTTTATAATTTTTTTAATTTGAATAAATAATTCTACTTTTTCACTTTTAAAATTCTATTAAAAATTAAAAACCGATAAACGAATGAACATTATTATACGCATAGATACGTTTCTAAAATATTAAAGTTTTTAATATTTCAAAATGTTACGTAAAAATCTTTTATTCCATTCAGCTAAAACAATATTTTACACATTTCATTTACTCGTAAACTTAACTAAAGATACAACAAAAAGACCGATTTAAAACCTCCCGTTAGCTTGAACCATCCTGAAAACAGTTCCTCCAAAACAAAGATTCTACATTTTATCCTGGAATAGATTCAAAACCTCTTAAAACCTCGCGTCAGTAAAAATTATATTAAACCTCTTACGCATGTTAAAAACAATATTATCCGCATGTAGGTTTTGGAAACTTCGTTATAACTAATTTTGGAAATACTCTTATGAAGAATTAGAAAAATCCTCAAAACGCGAGAATTTTTTTAATAAAAAAAATCAAACCCACCATACTATTATGTAATTAAGGTTTAAAAAATTGCAATGTAGTTTATATATGTAAAACCTCGCCCTTAATAGTTTCAATTCCTTTACAAAATATTTCAAAACCTTTAATAATTAATAATAATAATAATAATAATAATAATAATAATAATAATAAAAAAAAAAAGGAAGTTTCCTGCAGCTCGCGAGCGAAGCAATCTTATCCATTGATTTTTGGTTCTTGTGAATGCTGGAACTGATTCCAAGGCTTTGGGACTGGTATAAGCTCAATGCTTTAAGCCAATTTAGTGATTGAAACCGAGATTCCCATTCAATCTAGATTTATTTATGAGCGTTTAGATTAATTGGTTGTTATTCTGTGACAGAAACGGTTATCTATCATCGTATAGGTCATAGGTCATTGCGGTGAAGAAAATTTGCCATCTTATTTGTTCTTAATAGTCGTTCAGTATTATATATACAGGGTGGCGCAAAAGTCGCGCATCATAGGAATTTTCAGTGTTGATTACTGTATATATTTTTCTTTTAGGTAGGGGATGGCTGCGAAATTAACAATAGACGAGAGGGTGAACTTCGTTTTAATGCATGGAATATCAGGTACTACAAATCGATGAATCAGTACAGAATTTAAATTCTGACCCGATTCATCGATTTGTTGTACCTGGTATTCCATACATTAAAACCAAGCTCCTCTCGTCTATTGTTAATTTCGCAGCCATTCCCTACCTAAAAGAAAATAAATAATATATTATAGTCAACATTGAAAATTCCTATAATGTACGACTTTTGCGCCACCCTGTATATAGGACCACTACTTGATTTTTGTTATACTCGTATATTTTTAAAATTGATATCAATGTATTTAGACTCAAATAAAAGTCTAAATCTTGCGTAAGCTCCATTTTTCAGTTTGGTTTTATGTGCGTATAGCAGTTATTGCAAATAATATATGTTGTGTGTGTGTGTGTGTGTGTGTGTGTGTGTGTGTGTGTGTGTGTGTAGCAATAAACATAATCTGGAGTCTTTTACATATATGTATCGCATAACCATGAATAAGCAATCCAAGCATATTATTATTATATATACCTATATAAACTTGAGTATAACAGTTCATTTGCAAATTAATGAAGAGTTCCGCCCAAAAAAAAAAAAAAAAAACTCAGCAATAACTAATTTAGATTAAAAAAATGTATAACTCGAAATTTTTAGAAAACTGGCTGTGAATTATTATGATATTGATGTTTCTTCAAACATTTTTTTTATTATTATGGAATATATATATATATATATATAAACAAATACTAAATAGATTCCTTTATACTTATTTCTACAACTATTTAATCCGTTCTTCTCTATAATCAATCTAGGTAATTGATTTATATATAAATTGACACTAAACACGGATGGTGAAAGAGACACGATATAAACGAACCAAATCTAATCAAGTCAGTCTAAATTGGATATCAAAGAGAGTTAGATTTCGTGGCGTCCTTTCCTCGCCATACGTCAGCCAGCATCGTCAACAGTTTTAATTAAGGACAAATCACCTAATAGTCCCCCTGACAGCGCCCTAATCTCGACCTAATTAGCGGAACACTCTCCTCGGCCCGCCCCCTGCTCCGATAAGGAATAAAACCAAGAAGAATCATCGCTAATCGTCCTAATGAGTCTTGCGTAAGGGTATCTTAGAGTCGGAAATAAAGTTTTCCGACACGTTAGGGATACGCCATTCGTTCTCTTTTATGCTGCCATCACGGCTAATTTTGGCGGGAAGGGGCGCGTAATGGTAGCCATTTTGGCGGGAAACCTTCTAAGGGGAGTGATGTGACTCTGACGAGGTCATTCATAGCCGACAGAGGGCGCTGATCGCAGTATTTCGAGGTCACTCATTGGCAAGTTAAAACTAAAAGAGGGAAATTAGTTCAAACTCAGAGAAGCTCAATTCTCAAAATTAGTTTAATCTCAGTCCAAACTGGAATTATTAAAACAAAGAAAAAAAATATTGTGGCCACTTTCAAAGACAATGATATATACGGACAACACACACACACACACACACACCACACACACACACATATATATCAGTTAATTCAGATACGACAATAAACATCATTATTTGCATATTTTAAAAATATATATAACTTTACGATAGTAAGACTTATAAAATTAACTGATCCCCCATCTTATGAGAGCGCATAAAAGCTAAATTAATCAATAAACGCGTTTAGTTAATTTAGCTGAAGGGAGAGAGAGAGAGAGAGAGAGAGAGAGAGAGAGAGAGAGAGAGAGAACTAAAGGAGGGAACATCTCTTTTCAGACGATGTTTGGCACAAGGAGAAACTTTTTCTCTCCTCAAACAAGCAAAGTTTCTTCCTCAAGCTCAAGTTGTGATGAATGTGGTTATAAATCTTTGGATATTCTTTAGAATTGGATAGCAGCAACTTTGAAGAATTCATTATCCTTTTCTCTGCCTCCCCCCCCCCCCCCCCCACTTCTACTATCCCCATTTCCCCAGCCCTCCCACAATCTCCAAACTCTTCACATATGCACATTGCACAACACTGATACACACACACAATGTGTATGTATATATATATATATATATATATATATATATATATATATATATATATATATATATATATTAGTCGAAGATGTATACACGAATAAGCCGCCTTTAAGAACCATTTTTATCATTCTTGATCCGGACGTTATATCTTTAGTGTTAATTTGATTATAAAAATCATTCTGACAATCCCAAAAGTGATTCTTGTAAGCGTAGAAGCGGTTTTTATATAAATATATAATTTGTACAAAAATATAGAGGCGTTATTGCAGGATACGAATTGGAAAGATGCATATATGCACCTTGGTGGTGTAGTGGTTAGCGTCGCTGACTGCGAATCCATCGGCCCCAGGATCGAGACCCGGTGACGGAAGTTGGCGCGCAGCAAAACACAGCTGTTCATCTTTCCGCACAATAAAAGAAATTGGTTGGTAGATAAATGGGTATCCTGGGTAGCCTAGTGGTTAAGACGCAGCAGTAGTGGGGCGTGGTTCGGTTTCCACGTTAAACTGTAGGTCTAAGGTGGGATAACAAGCTTTGACCTTCGTTAGAATGAACAATTCGGGCGGAAGTAAAACAAAGGTTAACCAAGGTTATACAGAGTGTCCCATAAGTCTGGTCTCAAAGGAAAAATTATTTTAAATTAAATTTACAAAGCCTTTCTTTTGTCGCGAGTAGAACAACACGCAATGGTTAATATGGAAGGCGGAGGCCTTTTCCTCACGAGTGTAACTCCCTTCCACATTAACCATTGCGTGCTATTCTACCCGCAACAAAAAAAAAGTCCCGAAACAAGACATCAATCTGAACATTTGTTTTAGTTCTAATGTATTAATTTTTGTAAATTTAATGTAAAATAAATTTTCCTTCGAGTCCGTTCGGACTTATGGAACACCCCGTATAAGCCTACGAACGTTTTGTATTTGAGCTTATAAGTTATGACTCCTATATAAAAACCTAATTTCGTTTGAATGCGATTTTAAACTAAATTTTTATTCAGAATTGATACGTCCAACGTAAGAAACACGCATGAACGAGTGAACATCTAAATAACTTATAAGTAGTGAACTTTACAAGATAGAAACACAAAGTAAATTATAAAAACAATATAGAGATGCATTGGCCTACTTTTTTATGCGTAAAAACCGTATTACTTCAGATTTCATATTTTAGGGCTACTTCAAGTAGGTTAATACGTGTACAATTTTTGCTTAATGGTTACGCGTTCGTCCTTGACCCCTCCTTCCCTCATAACCCCCCCCCCCTCCCGTATATTAGATATAAAGTATATCGATACACTGTAGTGTATATCTATATATGAATATATATATTAAATAATGACAAATGCAATGGATATAATTTAGGTGCCAAAAGTACAATTAGACAAGCATTTTACAAGTACTACTGAAAAGTAATCTTAAAGAGCCAAATTCAGCGAGTAGTTTGTGTAAATTTAACAGATGGAACATCAAGTCATAAAAATGCACGGAGAATCTTTTCTTTTTGTACGTGTGGGGTGTGGGGTGTGGGGTGTGCAGTAAACAGATTATTTTAAACAAAACCTCATTTGAATTTTGAATAATTCACAATTCTTTTAATAAAATTTTTAAAAATTTGCTATTAATTTTTTTTTTAGTGTTAAAAAATTTCTTAATGGAGTTTGGAAAATAATAATATTTTTTTAATTAAACATAAATTATGCTTATTTTGGAATTAGTCATGTTTGAATTTACCCCACAAAGTGTAACCGAATTTACTAAAATTTTAATTTAAATATACCATGTATTCAATTGTGCGTATTATAGAGGGTGGCCCATAAATTTCAATCGGTTATAATTAAAGGGGAAAATCCATCTAGCGGAGCTCACACTGTCGTAATCGAGTACTAAGGAAAGAATATTGGTCGAGATGGTTATAATATTTTGCACTTTGAATAACCAATAAATATTTCTAAACTTATCATAAACTTTTTGCTTTGTTTGATTTTTTTTTGTATTTTCGCTTTAATTATAACCGATTGGGACTTATGGGTCACCCTGTAGCCTGTACATACGAAAATAACTATAAATTTACGTATCTTTACCGAATTTGAACCGCTTTCCGAGATATATCCATCACGTAAGGTAAAGAGTACCTTTCTTGTTAAGCCACTCGGAGTTACGGGGATGTATTAAACAAATTGGGTACAGTATTGACAATTTTGCTCAACATTACAATATTATTAAATTTGGGATCACCTGAAGATCAAGGCCCCCAGCCTTCTCTAGTTAGCCTTGTAAGACTAACTAACGAAAATATCACGACCTAACCTAACCAATCGTTAAGGTCAACTGTACGTCCTTGACGACTGGTTCGGTTAGGTCGTGATATTTTCGTTAGTTAGCCTTATAAAGCTAACTAAAGAAGGCTGGGGGCCCTGATCTTCAGGTGATCCTAAATTTTTTTACATGTGAAATATTATAAATTCGCATTTAAAAACTTTATATTTAGAAGAAAATGCAAAATGCACTTTTTTTAAAAACTAAAATAACCAAGATTAACCTTCTGTGGACGAAATTTTTTGTGGGTGTCATATCTGAAACCCCAAAATTTCGTAGCAATCGTCCATAGAGAGTTAAATTTTTTTTTTAAATAAGGTTTTGTTTGGAAACTACTAATCAAAAACTATATTTTTCTTTGAAAATTATGTCCAAATCAATTATTTTTTTTGTGTAATTTTTCTTTTTCGGGATGAAGAAATTTATATTTACATTAAAACCTCTTTAAATTATTTTCTTATTCCAAAATTGAATTTTACCAATGATATAACTAAAATATTTGGAGATTTTAAACAAATCAACTAAAAAGCAAATCAGAAATTTTTCTTTGTGCATTCGTATATAAATTGGATGATGCCAGTTCTGGATCTGAATTTAAAACAAATAATGAAAAAGGATTTCATTTTTTGATTTGGATTATTAGCGTAGAAAAGTTAAACCTTTTTGTAAAATGACCTCTCTCCTCTATCTCTCTCTTTCTCTCTCTCTCCCTGTATGTATGTGTATGTGTATGTATATGTATATATATATATTATATGATGCAAACCTACAAGGGAAAAAATGGATCACCTGAAGATCAGGGCCTCCATATATTCTTGTTTTTTGCTTAACAGTACCAAATATAATAATAAATTGAATTGAATGCCGGTTAGGTCAACTGTACGCCCTTGATGATTGGTTAGGTTAAGTCGTGATATTTTCATTAGTTTTAACGAAGATATCATTTGATAAATGAGGCTGGGGGCCCTGATCTTCAGGTGATCCAAAAAAAATTCCAAATTTGGAATAATTTTTTTTTTCCTCGTGGGTTTGCATCATTCATTCATTTTCATGTTTAAGTGTGGAAGTCATCCCATATATACATTTTACACCTTTCGAATTTTTACTAAATTCTTAAGTCAAGTAAAAAATGATGTTTACATGATTGGTATTTTCGGGACTAATTCCTTCGAGTTCTTATCTTGCATAATAGAAACTTTTTTTTTAAATGGATAACATATTTATGGCTTGAATTTAGAATTAAATGCTCTATGAAGGAACAATGTCTACAGTTGATAATGTATTTGTAAACAGCAAATGCTTTTGTAAATTCTTCAGTTTTAACTAACGTCATTAGTTATCAGGGACGTTTTCCAGTTTATGTACCGTTTTCTTCAGTACATTACATACAGCATAGAATGTTGGCTTTTATGCAACTTTCTAGTGTTTCTTTGCTTCTGTTAGGCACAGCATAGAGTAAAACAGAAGGTTAGGTTACGTTAGGTTAGGTTAGGTTACGTTAGGTTATCAAGAACTTACCTCTCTTAAAAAGTTGTTATAATCGACGGCGGTTGTATGACCAATCAAAAATAAATTATATGAAAAACGGTACACAAACTGGAAAAGGTCCGTTATCAGTAGCGTAGTACTTACATTGCGTACGGCACGAGTAACTAATAAAACCACAACTGAATCACACACGTATTCTCGGAGGTTAACAAAAGAAAATTGATTGGGGCCGTGAATAATATTCACTCTGATCATACTGATCCCTCGAACGACTACGATCATACTTTTAAAATTTTCTATGAATTCTTATTTGATATTTTAAATAGTGGCTTTCCTTTGAAGAAGAAAATATTCTCCCAAAAGTATTACTGCAAAACCTTGGCTCACTCCAGAAATTATTAATTCAATATAGAGATAAATTGGTGCTACTTTAGTATGCGGTCTACCTACGATTGGTTAGGTTTAGTCATGATATTTTCGTTAAAACTAACGAAAATATCATAACTAAACCTAACCAATCGTCAAGGGCGACTGACATCGGGATGTAAACAAGCAATTAGTAAACAAGATAATAAGATATAGTTAAAAGGTAGACCGCCGAATCGTAGGTAGACCGCCGAATCGTAGGTAGACCGCCGAATCGTAGGTAGACCGCCGAATCGTAGGTAGACCGCATACTAAAGTAGCACCGATAAATTATTCATACTGCAACTACGGGAGAGAATTCTTAAATTACAATTTATACGTTATTTTTTCGATATACAGGGTGTCCACAATGTCTTGTCATCGCAGTAAAATACTAACTAATTTTCTTTTTTCTTTCAGACTGACTTGAGATACGTGATAGCAGCAACTATACGATTGAATAACGCATACTGGTTTGTACCTGGGTCCATGAGCGACCACGTAATGGCAAAACCATTGAAAATATTTGTACAAACTTCCAAGTTCCAGGACCGATTCAATCGTGAAGCTCCTCCAAAGAGGTCTCTGTTAAGATGGGAAAGAAACTGTTCACAACAGGAACTGTAAACGATAAACCAAGAACTAGCAGATCGTCCATGCGATAAATGGGGCTGAAAGAAATACGAAAACCAGTTAGAATTTTACTGCAGTGACGAGACATTGTGGACATCCTGAAGGAACAAATTAACTAAATGAATTGAAATTGCCAAGAATAACTATTATAACAATCAATTTTCTAAGTCTACAAAGTAGATATGAAAAACACTTGGTTAACACTATAATTATATTATAAACCTAATTAAGAAAGTTTTATGAGAAAAAATAAATGTACGAAATATTTACTGATAATATTTTTATAGGAACTTTTTAAATAACTATGTCGGAACGACACCAATGTCTCTTCCTCTCTTTGTGACCTTGACCATCGGTACGAGAACCTGATTCTCGTTTACGACACATCTTCTTGCGATGATACATGTGCGTATGAAGTTTCATCAATTTATGTTAGGGCGCGGGCCTCCATTTGACCTTTGACCTCTATAAGTAACCTCGATCCTCGATGAAACAGCCTGATTCTTGGTTGCAACACATCGTTCTGTGATGATACATACGTGTATGAGGTTTCATCAATTTATTTTGAGCAGCTCTAAAGTCATGGCGCGGACACGAAAAAGCCTTATTTGAAATTTGGCCTCTGTATGTGACTTTCACTTCTGATGCAGGGATCCGATTTTTGCTCATGACACATCATGTTATGATGCTCCATACGTGTGCGGAGTTTCATTCAATTCTATTGAGCGGTTCAAAAGTTATGGCGTGTATCTCCTTTTGACTTTAATCTGTGACCATAATCTTTGATGCAGGAACCTGATTCTTACTCATGACGCATTGTCCTGTGATCATCCTTATGTGTGTATTTGTTTCATTCATTTATGTTAAATGGTTCAAAAGTTATATCCCGAACACGAAAGTGTGACGAACAGACGGACAAACGATCGGACGAGTGCAATCCAGTATAGCCCCTTCAAATTTATTTGGTCGAGGACATAATATTAATAATCTATTAGAATCGTAAGTTATCACGCAAGGAAAGTCTTCATATGCATCGCTTTAAGTCATAAATACTCATAAAAATAAATTGTGCACGAGATTAGGCTGCGCCAAGTTATGCAACGATAAAAAATGACGATAATTTACATTATATTATTTGCACGAGGTATGGACGAAACAAAGGCACTTGGGCACTCTGGCCCTTTAAGGCAGTGGTGCACAAACTTTTTTGATGTGAGGGCCATCGTTATGCAACGATAAAAAATGACGATAATTTACATTATATTATTTGTACGAGGTATGGACGAAACAAAGGCACTTGGGCACTCTGGCCCTTTAAGGCAGTGGTGCACAGGCTTTTTTGATGTGAGGGCCAAACCAACCATCTGTTTTATATGTAGGGGCCAGATATATAGATATTCTATTTTTTATAAATATACATTTTTATAACCAGGGGTAATATTTCAGATTTTTCTTTGGGTAGCTACCCTTTTCATGTGAAAAATGTGAATTGAAAAGACACGTGGGGGCCACATTTGGCCCGCGGGCCAGGGTTTGTGCATCACTGCTTTAAGGTTATTCATGTCAAAGAAATGCAAAATATTATAAGTAAAAACTGATCATGCAAAATCTAAAACACGACTAAATCTATCACCAAATTTGAATTCATTTGTCCAGCCATTTATTTAAACAACTTTCAAAATAGGAGTTTAATAGCAAACATAACGTTTTATAACCTACAGCTAAATTTGCTTAGCATTTCATGGTTCAACACTTTCAACGTTCAGAAAGTTGGAACAGATCAAAATATCTGAAACATTTAGCCGGCTGTGAAACCAAACAGAACGTCTACTTCAGCGTCCAGCAGAATAAATAAGTGAAAAATTTAGAAACGAGTCATTTGCAATCAGTAGAAAGTTGGGACATACTCATATTGCTTAAACTTCGTTTAGAGTGCACTACTGGAGACCTTCAAAGTATTATTGGTGAAGTGAGATACACGCATGATGACATCCATAACATAATAACCATAACTTTGGCAAAAAATTGTAACTTGACTATTTCCAAAGCTATATTTCCACTGATCCTAAAAATTGGTTGCATGTCAACCCATTTTGAGGGAGGTGATCCCGCTTTAATAACTAATTATAGACAGCGCGTTCATTACAGTAGCTACCAATGAGCGAAGTTTTTTTAACCAATATTTTAAACCACTTTATGATTTATTATCTCCATACTCCACATCAACATGGCTTTTGTAAGAATAAATCGACTGAAATGACAATTTTAAACTTTACGGAAAGCGCCATTGTCGCTAAAGAGAACAAAGAAATCATTATTTTCATTTAAGTGGATTTGAGCGAGGCTTTTTCACGTGATATAACCCATATTATTTTACTAATAAGAATATACTGTTATGGCGCTAGAGCTATAGATAACTGCATGGTTTAAAAGTTATTTTTTCAACATATATCTATTTGTAGCATTCAATAATGTGTTGCACGAAATTTATCATAAAACAAGATTTACATCGTGCAAAATCAGCTGTTTATCGTAAATATGAATTACACGCTCTTCTAATATACTCAACTTCATAATATTTGTAGATAACACAATAGTCTTTCTTGCGAAGATGTTAATATAGCGAAGGACATATTTAAAACAGAATTGACCAAAATTGTGGACTGGTTAACACGAACAAAATATTCCGAGTATCATTAAAACGAATATAATTTTTAATGAAAATGAAGCCTATATTTTGACGAAATGAATGTTGAAGCAATCGTTGTAAATGAATGTACTGCAACGAAATTTCATAGAGAAGGAGTAAGTCGGGTAAGAGTACGCGCTTAAGACATTTTATTTTATATCTACTTCCTGTTTGGGGATAAATACACAGGGTTTCCTTCCTTTTTTCCTTTAAAAATGCAGTTATATTTATGAGAAAAGAAAAAAATCAGATGCACACTCTTAGGCCGACCGCACACAGGATCGTCTTGCGACTCACGGCTGACGACTCAAGTCGTCAGTCGCAGTGGTGGCATTCAGCCGGTTCGCACCGGTTCGGGCGAACCGGTTCCTAAAATTTCTCGAGTTCGATTTGGAGGCGATTTGGAAATATTTAAAAGGAAATTAAATAAAGAATTTCAATAAAAACATTTTTTAGTTTTCATTTCTGACACGGAAGGGAGAGGAGAAGGGGGGAAGGGAGAGGAGAAGGGGGGAAGGGAGAGGAGAAGGGGGAAGGGGAGGGGAGAGGAGGGCGAACCGGTTCTTAAAATTTTTGAATTCCACGACTGACTCAGTCGTAAGACGATCCTGCGTGCAGCCGGCCTTAGCCGTGTAAGAACGCGCATGCCAAATAGTTAAGAGTACTCAGAAGCGGAAGTCACAGTTCTAAGGACCGCATTTCCCGTAGCTCGTGTAAACTTCATGCTACCATTCCACGTACATGAATAATGGTGAATCCACTCTTCTTCGGGGTGGCTTCATATAAAACTCTTCAGATTGAGATAACTTCCTTTGTTACTTTCTCTGGCACACTTTCAAAAAAAGGCTTTTCTTCACATCTTAGTTTTTCCTTCCTTGATGATTTCATTCTCTTGTCTTTCGTTGCTCATTTAACAATTTTCTTCTCTTCTGCAAGTAGAGTTTGCGCACTCTTTGCCCCCGCACTCTTGGCCGACGGAAATAATTACTGAACGTACCAAAAGATGGCAGCACGTATGAAGTAAAACTATATGACCGACGATGGTGTGACTGTCCCTAAACGTGCTTTCACCATAAAATCAAAAGTTTGGCGTGAACAATTTTTATGAATTTATACATACTTACCGAGGCCAGAACTACATCACAAACATGAAAAAAGATTCATAGTTATCCATAAATCCTGGTAAAAGAATTTCTTGAAGTTTCTTCCGCAGCCTCCATGAAGCATGAAGATTTACAGCGTTACCACTCGTAATTATGTCCACTGCGTACTCTTTCTAAGAGACTCTCATTCTTACTCGACTTTACCCTAACACTTAACAAGAACTTGAACAGTGGAAGGAATACATAAATCTATAGCGACTTGTAAAAGCGTTACAATAATGTTTAGACACATATACTGTAGTTCGTGAATACGTTTCATTAACTCTGTATCAAACGTTTGATCTTTCTTATACGATGTATTGCAACCTTTCATGGAGAAATGCTGCCGACAACCTTTTAAACGGTATCATTATTGTTACAAAAAACCAGTAAGGATATTATCTGATGCTGACTTATATGATCATTCAAATGCATTCTTTAAAGAGTTAAAATCAGGGGCGGACTGAGCGGTCGGGCAATCGGGCATGGACCGAGAGCCCGGCCCATTAGGGGACCCGGCGGACCCGGCCTGCGGTCATCATGAAACAGTGAGTGTGTTCTCAATTGGGTCAAGTGTCTAATCGAACTAATATGAAAAAAACCCTCTGATTTCAAGGGACCCAGGACCTCATTATGCCCGAGGGCCCAGATTGCTGTCAGTCCGCCCCTGGCTAAAATTATTAAAAGATCAAAGATTTAATAATCAAATTGGCACATTTTATTTTCATTTACGAACGTATTAACAAAAATTATTAACAAAGTGGATAAATAAATATTTTGCAACACCAAGAAATTCGCTCATACCAAACTAGAAGTAGATCTAAGTTAGTTATTCCTCAATTTAGACATTTTCTTTGGACTAAAACCATGAAATAATTAGAGCCTTCATATTAATATTATTTCTAACGTAACAGTTTAGAAATAAATTGAACTTTCTTTTAATAAATAATAATTGATATTTTTTCGTATTTGTATCTTTTTAAGATTTAATGCATACTGTATTATTTATTTAATTTGTCTATTCTACCATCTATTCATTGTATGATTATTATTATTAATACTTTAAGAGAAAACCGCAATGAACGGAGGAGACTTAGTAATGCTTTGAAGCTGTAAGCTGTTGGGTTTCTGGTTACTTGCAGCTTCAAAGCATTAATTAATTTTACATGAAGGCTATTTATATATTACTTTTGTAGGAGGAGATTGTTGACACCAATCGACCAGGGAAGTACTCCGTGTTGGACGTTAGCCAGGAGACGGAGTGCTGGAACTTCCGTTTCTCCCGTCAGTGTCCTCCTTAGCTGATCTTTTTCCGTGTCTCATCTACCCAGTGAGCAGCCCAGTATGCTCTCAAACACACTTCTGCCTCTATTCTTCGCTACACCTATTGCACATGCATTCACTAGACAATTTTTTTTTAATTGAATAACCTTTATCAATAATAAAATAAATACAGTGGTTTTACAATAACATAAATAATTGTGAAGCTGCACTATTTATTTTATTTAATTTGGCATTTAAGTTTTAGGCTTTACTGGGCTCTTATTTCTGTTCCAATCTTTTGAAAATTAAAAAAAAAAGAGCCATCATGAGGCTCAGAGAGTTGATTTTGGCTCTCTTATATACAAGGGAGCATTTTTGCGGGCGCTTGCCCTTGGCTCATCCTTCATACAAAAAAAAAAAACTTAATCAAGTGTACTAACTACAGTATACTTATGAAATGATACGCTTTATCTTTTAATTACTCTGACAGCACAGTGAAGCCTAAAGCTTAAGGACCAACTTAAATAAATATACCGTAAAAGTTCTGGTTGGGTATTTTTTGTAATGTAAAAATGTGCGTGCATATGCGTTTATTTCCATATATATATGTGTATATATATATATATATATATATATGTATGGAAATTTTATCTCCCACCAGGATTCGATCCTTGGCCTTCTGAGTCGGATACGCGGGCGTTAACCATTCGGCTACGACAGGAAAAAGGTAATATGTCTATTTGATCGGCAAAACCTAACATCGACACTCGAAAACACTTACAACCTAACCTATACCAACTTTTATATATATATATATATATACATATATATATATATATACCGGGTGGGCCAAAAAAACTATTATCCTGATTTTGAACAATAAAATTTTACCTTTATCAAATGTTATTTGTACAATCAATATACGTGTCCTGTATGGAATTTCATGGTCTATCTCGTGAAGTTGGATTTTTGCTAACTGTAACCATTATTTTGCAATTCGCTGTTATACAGACACGGGTAGAAAAACTTCGTTTCTATACAGTTACCTAACTGAGTCCAAGATTATGCGGAATGTACCCTCCTCCATTATCAATGCACGCTTGCAACCTTGACTTCTCCCTTATCGACGGCAGTACCGCATCAAGGATTTTTTCTTGGTAATAAGCAGCAGTGATTTTGGCATTTTGATCAACAAAAACAATCTCTGACTTCCCTAACTTTGAAATAAAGATGGAAACCATGACTTTTTGAGAAAAATGCGAACGTTCCCTGCAAAGTCGAGCTAGACTGATAGATTTTTTTTCTTGTCTTCCATACACTCGGCCATTTTGCGTGTTTATTGTTGAAGCAACCCTAAAGGTCTTCTCGTCGCTGAACCATATTTTCGACACTTCTCTGTCTGAGAATCGATCTAACAGAGCACATTTTTCAACTCTTGATTGCTTATTTGATGCAGAGAGCTTATGAACTTCGACTCTTAAAACATTTAAGACCCAGATCATCTTTTACTATACGACGAACACTAGAACGAGAAATACCAGTAGTTTTTTAAATTTCTCTAACGGAGTTGTGGGTGTTGGGCCGTTCTTCTTGACTGCATATCATGGATGAAACTATGTCAATATTTTCCTCAGTACGTGAAGTTTTTTGCCTTCCACTGCCTTCTTTTCGTTTGGTCGTCCTTGTGATATCGATTTTCTTTATGAGATATTGAAGTCCAGGTATCGTTCATCGTTTATTTGGAAACTCTTTCTTCATTCGTTTTGCACCCCAGTGTTTCTCTTTACGCAGGTTCAATATCAATGTCTCATCTTCCAAAGAGTATTTCATTGTTATAACTTGTTCACCATCTATAGCAGAATGATGGTCTGAAATGAAAAAGGAAATTAATTATTTTGTGCAAAAATTAGGAAAATTAATTATTTATGTAGAAACTGACTGTCATCTGAAAGTATCAGTTGCTGCCTTTGACCGCCTTTCAATTGAGCACCATATTCTGATACCTCGCTCCAGTTGTGAGCCTGTACCTCTACTCCTGGGGTGTTGAATCTAGATTCAAAGCCAGCGTTTGAAAAAGTAAAAGTACGGGTACAACCAGTGGCGACTGGCGTATAGGAGCGATGGAGCGGTCGCTCCCCCTTGCTTGAAACGATAAATATTAATTTAACAGATAAAAAATATATTAATTTTAAGATATTAAAATAAATATTCTTAAATTATATTTTAAAAATTCATGTGACATATCATGATTCATGAGGCATTTTGAGTAAGCCTTCATACAGTACATAATATTCTAAACTTATAGCATAGCTTCAAACAGCGTACCGCTGTTTGAATACAAAATAATATTGCAGCCGAATGGAGCGATAGATTTTTCGCTCAAGTAAATATAAATTATATTTTACTGTTGTAATGAAGATATAAGTACAATCGCGAATTTTTTTTATAATAACAACTTTATTTTTACTAATAGTTACTTCAGTAATAATGATATAAGCCATTTATATGTATTTTATTGAAATTATTACTTATTTGTAATTAACTAGAATTGTACGTCTGGCATAGCCGCATATGTTAATACAAGTACTCTTGTGAGCGGCAGTTGGATTCGCGCTAGCCTATTGTGAGTTTATTGTGACTGATAATTGTGAACTTATGTGTGTATTAAATGTGTTTAAATATCTAAGTTATTTGGAGTGTTATAATTTACGAATAATTAATTAACCCTCAAAATGAATAGTGTGTCAAGCCTGTTAAATGAAAAGTTTTCCAGATATACACTTGAAGACAAATTAAAAATAAAACAACTCGGAAGGCCTATTCCAAATTTAAACATAATTCAGTCAGCCATTAAGAATAATAAGCCATACAATCGAAAGTTTAACAGTGACTTATATAAAAGATACAAATGGCTGTGTGGATGCCCAGAAAAAAGTGCATTATTTTGTTTTCCGTGTTTACTATTTGGAGGTGATAATTCTTGGACCAATATTGGAGTGACTGATTTAGCTCATCTATCGGTCAAAATAGGGAAACATGAAGCATCAGCTAGTCACATAAACAATGACGCGAATTTAGCGGTTCTAGGTAAAGTAAATATAAAAGAAAATCTTGATTCTGCTTATAAGAAAACGATTGAACGTCACAATGAACAAGTTAATAAAAATAGATACATTTTAAAAAGAATTATCAAAGCTATTAAATTTTGTGCTAATTTTGAACTCCCCTTAAGGGGTCATGATGAAAACTCTGATTCTATCAACCCTGGAGTTTTTAAAGGATTAATAGAATATTCTGCTGAATTGGATCCAACTTTAAGAGATCACTTGGAAAAGACTACGGTATTTAAAGGAACTTCAATGACTACACAGAATGAATTGCTTTCTAGTTCATTGGAAATATGCAGGATGCAGATATTAAAAGAGATTTCGCAAACCAGTTTTGTAGGCATTATTGCAGACGAAACCTCTGATATAGCCAATGAGTTTCAATTAGCTATCGTTTTACGCTACGAATGTGATGGCAATGTGAAAGAAAGATTTTGGGGACTTTTTAATCCAGATTCTCACAGTGCAGAATCCATAGCTAGTGTTATTTCTGAGCAATTAAAATCCATTTTACCGCATTGTTCAGAAAAATTGATTGCTCAAAGTTATGATGGTGCTGCAGTTATGAGCGGACACATTGGTGGTGTAAATGTTATTATAAAAAATCTGTACCCAAACGCACATTACGTACACTGTTATGCTCATCAAATGAATTTAATAATGACGCAGTCAGTATCTCGAATTTCACAAGTAGGAGAGTTCTTTAGAAATATATCATTAATTCCAACCTTTTTTTCACATTCTCCTCAGAGATGCTCAGTATTAGATGAAATTATCGGAAAACGATTGCCAAAAACTGTTAAAACAAGATGGAATTTTAACATCAGAACAGTAAACAAGGTTTTTGAACACAGAGATTCACTGCTTGAGTGCCTAGAAAAAATTCGAAATGAAACTCAACAACCTGCAACACGAGATCAAGCAGGAAATTTGCAACGACTAATGACTGATCCTATATTTGTATTTTGGCTCACTGTATTTCGCCACATAATGCCTCATGTGGACTGTTTTATAATAAAATCCAAACAAGAAACACTGATGTAATTCTCATAAAACAAGCTGTGAGTGAACTACAATTAGAAACAGAGAAGATTAGAAATAAAATGAGCACGATAATCGAAGAAATTGCCGAAACGTCTGATGTGTGTGAGTTAAGAGAACAAGATCATTAAATGATTCCCATTATTACGTGAGTAATAAAGCTTCTGCGTTTGAAGTGTGTGACATAATAATTTCTCAGTGCAAGGACAGGTTTTCCTTTACTGGTCATTTAGTAGCAGCACAACTTTTCGAGCGTGAACACTATCAACTTTATAGAACTTCATTTCCCACAGATGCTTTTAGAAAAACTATAACTGTCTATCCCATTTTTAATAACTCAAGACTTAAATCAGAACTAGAAGTTGTATATTGCAGAGAAGATTTTAGTGCCCATAAAGGAGCTCTCGATTCACTTAAGTACATCATTGAAAATGGAATGGAAGAAACATTTACAGAAACGCTAAAGTTGCTAAGAATTTTAGTAACTACTCCAATGGCATCTGTAGAAGCCGAACGATGCTTTTCTAGATTAAAAAGAATAAAAACAGCTATTCGGAATACCATGGGTCAAGGTAGTAGATTGAACGCACTCATTATGCTAGCAACTGAAAGAGATATTTCACATAATGGATCTTTTGAAAATGATGTGATAGACTTGTTTGCAAGCCAGAAAACGAGGAGAATGGATTTCGTCTATGTAGCATAATTTACAACAACAAAATCATAACGTGAGTAAATTTATTCAACAATTATTTTTATATTTTATTAAAATATTTTTTTAATACAAATTTATGGCTTCTTTTGACATATAAGTACCGTACGGAAGCACCATGTGATTGTTTATTTACTAGAATTCTAAAAATTATAAATTTTATGAAATCGCACCCCCATACATTTATACCACGAGTCGCCACTGGGTACAACATACGGTTTCAGCAGTAGCATCAATATAGAGGATGACCCACAATATTTTTTCAAAAGTTGGATAATAGTTTGTTTTGGCCCACCCTGTATATATATATATATAGTGAATCTGAGTGGGATATCAGTAAATGATGATGACACTCGTTTCGTGTGTTCATTATAATTTTGTAGGGTCACCTGAAGTCTGCAAGTTACATGTTAATGCCATGCCACATTGAAGAACAAAGTGATCGTTGTAAAGGAGTGTGCCAATGTGTCTACTAGAATGATGCGCAATATGTCGTTAGTACTTTATGTGAAAAGAAAATTGACGTAGGGGCCTATAGGAATAACTATTCACCGAATTAATAAATATTCCACATGGGGACCGATATTTTTTGTGTGGAGGGGGGGGTGCAGGGAGGGGGACAGTAAAATTAAAACTTTTTAATTACTAATTTAGAATTCAGAATTAGAATTCGGGAATTTTAATTTACATAGCTCAGAATCTGGAGATATTTTCTGAAATCCAAAAACCGAGATCTGTAACAGAAATTCCAAAACATGAATACGCGTCATTAAGAATTTTATATTTCGTACTTTAGATTTTTAAGCGTAATTTTGTTATGTCGGAATAAAAATAAATAAAATAGACATCGCCGCATTTATAATTTTACGAGAGTAAAATCCAGCAAAGATTTTGACTTTGGTACATCACTTGTATAGTATATATATATACACACACACAAGTGATGTACTGAAGTAAAAATCTTTGCTGGATTTATTTTACTCTCGTAAAATTACAAATACAACCGAAGGGCGAAGGCGTCAGTTTATTGTTTACATGGAAAGGAAAGCAACGATGAACTGCATTCTATTTCCACAGATGACTATATTTTTTAAAAAAATAAAGAAAAATTTTGTAATCATTACAATTCCCCCTTACATCAGCTATATGGACTTGTTCGTACAACAAGGAAAGATTCTTCAGTATTTCTGGTCAGTGGTCATGAAAGAAATTTGAGAGGAAGTGTCTCATTTTTAACGTACGTAGTTTTGGGGAATCTTACAATGCACTGATGAGAAAATAGTTCAAATATACAGAGACTGGAGCTTTAGTTCAGATAAGGCACGTGTGCTAACGGCAATGCGGCTAATATAAGACTCGCAGGGTTTGAGGTTTGGTTTATTCATACACTACTTTTAGTATGAAAATAGTAGAAAAAAGTGAAGTTTTTTGCATTTACTACTTTTAGTATTTATGATGCCATTTTTCCGTAAAGGGCTGTGAAAGATGCCATTACTGTAAGTAAAAAGATAGCTGGTCATTTCCATTAATTATTAGTTACCAGAGAATTACAAGATATGCAATTATCTCTGAATATCCCCGAGCACAAGTTTATACAAGGCATTGAAACAAGATGGAATGCAACATATTATATGATCCAAAAATTGCAGGAGCAGGAGTAGGCTATAACTTCGCATGGAAAAGAAAATACTTCAGATATCCCAAAATCATTGTAAATTAACTGAAAACATTTGAAAGCTATTCCATCCATCCACCCACCCACTCGAGCGCCCGGTAGCTCAGTAATTACTGTGTGACGCTGGTTCGTTCCTGGCTGCTGTCATCGGGTGGAGTTGAGTTGGCCGCTTACTCCGATTCTGCTCTGGCTCAGGTGACCCTTGGGGCACTCACACCGACGTCATGAGGAAATGAGCTCCTTGGATATTTATTCCACCCTTCTGAAGAAATGACAGAAAATGCAAGCAATGATGAAACAACTATTTCCTTTGTGATACCATCAGTAAAGGCATTAATGAAGTATTTGTCAAAGTTCTGGAATAATTCAGGAGTCCAAACCATGAAAGAAGAATTACGAAATTCAGTTAATAACTATTCAAGACAGAAACGCCTAAGTTCTAGTTACTGCCTTAAATCCACAATACAAACAAGTACCATTTGATAAAAATGATCATGGAAAAGTTAAATTTTCGATTGAGGAAACAATTAAAATAACATTAAATTTACAACATAAATCATCAAGTTCAAAATCAGAAAGTTATACCATCAAAGATGTAAAAAACTGAAGGCTCTGATATAAAACTAAGAAAACTTATGAATGAAATCCACCAGGTGGTGTAGGAGCGCCTCGGTGATGTCGTGGTTAGCATCGCTGACTACAAATCCATCGACCCTGAATTCGATTCTTGGCGATGACAGGCGGCGCGCAGTTCATCCAGCTGTTGATCCTTCCATACAAAAAAATTGGTTGGTAGATAAATGGGTTACATGGGGAGCCTAGTGGTTAAGACGCTGGGCTGCTGATCAGGAGGTCGTGAGATCGAGTCCGGGCAAAGCCTTTGTAATTTCTGACCACCGGTGGTGAGTCGTGGTTCCGATTCCACGTTAAGCTGTAGGTCTAAGGTAGAGCAACAAACTAGACCTAATTCGGGCGGGATCAAAACCAAGGTACCAAACAAAGGTTGTCAAGGCATTTTGGGATATCATTTTTGATGAATTATTGCAACCCGATAGACTTGTGGTTATACATCTTCAGAGAGGATGACAATCAATCAGAAAAGGGTGACCAACAGGAAAGTAAAAAAAATGAGGAAACGTTTAAAAGAAGAAAAAGCATCAGCAGCAGGTTTGAAAGAAGAAAAAATAAAAATAAAACCCCAAATGAATAATTACTCAACTTCTCCAAATGTATAAGAAGGTCAAATCTAACTCGTGGCCTATTTTGTTGGTGGAATGAAAAACTATTTACAACAAACCTCTTAATTTTCGAAAACGGCAAGTAAATATCCACCAACGTATCCGTTAATCCGAAACCGCGCAAATGGGGAGCGTGTAAATCGGGGGGTTACTACATATATAAATAAATAAATAAATCGTACTAAAATGCAATTTGTCTACAAATGTTTCCGCACGTTTATACAAGTTTAGTTTAGTTGTCGGTAAAGGAATACAAAATGTAAATGAATAGTTACTAAACAATTTAGTTTTGAACAATAATAAATCTTATATTTTTTGGTTTAAAGGAAATATATCCGTGAATGAAAAGATTAATACAATTTAACTTTAAAAACTAAATTAAAAAATGTAGAAATTAGTATCTTTTAAGGAAAAGTTTTTTAATTCCAAGTGAAAACGTATTTCTAACTTTTTTTCCCCCAAATAGAAATGTAATTTTTTAGGGTCCTTATACTGTTCTAACTCTAAAGGTATTTTTACATTAAATCGAAGTTTATGACGTAACTGTAGTCGGAGCAGGATTTTTACATATGAAAATTATTTCACGAAAGTAACATGTGAAAAATATTTATGATGAAAAGAACCACGAAGGAAAGGAAACGCAGAATGGTGCTCAAAACAGCATCAATATTCCGTTAGAACGGGACAGTCGTCCAGTGCCCTTTTTGTCCATTTGTCAGGGTTATCCCACTGTATTGATTGGAATAATGCTTCAGTTTTGTTTCACTCTAGCAACATTGTCCATAGAAATATTCTTGAGTCTGCTATTATTCAACTTACGAATAATTTTAACATGAGCCAGGGCCTTTTTATGCTTGATCCTGTTGTTTTGAATTTGTTCAGAACGGATTTAGACAAGAAGGGCAAAGTGATAAAATTGGTAGTTTTCCTTACAAATTTGTATGCTCCTCCCACAATTTTTATTTCTATATTTATTATATACTACTAGAAAAACTCTTGTTACTCTGATTAAATGATTTCCTATGGACATCTCCTAATCAGTTTGGCTTTAAAAAGGTCCCACTCAACTGACTTGTGTATCTATGTACTTAAAGAAACAATATCTAAATACATTGACAGTAATTCAACTATTTATAGCTGTTTCCTAGATATAAGTAAGGCATATGATAGGGTGAACCACAATATTTTATTTGCAAAACTAGAAGACAGGAAGGTTCCCATGTACATATTAAATTTATTGAAATTTTGGTATTCCCACCAATCTTTCACTGTTAGGTGGGGCAATGTACTATCCGAGTGTTTTGGCTCCTCATGCGGGATGAGACAAGGCTCCTTGCTCTCCCCTATGCTGTTTAATGTGTATATTGACGGATTAATTGCTTCATTTAACGAGGCAACAGTGGGATGTTGTATAGATAACATAAGGATAAATAACTTAGTTTATGCCGATGATATGGTGTTAATAAGTCCCTCTGTTAAAGGTCTGGATCGGCTAATAAATGTCTGCGAAGTGTATTCGCAGAAACATGATATTCTTTTTAATGTTACAAAAACTAAGGTTATGCAATTTCATCCTAAAAGCTGTAATCAGCCAGCTGATATAAGGTTTAAAATGAATGGTGAAGTAATTGAGGAAGTACAAGAGTTTAAGTATTTGGGTCAAACTATTACCAGCTCCTTGAGTGATGACTCGGATATAAGAAAACAATCTCGAAGCCTGTGTGCTAAAGCGAATATGACCATAAGGAACTTTCGATTCTGTACAAGTGAAGCTAAAGACACTCTCTTTCGTACTTTCTGCAGTAACATATACGGACAGCAACTCTGGGTGAATTATAAAAAAGGTTCTGGCAGAACCCTAAATTTGCTGTACAACAGGTCTTTTAGACTCTTACATAAATTACCCCCGAGATGCTCAGCTTCGCAAATGTTTGCTACCCGCAATGTCCCGAGCTTCCCGGAGGTAACAAGACGTGCTCAATACAGTCTAATGCAAAGAATTAAAAAATCAACCAACTCGATCATCCAAGCTATCCATGAGTCCTGCCATTTATCCTCTAAACTATGGACTTCTTGGCACGAAAACGTCTGTCTGTAGCTCCACTTAACTTCGACATTACAGTATTATTTCTAATCAAGTGTATATATTTCTATCCTTAGTATGTGAACTGTCATTGTATTAATAATATTTGTCATATGGACTATAGTCTGCCAATAAACCTTTTCATTTATGTATATATTTTTTTGTGTGACCTATATTTAGTCTCGAACTCTTTATTTACTTCAGTGTTCCTGAGGATGTCATTAGACGAAAGCGCTTGAACACCATTCTGTGTTTCCTTTCCTTCGTGATTCTTTTCATCATATATATATATATATATATATATATATATATATATATATATAAATACAGAATAATTCCTAAAAATGTAAATAATTTAACGAAAGTTCAGGTTTGAGGCGAGGTAACCTCAGAACCTCACTGAGTATAAGAGGCGCTCCCGACCACAAGCTGCCAAGCGCCAAAATTAAAAAATGAAGAAAAATGTAGTTAGAGATTGTCAACTTGCCAAATGCCATAACTTTTAAACCAATAACGATATTTGATTGATTACGACCATACGTACACGTCCACAATCTGCTCCCTGACTCACCCACAGGATAAAGGAAGGGTGGGGAAATATAGTGGTATAAATAACTCAATTCTGGTCCCACTGGCGTTTGGCAGGTTGTGGTACGGAGTGC
Organism: Bathynomus jamesi; assembly: GCA_023014485.1. Classification (NCBI taxonomy): domain Eukaryota; kingdom Metazoa; phylum Arthropoda; class Malacostraca; order Isopoda; family Cirolanidae; genus Bathynomus; species Bathynomus jamesi. The sequence continues at coordinate 127,626 of JAJOZX010004733.1, forward strand.
CTCAAGTTTAATGAAATGAAAGGAAGAATTTTTCGTGACACGCACAGTCACGAATGAGTAAATAAAAGTCGTGCACACTCACGACGTCAAATGTTATAATGTTTCAGATCAACAAAGACCCTAGGATCCACTCATGGCTGGTCTACCTAACCGTGTTTGTAATTGTGTATTACGGATGTCCTCCGTGGTGGCGGAGGGGGACCTACAATTTTATGAACCACAAAAACCTTAATTTTACTATCTTAAACTATACCCAATCTATCAACATACGCGTCTAATAGATTTTTGAACATGTTTATCATTACTTCTACCGGCAAACAATTCCAGCTATACGTAAAAAGGTTTTTGGCAACTGCTGTCTCGAACCTTCTACTAGTCAGTTTATACCCGTAATCTCTAGTTCTACATATTGTGCTATTTCGAAAAAAGCTCTCTCTATTTACGTTATCGAACCCATTCATAATTTTATACTCACACACAGTTACACTAAAATAATTTGAGTCACGTGAATGGCGACACGCATTCAGCTCTATTTTACATACCTCAAACGAGGAAAATTATTATACTCCCCTTTCTCCGTCAATATCCTCTTTAGCTGATCTTTTCCGTCTCTCATCTACCCTGTGAGCAGTCCAGCATACTCTCAAACACACACTTCTCTCTCTCTCTCTCTCTCTCTCTCTCTCTCCTCTCTCTCTCTCTCTCTCTATTCTTCACTACACATACATACATTTTACACAAAGTTTCAAAATTTATGAAAATAAAAATGGCATCGTAAGCCTTTGAGAACTAGATTTTTGGCTCTCCCTTTTCTATAAAGGGGGGCATTTTTGCGGGCACCTGCCCTTGGCCCCACCTTTCTACAAAAAAAACATATATACAAGTTTCGCTGAGACCAGATTACGAAAGGTTAGGTGGTCGTTTTAGATAATAATAATGATGATGGGGTTATTTAACCTTCGTAACATCTAAGGTCATATAACGGAGGGGACCTGCAGCTTTACGTGGGATCCGAACCACGGGTCACTTAGGATCTTTGCAACAAATTCCGACTTTTGTCAAATAAATAAATAAATAAATATATATATATATATATATATATATATATATATATATATATACAGGGTGGGCCGTAAGTTTCCATACATAGGAAAAATAAACATTTTTTTATGGACAACCATTTTTATTTATATAATATGCTCTACATGGTTGCCATTGTTTTGAAAACACATTTCAATACGTGTTCCCCACTGTTGATGAACACGCATTAGCACAGTTGACGTTATGCTTGTAATGGCGTTGGTGATACGTTCCTTTAGATGATTTATGTCTCGTATCTTTTCCTGATACACCATGGCCTTCAAGTGCCCCCAAAGATAGAAATCAAGGGGGGTGAGATCTGGGGATCTGGGAGGCCACTCCACAGGACCACGCCGACCAATCCAAGCATCCGAAAACTGCTGATCCAAATACCGACGCACGTGAAGACCATAATGAGGTGGATCTCCATCTTGCTGGAAGTAAACTGGGAAGTTACCTTCCTCGTTTAGCAGGGATGGGAAAATCTCTTCTTGCAACATGTTAAGATACCTTTCGGCATTAAGATTTCCACTGACAAAAATTGGTCCAATAATTCTGTCACCCCATATCCCGGCCCACACCATCACTTTACCGGCACCTTGCATCTTCGTCGGACTCAGCCAGTTAGGGTTAGCATTACTCCAATAACGTATGTTTTGCCGATTAACCTCTCCATTGACGTAAAAATTTGCTTCATCAGTAAACAAGATCTTACGTCAAACGCATATTCTTAGGGTATCTGAAACATAAAAACAAACGTTTAATTTTTCCTATGTATGGAAACTTACGGCCCACCCTGTATATATATATATATATATATATATATATATATATATATATATAGCTGCAAATCCACAAGGAAAAAGAAAAACGATTCCAAGGCCTTTCGTGTATTCAAAGCTACACCTCGTCAGGGAATGAAGATAAAAGGCGAGAAGCCCATAAATATATACAACGTACAGGAAAACCAAAACAATTAACACATACATTTGGTTTTCCTGTACGTTGTATATATTTATGGGCTTCTCGCCTTTTATCTTCATTCCCTGACGAGGTGTAGCTTTGAATACACGAAAGGCCTTGGAATCGTTTTTCTTTTTCCTTGTGAGTTTGCAGCATTTATTCATTTCACGTGTTTTATTGTGAAATTCATCCATATATATATATATATATATATATATATATATATATATATACTCAAATTGTGCGACGCAGTCGCCTCAGATGGCGCGAAACGGGTTAAAATATTGTTTTAAAAAAGGGTGAAACTGTAATGTTGACAGCATTAAAAGAAT
>JAJOZX010004733.1:135000-389986 GCA_023014485.1 Bathynomus jamesi
GCCCAGGAGTAAAGGTACAGGCTCACAACTGGAGCGAGGTATCAGAATATGGTGCTCAGTTGAAAGGCAGTCAAAGTCAACAACTGATACTTTCAGATGACAGTCAGTTTCTCCATAAATAATTAATTTTCCTAATTTTTACACAAAATAATTAATTTGTTTTCTTTTTCATTTCAGACCATCATTCTGGTATAGTTGGTGAACAAGTTATAACATAATGAAATGCTCTTTGGAAGATGAGGCATTGATATTGACCCTGCGTAAGGAGAAACACTGGGGTGCAAAACGAATGAAGAAAGTTTCCAAATAAACGATTGACGATACCTGGACTTCAATATCTCATAAAGAAAATCGATATCACAGGGTCGACCAAACGAAAAGAAGGCGGTGGAAGGCCAAAAACATCACGTACTGAGGAAAATATTGACAGGGTTTCATCCATGATATGTAGTCAAGAAGAACGGTCCAACACCCACAACTCCGTTAGAGAAATTTTAAAAACTACTGGTATTTCCGCCCTAGTGTTCGTCGTATGGTAAAAGATGATCTGGGTCTTAAATGTTTTAAAAGAGTTGAAGTTCATATGCTCTCTGCATCAAATAAGCAAGCAAGAGTTCTACAGACCTACAGAAGCTAAGGCTAACAAAGACCCTAAGATCCACTCTAAGGTTAGCCCGACATTGAAAAATGTCGTGCTCTGTTAGATCGATTCCTAGACAGAGAAGTGTCGAAAATATGGTTCAGCGACGAGAAGACCTTTACGGTTGCTTCAACAATAAACATACAAAATGGCCGAGTTTATGGAAGGCAGGACAAAAAATCTATCACTCTAGATCGACTTTGCGTGGGACGTCCGCATTTTTCTCAAAAAGTCATGGTCTCCATCTTTATTTCAAAGTTAGGGAAGTCAGAGATTGTTTTTGTTGATCAAAATACCAAAATCACTGCTGCTTATTACCAAGAAAAAATCCTCGATGCGGTACGCCGTCGATGAGGGAGAATTCAAGGTTGCAAGTGCGCGTTGATAAAAATAGTGAGTTTTGTATTTACGGCTGTACTTAATAATAATAATAATCTTAAAAATAATATACCTTTTCTATTGATTATAAAAAAAAACATTATAGTAGCTTAGGTTTACAGTCGTGTTCAAGAATGTTTGTAAATCCTATCATATACTGAAGACGTGAAATGAAGAGTCTAATACAGACCACAAAAATAATTTATACAAATAATGTTAGTTCATTCGTACAAACTTCAAGAAAGACTTTTAAAACCAATTTTCAAATTATGCCTATTATTATTTTCGGAAAGAGTATCCCTCAGACTCAAACCATTAACACTGCAAAACAGGAGTTTCCCTTTCTTTAGGTCGACGTACCACATTTTGCTACCATACTTTTTCTAAGTCCCACCATTAAAGAAGGAAGGTGGTACCACTCAATCAAAACCGTATGGAAGAGGAGAGGGTACTGTGGTGTTCAATCTTGAATTTTTAGCTTCATCTAAAAAGTTACATTTATTCAAATGATATTCGTCGAAATTTGTACTGAAATGAAATCTTGATTTTGGCTTTGCTCATTATCGTTAAATAATTTAAAATTATTTACCAGGACAGCATGCAACCCGCAAACAGGAAATTTGTGGGTTTATTACAACTAATATAACTATTATTATTTTTGAAAACCTTAGCATGAAGGTAATTACCAATTAGCAAGCTGCGTATTTTATAACCCTCTTGTGTACCACCTTAAATAATTCTACAGGGTGACCCATAAGTTCCAATTGGTTATAATTGAAGCGAAAATACAAAAATCAAACAAAATAAAAAGTTTATAAGTTTAGGATATTTATTGATTAATTATTCACGTGCAAAATATGACCATCTCGACAAATATTCTCTCCTTAGTAATCGATTTTCGCTTTAATTATAACCGATTGGGACTTATGGGCTACCCTGTACGTACCACAAGCAGGGAATCGCTGATGTAGAATGATTTGTTAATCCTGACCGAGAATAAGGATATCTGTATTTATTAATTTTCCTTGTTATAATTATGAAGACAATTAAATTCATGAATTGTGGTGTCTTTAAAAGTACCCCATCTTTCACTAATATAAATATACTCAGTTTATACTTATAAGTACAAATTGAGTAAATTTACTAATAACTCGTATGTTCACTTTTATTCTGACAATTACTCTTCGATAAAATCTCACAATTTTTTCTTGTCTCTGAGAGAATTAAGAGTTGTTAGGCCTGAAATTTTGGATTCTTAGTTCTGCAAAATTATGAACATTGGTATATTATATATACAGTAAACTATGTTATCCTGTTTAATTTCTAGAAAGTTGTTTAAGTAAAACTAACAAAAGGTATTGTAATTCACATAGAATGTGCTCATAAAAATATTCTCAGCCTTCCTTACCACGTGAACTTTAAACACTTTCCGACCTTACTTAAAACAATTGGAATTGACATAGTTTTTAATTATAAAAATACTATTAAATCTCGCAGGAAGCAAAAAAAAAAAAAAACTGGCTTATTTTGAGTGTTAAGAAAAATATTGCCAATATTTGGTATTGATTGGTGTCATTCGAATGGATATGAAGTGAAAAATTCATTATGAACGATTTTTAACAAAAACAATTTTAAGCCAGTGAGACCTTAACATTTGCTTTAAGCTTCTGAACCACTTTGATTTTGAGAGCAGTTTCACAAATCTGAAAGTGAAACTCAAAATTTTGACGGCTGTAGTATTTTTATAAATTTATAGTCTCTCTCCATGGGTTTTACTGGTGTTCTCAAAAGAACATGAAATTTTGTACAAACGTGGACTGACTAGATATAGGTTGTTGTTGTTGTTGTTGTTGTTTAGCCGATCAGCCCACCCTGATCGAGCAAGCCGGTGGCACGCAGGTAACCGATCGCCCTCTCTGGAGTGGACTAGAGGTTCAGCGCACTAGTGATGATGTGTTATGCTCTATGTTGTGCTAGTGGGGTACAGTCTGTCATAATGTGTTCAATTGTTTGTGGTGCGTCCTGGCACAGGTGGCAGGTGTCGTCTGTGGAGTTGTCTAGTCTGTGTTTATATGTGTGTAAGTCGGGGTGATGTCCACATCGGAATCGTGCTAAGTTAACTCGATCCGATCTGCTCAGGCTGATCTCTGACCTGTTAATGGGTGGCGGCTTCGCACCTAGGACCGCATTCGGACCGAGTCGTGTCAGTGCTTTGTGGGTTAGGTGCGTGTGTGTGTGTGTGTGTTTTCTGTACTGCGTGATGTCTGTGGGGCGTGGTATGGAATGGAGTATTTGGTTATAATGTCTCTCTGGTGTTACCTTAATGGTGCGAGGTGTCGGTGCATGCTTGTGCATGTAGTGGCAAGGGTGTTGTGGGTTAGTTGTCGCTGCTGCCATGAATTGTGTTCCCCTCATGTCTAAATGTTCCCTAACTTTCAGTATTTTTGTTTCTGTGCGCAGGTGTTCTATTGGTGTTGTTTGAGTACATCCTGTAATGATACGAAGTGCGTTGTTTTGTATTGTCTGTAAGGTGTTTATGTGTGTGTTTGAGATATAGGTAGACTTTCATAGCAGTTCATCATTCGAACAAAAGGCAACAACATATACCGTCTCAGTGCTCTCAGTTGGACGAAGACCGTATAAAACAGAATACCAACCAACTACATCAGTCGTCGCTAACTTAACTGCCTTACTAAATAAATAATCTCTTATTGGCATTTGAAGACTTAGGGAAAATAAAACTCCAAATTCCACAAATATATTTATATTCACATATATCGTTATGTCTCTTCTTTTGAAATGAATATATTAAATATAATGATACATATATATTATATATTAATGTCTTTCTTTTTATGTACAAGTTCAGCCAAACTGTATACAGCAAATATATTCATATAAATGACAAAATAACGCTTCTTTTTGGCACTAAAACAGGCTAAAATTACTTATAATTAACTTGTTAGTAACATCAAACCCTATCTATATCGAGTCAGTCCATGATCGCATAATAACTGGTTTTAAACAAAATATTTTAAGCCCGTGAGAGCATAACATTTACTTTAATTAAGCACTTAGAATTTCAGTGCAGCTTCACAGCTTATGGCCCACTGCCTATGAATGCGGTCAAATTTTTGACGGCTGTGGTATTTTCGTAAATTTATTGATCTACTGGCTTTTTATAGATTTCACAAGGGTGAAATTTTGTACAAGCGTAGTCTGACTTAATATAGGTAGACTTTAGTAACATTATGAATTCTCTAATGTTACAGTAAAGTAGTTTACGTTTTTATTGCTGTGTTAAATTTCTCTTTCCCTTACACACCAGCTACGTCGTGGACATATCGGAACACTACTATTTGTAGATCAGGGAAGTTAAGCGACAGTGGGTCTGGGTAGTAATTGGATTGGTGACCGTCCTCTGCGTCCAGATGACGTATCGACCCGTGGTTCGCATCCCACGTAAAACTGCTGATCCCCTCCGTCGCATGAGCTTTGCTGTTACAAAAGAGATTAAATAATTCCCAACACAAATTAACTCTCTCCCTCTTAAAGATATATATATATATATATATATACACACACTATAATATTATATAGGGAATACTACTATGCTTTATTGACAATTTTGGTCCATAAATGACTCCAATGATCAATCTTTAAACATGTTCAAATCAAAATTAAACACGTTTCTAACCATACAGTAGGTAGGATTGCCAACTTTTAATTAAAAAAAAAAACAATATGATTTAGACTCAACCGCCGGAGTCGACCAAACCGGTAGCAATTAAATGGTGCCATTTGATTAGTTGCAGACGCTTATTACTGCTGTAAATAATACATAAAATCGAATTAAAAACGAAATTTTCAAATTTTATTTTTTGTATAAATCGGGAACCGGAGGTTTCGTCTTCGATTTTACTTTGAAAATAAAACCAGTGACTGAACGAAAACCAGAGGTTCCGGTCAAAAATTGTAGAGTTGGCAACCCAAAAGTAAGATTTTTGAAATGCAAATAGTTAAATTTAAACCAAATTCCATACTAAGTGAAAAGGAGAAGCCAACACAAAGCTATAAAAAGTTTGAATCAAACTAACTATTCGACTACTTAATTGAATCTGGAGGAGAACATTAAACGGAAGACAACTTCATTAGTGAGGTTCGAAACGTTGTTCTTAATTTTTAAAAACTTTAAAACCTTTGTTTTTGGCTCGTTTGTTTTGACTATCAATTTGATCATTCTTGATGCAACATGTTCAAACAAATCTGTTTCGTTATACGTCGGTCACCAAGTGACACCATATGAAAGTTTTATTATGACCATGATAACCTTCGTGTTCCCCTTATTACAACATACTCTCTTGTTACGTTATACAGTCACGAAAGAAGTACAGTACGATCTAAGAAAGGGGTCTCAAACACGCGGCCCTCGAACATGTCCGGTATACGGCCCGTACGAAATCGAATGAATTGTACTTATCGTAACAGCGATTCTCGAATTGGGAACGTCGGATTCATGGCAACGACTTTGGTAATTGTTCCCTGCAAAACTGCTAATTCTACTTTGAATATATATTAATAGCTAGTTACTAAAACATTTTTGTATTATTCCTAGACTAATTAATTTTAATCTTGGACCTTAGGCAGACCCACATGTTGTGTTGCAGCTCGCAGTCAAAATGAGTTTGAGACCCCTGATCTAAGACATAAATACAAATAACCATTAAAATGCTAAATATTAAAACAAAATTCACGAAAAAGTAATACTCATAATTTAAACGTATTAACAAGACTTGTTGGTATTTTAGAATTTTAATGTATTCTTAAAAATGTTCGGAATCATAATTGGTTAAATTAGTGATGATCGATGGTGATATTTTAAATCAGGGGTCACCAACTTTTTTTTGTTCACCGCCCACTTTTACGATTTTTTGAAAATTAAAAAAGCTTATCGCCCACCTTAGATCAAAAAGAATAAAATCAACATAATCGATAAAATAAATAATGAAATAAATGTTTAATTACCTTTAATGTGAACCCACTAGTGGGCGCTACCGCCCAGGTTGGTGACCCCTGTTTTAAATCCTCATAAGCGCCACCTCCCCAAAACTTAGTTTTTTAAAAAGTCTTCCCTTTGTGTTGTCATATAATCGTACAAAAGATTAAACTTCACTCGTGTTTCTTTATCATTGTAACAGTCACCCTTTAAACGTTCGTAAACATTTTACAAAAGAGACATTAATCAAACGTTCGTAAACATTTTACAAAAGAGACATTAATCAAACGTTCATAAATATTTTACAAAAGAGACATTAATCATTTTTTTTCCATCCGTAAAATTGTGGTTTTGCTACTGAAGGTGTTTTGGGAAATCACCATCGATATATTATTTCGTACATCGTACGATACAAACCAAAATTGGCTAAGCTTCTTGGGACACCAGTGAATGTGCAATCAAACTGTAAAACGGAGTGTTTAAATTGAACTTAAAATTACATTTAGAAATTTTTAAGTTATCTACATTTTTTAAAGTAAACTTCACAACAAGAGCTTTATATGTATCAGTCCCGTAGCCAGGACTTCCTAAGGGGAAGGGGTCGAAATTGTAGAAAGGCGGACCTTTTGGTGCAATGACCTAGTCACCTAGAGTAGTTTGTGAAGTTTAAAAAAACAAAAAAAATGCGTGTGTTTATTTACTAAATGACGTTATATATTATAATATCACATCATAAGTTATAACCATGGTTATCAAGGGAGGGTCGTTCGACCCACCGACCTCCCCCTGACAACGGGCCTGATATACGATACTATTACCTATACATCTGTGTGTGTGTGTGTGTGATTCAACATTCTTATTTTAAAATGTGTATGCAATTGTATTTGCATATATACTCGTATAAAACCATATTTCGGAGACGATACAAACTGAAGCAACTAAAACTTTGTATGAACTCATTATGTAAACCATTTTAGAAATACATACAATCACTCATATCTAAATGCTTCCGGTAAAGTTACAGATGAAGGAAGTTACGGATGTGAAGATCCTGCGTCCCATTCTGCAAAGGCTAGGCACGACTACAGCAGAGCCTGAATATCAGAAACAATTTTAACAACCAACCAACCAACCCACCACAGAGTAAGTTTAATTTTCTTTGTTTTATACTTTGAAATATAAAATGGAATGTTTTATTTTTATCGTCCTTTGTCTTCTTTTCCTCTTAAATAATCGTCAGAATTAACGAAAAATTAATTAATCCTCATTTTCTTAGGAGTGAAGCCAGTGCCAAATGAGAGAAATGATGAAAACGGCTGCAGTGCCAAAAGAAGAGCCAATTTTATTTCCACCATTCGGATTTTGCACTAGAAGAGAGAAAATGTTGTCTTTGTTTCAATATATATATATATGATGAATAAAACCACGAAGGAAAGGAAACACAGAATGGTGCTCAAGCACTTTCGTCTAATGACATCCATCCTGAGGATGTCATTAGACGAAAGCGCTTGAGCACCATTCTGTGTTTCCTTTCCTTCGTGGTTTTATTCATCATAAATATTTTTCACGTGTTACTTTCGTGAAATAATTAATATATATATATATATATATATATATATATATATATATATATAAGTTCGGGAAGAACCGATTCGCCCCTATTTAAAACGGCATATCTCGGCAGAAAAACAAAGAAAAAGTGAGGAAAGACAGAGGAAAAAGAAAGGGTGGAGGGGACAGTCGAAGTGGAAAAAGACCAAGGATGACAAGGACTGCAGGGTCGAGCCCCATCATCCTTGGGTGCTAAGGCCGGGAGGGCGCACGTGAAACCTCCAAGAACAAGCACGTACAAACGAGCAAAAAGAATACTCAAGAGCACGAGCTTAGAACCCCCTTGCGGGGATATATATATATAGTATATCATCTATGACTACGCATTTTTTTATAATGCAAAATTAACTACACCATGACTCGAACCCAGGACCTCTTGAGTAGAAAAAGCGGGCGCTAACCACTGTGCTACGACAAGGTAAAAGGTATCACAACCTGATGCGTAAGGTGATTACAAAGTCCTCGTGCAACTTTAAACTTCAATAACTTTTGATGTACACAAGATAGAAATAAACTGTAAACTTCATATGAAAGCATAATTAGTCAGGTTTTTCTTAATTTTCTTTCAGATCGTATCATATTTGTCGTAGATGCTGAAACTGATTGACGGTGGTGACATCAGAAGAAAGGGTTAACCATATTTTATGGCGAGCAGAATTGAAGTCCATAACAGCTGTGAGAAGAAATTCACTGCTTATTACCAGAAAGATACGCTACATGGGAACCCAATTAAATGGATAAAAAAAGTTAAAAGAAACTGTGTCAGTGAATGACAAACCTCGATTCGGGAGGCCTCAAATTAGTGAGGAGACTGTGGTCATCGACCAGGAAGCATTTGAAAGGAGTTAACTTACAGTAGATCGTTGTGACGTGCATCCGATGAACTAAACATTCTGCAGTCAACAGTGAGCAAAATTCTCAAAGTGAATGCGTGCAAGATTCAGGTGGTTCAAATGTTACTGGACGATGACTACCATACAGGGTTAGATTTATGTGAACAGTTCCAATAAAAAACCAAGAATTCCCCTGGGTTTCTGGAGGAGTTGACATTTTCGGAGGAGGCAACATTCCACATTAGTGGCAAAGTCAATCGCCACAACTGCCGCATTTCCGGCATTTTGGTGCGCTCTCAGAAAGTCATACATCATTGGTCCTTTCTTTTTTTGATTAAAGAACCAACAGTCAGTGGTGAACATTACCTTGCAATGTTGCAGAATTTCTTTATCCTTGAACTAAAATGATTAAAAATCTTTCAGCAAGAGGTGCTCCCTGCCACAATGTTTTCAATGTGGATCGGCAGAGGTGAACCAATTGTTTGGCTATCTCGTTCACCTGACCTGTCCCCAGTGGACTAATTTTATGGAGCTATGTTAAAAGTGTTGTTTACTCATCGAAATCACATTTTTCGGATGCTTATGGCCTGGATCACAAATGAAAACCACGAAATTACTCAGCAGCAACTGGAGAATGTTTTCAGTTCTTTGGAAAATCAGATTGAACGATGTATCGAAAAAGAGGGTGGTTATGTTGAGGCCATTAAAGCTTAAAGTTGCACAAGGACTTCGTAATCACCTTATTTGAACACCCGAAAGAACACGCAACGGTTTCGCGGCCAGATGTGTTTTGTTTAATTCATATCTCTCTGGTATAACGCTGGAGTCCCATAGATGGAATATGGCAGCATTTAATTCAGTGCCACTGGCTCGAGTGTAGGAGAGTTAGCACATAAAACACCTCTGTTGTGAAAACGTTGTATTCCGTCGGGTGTTCAAACATGCATCAGGTTGTGTCAGTTTTTACCTTATCGTAGCATAGCGGTTAGCGCCTGCGATTTCTACTCGAGAGGCCTTGGATTCGAGTCTTGGTGGGGTTAGTTTTGCGATAGATAGATAGTGTATAAAATTAATTTATTGAAACTTGTATTTCATTGAAATCCAAACTAACTTACGACACGTTGGAACTTCTTTTTCAATGTCCGTAACAGGTTGTAACACTCTTTCATTCTCGATACGACGACGCCAGACAAAGTCCATTGGGTCACAGGTCATCTCCGTCGACCAAGAGGCCATCTGTGTGCCATTGGGGAACACAGCTATATCTCCAGGAGCACATCTGTCAGGTTAAAACGTGGTGTTGGGGAAAGTCAGTCGAAAAACATGAAAGAATTTTGATCGAGTTAAAAACAAATATAAGCTAAAAATTCAAAGGGCACTGTTCTAATACGAATTTTGCTAGGGTAACTTAAGAAATTTGCATTTCGTTTCTTTAATTTTGCACTTTAAGAATTTTCTGAGTTGTTTCTCTTCTGATTATGAATTATATATTTTTTTTTTGTTTTATGTAGGAAGAGTTGTAATAAATGAAATTCTTCACGACGTCTTCGTATTCTTTCGCTGGAGAGTAATTATATACAGTTTTGCTGTAAACTTGATCATATGAATATGTTAATCTGAGCCATTTTACGTCCTTTAACCATGAAAGGTCAGTGAAACGGACGGTAACACCACCAATCACTGGTGAAAAATTAAACCCCCTTTTAAAAGTAGAGCCAAGTTGAGTAAAATAATTTACGTGCAGCGGTCTCACCACTGCATCCCATTCCCATTTATCAGATTGGCTTCGAACAGCTCTTAATTGCCTTTGTTGATTAATCTTAAGTACCTCTGATAACTACTTTAATCACAATTAATATAAGTTAGTGTGTCGCTACTTTGCGACTTTTTTAGTGTGTTAGATAATGCACTCTAGCCATTCTATGATTAACCTTTAACTTAACTCTACATAAATGGTAATAGCAATTTCTTTTTATTGACGTTAAGAGGAACACTTTCATATCATTAGATTTAGTTGTCAAGTTGAACCCTTTAGTGCAGATTTACAGTTATTTCTTTGCCTTATGACCACTTTCAATATATTGTATAAATGGTCTTAGTCATTCTTAATCTTCTGATTTTGTATTTTTACACGTCATATTCGCATTTGTAGCCCAATTTATTTTATCTTTTACTATTGGCCAAAGTTCTTACCCAAATTTGATATTGAGGGGTTCATCGCTGGAGGAGGGGACGAGGTCTCCCCTGCAGTTCATTTCTCCTCCGTCAATAGTAAACTGCATTCTGTAAATTGGATCCAGGAACATCGAGGGACATCCCTTCGAGTCAACTGCGGAAGTATAAATGCGTTAAGTTCACCATCATTTGGGTGAGAAAGCGGTTATATTATTAATATTAAAAATACTGTTCGGAGTCTTTGCTTTTTAATATGTTCCAAAAGGGTAATGAATTCATTTGACTTTTCTTTTAGTTGGTATAGAAAAAGCAATGCATAAAGGTGGAACATTATTTGTCTATACAAGTACTGTGGAAATAGGGTACGAGTATTTGTATAAATTGACGACACAAGCAAGGAAATGGTTATGAATTTGACGGTTCATTGGATTATGGTAACTCGAAGTATTAATGCGTCTAGGAATGATGAACCATATGCGGACACCTCATTAGGACGTGGACCCTCTGTATCAATGTTCCCAACCGGGATGTCGCGGCACCGTGGGGTTCCGCGAAATTTCACGAAAATTATAAAATTGAAAATTCCAAAGTTACTGAACGTACTCAAATTTTGAATGAAACAAATAGTCATTTATTAGATTTATACAGAAATTGCATAGGCTCAGTTTCAAAGTACGTGGTGTTGAAGGGTGGGGGGAGACTGGATGTTGAATAGTGGGAGCCACAAATCCTCCAGGGTGTCTCAAAAACAAAAATGACACTAGAGTATCTTGAGCCAGAAAAAGTTGGGAACCCCTGCTCTATATGCTTGGCAGTGAAGCTGCTCGTTCCCCGAATAGGTGTATAGGCGGAGCGATGGTTTGTGAAAAACAAAGAAACCTTTCTGCTACCTATATTACTGAATCTCTTAACATATTTGTCAAAAATATTATACAGGGTGTTCTAAATTTACCTAGTAAACTTTTATATGAACGCAATATCTTAACAAAAATCATGCGATATTTAACAATTTTATTTCAAAGAGAGTAACAATAAGAAAAGCAACAATAATTGTTTATTTTAGATGTTCAAAGTGTCTTCCTTCAACTCGAAAACATTGTTCACAACGTCCGACTACTGATCGACAGACATAAAAGTTTACTAGGTAAATTTAGAACACCCTGTGTATATATATTTTCACTGATTATCTCTGTTGCATTAAATAAATAAATAAGAAGCTAAATTCATTCATACTTAAGTGGTCAATGACAAAATTATCTTCGAACTTGGAGACCTTCTTGTAGGAAGTGTCGGGAACTCTAACGGAACATGCAAGACGTGTTTCCCTCGGAATTTCCGCGACCTTGCAAACAAACAATGAAGAATTGCATTATTTAAAATACAATACTCTCAAAACATTATCAACAAAGGTACGGAAAGGAACATAACGGAGGTTTTTGTATGTATTATAAAATATATACGAGTATATATGTATATATATATTGTCCCCTCCCCAAAAATGTCCCTGTCTTTATTTGGTCGTTATTTTATAATTGATGTATATTTTATTAATGGGGTTTCTTCTTCAGAAAGTTAATAGATTGGAGTTTTTATTCCGCATATATACCAGATGAATATATTATCTATACATTTCTAATCCTTCATTACTTAATAACTAATAAATATTGTACATTAAAACCGTTCTTTCACCATTTCATACTTAAAGCAATAACTTTTCCTAATTTTTACGAAATTTCTACTAGCTTTTCTACTTACTACAACTAATTAGTTTGTCTCGTAAAAGAAATAACTGCATTACCCCAAATTCACAGTGGTTTCAGCAGGATGGAGCACCTCCACACACTGCTTGTGATCTCGCAACTTTTTGAGGAAGCATTTTTCCGGGCGACTAATCTCCCTTCATGAGCCAGTAGAATGGCCTTGAAATTTGGCATAAGTAAGGTCGAGTGTGTGTTTATTCACGGATGTAGTGTGGTAATTTTTTGTGAGGTAACATTTTCGGTACCTCAGAACATTAAAAAATTTATATAAAAAATCTAGAAACCAAAAAAAAATGCTGATCCTAATGAGGTTAGGTTAGTTAAGGTTTGGTTAGATTAGCGAGTACGTCACTATTTATGGATGTAACAGAAACCATCCTTCGAACTCTCAATAGAGCCTGAAACCCTTATCACGCCCCTCTCGGTTCGATGGCACAAAGGTTAGGTTAGGTTAAATTAGGTTTGTTTAATTAGTTTTTTAGAGATATGAATTTTAAAAAGTCGATACCTCGCTTTTGCGGAGATGCGCACATTGTGTGTGTGTGTGTGTGTGTGTGTGTGTTGTTTGCTACCATACATCTTCCTGGCAATCTTCAGGATACACACCAAGTTCATCGCAAGACGAACATGCGTAGTCTCGGTGACGGACGCTTGGCGGTGAGGTTGTGGATTCGCACCCGGCTGCTGGCGCCTGGGTTTGGTTGGGCCAGCCACTTACCCTATTAGTGCTCAGACTCAGGTGACCTTTGGGGTACACTCACCCGCACAATGTGGGAAATTTTTTATGCAGGAAGGAAGGAAGGACCTAGTGTTAATGCCCGCAAAAGCGCCTCCGCACCCGTAGAAGAGGGAGAGTGAAACTCAAGATCCAAAGTTTTCCAAGGTGTCTGGACACACTGCGTTTGAATGATTGGAGGTCATATACAGGGAGAAAGATGGATTGAGGAAGGTTGCAGAGTTGACTGGTTGAAGAGATGAAAGATTGAGAATACCGACTAACCCTTGCGTTAGAGAGTTGGACAGAAAAGGAAGGAGAATGTGTCAAAAGTCTAGTACTGTACTGCATGCTCTCCTTGAAGGAGGAGGCATGCAGTTAGAGAGTTCAGAAGAGCAGTGTTCGTTATAATAGCGATAGTAAAGGGAGAATGAGAACATTGCAGCGAAGAAAGAGGGGTTGAAGACAGTAAGAGGCGGGGAATTGATGAGACGAAAAGCCTTTGATTCCACCCGGTCAAGTAGAGCTGTGTGGGTTGAGCAACCCCACACACGAGAAGCATACTCCATACAAGGGCGGACAAAACCCCTGTACAGAGAGCAACTGAGTTGGGGTGAAGAAACGTCGGAGCCGGTACAGCACACCTGGCCTCTTAGAAGCTGTTCTAGAGACAGTATATGTGATCTTTCCAGGAAAAATCACGAGATAAGGAAACATGAAAAATGTTAAGAGAAGAGGAAGATTGAGTTGTGTATTGTTGAAGATAAGGAGATAGTCATGTGACGAGCAAACAGATGAAGGAACCGAGTTCTTGAGGCATTGAAAGCAACAATGTTTTTTCTGCCCCAATCAGAGATACAGTAGTAGAAAGATTAGAGATCAGGTGCATCACAGCCGTCTCGAGCGAAGCGGGTGGAGAGGTGAAGGGTGGAATCATCGGTACAGGAGTGAATAGAACAGGCATTACGACTTAATAGATCATTGTAAATAAAACGAAGATAGTGGGTGTCAGTGTAGAGCCCTAAGAATACGGCGAACACCACTGTTAATAGCTTTAGGAGAACAGTGACCATCTACAATCGCAGCTGTAGATCGGCCAGAAAGGAAATCAGAGATGAAGGCACAGATAGAAGGATAAAAACCGAAGGAGGTCAGTTTGGAAATTAAGGTATTTGTGCTAGGCTCTATCAAACGCTTTCGATATGTCTAGCGCAATAGCATAGGTTTCACTGATATTCCGAAAGGAGGATGACCAAGAGACAGAGAGTGTTTCGATATTTTTTTAATGTATACGCAAAAAAATATCATGGGCCAGCGTTGAGGCCGCTTCTTTTAAAGTTCTCACAATACTTTCTCAGCCAATATTAGTTACAAGGAATAAACTGAAACAATATAACCAATAACCACGATATATAAAAACTTCGATATATTAATTTCCATCCGAGCTATAACAATGAAAAAACGGAGTCACACGAAACCAGTAAATGGAGTGGTGACCACGATTTTGATTGCAGGGCTTGAACCGAGTCGATGACATGCAGTAGTGTAATCTGTTGCGCGACAACCTGCACCCGATACAAATGAACCGCTCAGCTTCGCCTGCTAGCAATCGAGACTAGACCCTCCTCGGGACCTCTGTATCCCAGATGCTCGACTCACAGCTCTGTTCCCGTTCAATTTTCACACCACTAAAATCAATTCACTGCTTCGTAGCTATAATCACTCAACCCTTAACTGTTCTATAGACTCCTTTATTCTATAGTTTGCTAATTTGTCTTCAGTTCACAACACGATCAATTATTCCATAAATTCGCCTGCGTCTTGAAAGGTTTATTCCGTAAATTATTTTAAACTATAATCACTATTTTGTTTTATACCAAAAAACAGTATTAACTGTGCAAAACTTTCCAAAACCTAGAACTTTAACGTATATGCAAAACCAAGTAACCAACTGGTTAACAGACTAACCTAACCATCCATTCACACAATGACCCGTGCCTACAATATATCATATTTTAAATTTTTTTTGCAAACTGTATTGAAATAATTATATGGAAATATTAAAAGTAATATTTCAAAATGGATTCTTAACTGGAGAAGACAAGCTGTACTTCCCTAAATTGAGTCGTTGGAGAAATTATGGAAAAAAAAAATTGGTTCGTTGATTCGTTCATTTGAGACTTCACTCACAAAGGAATTAAGAGAAAGATAAATGGCATGAAAGGTTGGATACAGCAAATGTTTATTTTTATGCGAGATACACTTTTAAAGCAAATTTATAACCCATTCTGTTGCCTACAGTTTGTCCTTTCATTATGGAAACTTCATTCATAGAACATTTGAAATGAAGATTATAGAGTAAGGACTAAAGAAAGTGTTTCGAAGCCTAATTAACATAAGATTCATACCTGTACGTGAATGTGGTCGAAACCCGCTTGCCAAGAGCCATTGGTAAGCAAACTCATCGTGAGGCCTGCCGGAACAGAGCGTGTGACGTCATCGTAGAGATATGAATAGTACCCACACGTGACGTTCGGCCGAGGGTAAATAGCGGGTGTTTTAAAATCCCAAATAAGCGTGCAGTTGCTGCTTTTCTCTGGAGTGTGTGCCGCCTCCTCGGGCAGTTTGCTCATGAGAGATACGTTTGATACGAAATTATCCGAAGAAATATCTGTGGAGGGAAAAATTAAGTAGAATTATTGCGTTTTACGCAGGTTGTATGTAAATTTAAGAAATATCAAATACTTGCATACATAATATGATCGGATAACTTTATATTTATAGGAATTAAATATATCACTGACGCTATTCCAGTAATTAATGTAAATGTATGGGTCAAAATCGCCAAAAATAATGGGATTTCGCCGATACCTACACAGAAGGTAGAAATTGCGTCAATTTTTATGGAATCCTGATGAAGTTCCTAAAAATTGATTGAGAAATTACTACAAATTTTGAATGTGACAATTTTGCGCCTAAGGTTTTCTTCATTTTTGCTATGATCGGTACATATCGCCCACAAAAATGCCCCCTTTATAAGAGAGAGAGAGAGCCAAAATCAATGTCTCCGAGGCTGCCGATGGCATATACTGTATATATAAATTTTGAAAAGATTGTATAGTGCGTAAAATGCATGTATGTACGTTTTATAGAATAAGGTATATTTGCGCCTCTCCATGTCCTTTAGTCTCCAGGGTTTGACACTATAGGTGGACCCTGTTTCCAGGATCATTGGTTGAATTGATTTAGAATTATTGTAATAATCTTAGCGTTGTATACTAACAATTAGTCTAACGTACTTTAATGGAACTTCATAATTCATTTGTTTGGTATAATATAATAAAACAGTAACTGTCAATCATATTTTTCCAAAGCCCACCTATAGAAATTCGGATTAAATTAACAGACTTTAGAACCGCACTTTAGAAGTACCAGAATACATTCGGTCTTGTTATATATTTGCTTATGGATGCAGAGAAACATATATGTGTAGTGAAGAACAGAGGGAGAAGCGTGTGTTTGAAAGCACGCTGGACTGCTCACAGGGTAGACGATACATGGAAAAAGATCGGCTAAAGAGGACAATGATACGAGAAA
The DNA here is from genome assembly GCA_023014485.1 of Bathynomus jamesi. Classification (NCBI taxonomy): domain Eukaryota; kingdom Metazoa; phylum Arthropoda; class Malacostraca; order Isopoda; family Cirolanidae; genus Bathynomus; species Bathynomus jamesi. Next base: position 151,706 of record JAJOZX010004733.1, read on the forward strand.
CGAGAGTTCCAGCACTCCCTATCTCCTGCCTAACGTCCCCAGCCCACTGGTCGATTGGTGTCTACAGTGTCCTCCTATATTTGGCTTTACTGGGTACAGATTTAATAAATTTTTATTTATTTCTCCATTTTCTGTAATAAGGATATGCACATATCTTACATTTTGACTCCATAACTGCACAATTAACATATGATAATTAGTCAAATTTATTGTTTAATATTTCTTTAAAAAACAGTTTTTTTTTTTTTTTTCAAAGATTGCAGTTAATTTGGAGAGTGGGACATTTAACGACTTCTTATTTTATTAGCAATACTATTATTCTTGCAGGACACGGATGAGGCAAGTAATTCAAAACAAAGGTATTATTACCCAGAACAACGAGATGAAAAGGATCACTCTTCACAGTTTCTTTCTTCGAGACAACTTCGCACGTGTAATTACCAGAAAGTCTTAAAGTTATCATATTATTGAAATTGATGTTTTGAAGATTATTATTGCTCGTTGTTATTACTCTTCCGCTCAGTACCCTGTAAGCTGTAAATCAAAATAAGTTTAGTAAAACTTGAAACTATTCAAGTTATCCCCAAGTTACGGCCAGAATTTCATTTTTATTTTTTAACCAAGAGAACTGAAACGATAAACTTAACAAAAATTCTTACTCTTTTTTATTGTTCTAAAAGCTTAACTGGGATCACCTGAAGATCAGGGCCCCCAGCCTTCTTCAGTTAGCCTTATAAGGCTAACTAACGAAAATATACGACTTAACCTAACCAATCATCAAGGGCGTACAGTTGACCTAACGATTGGTTAGGTTAAGTCGTGATATTTTCGTTAGTTAGCCTTATAAGGCTAACTGAAGAAGGCTGGGGCCCTGATCTTCAGGTGATCCCTTAACTGTTTTTTAGTAATATTTTATATACCAGCATGTCTTAATTTTGTTCCAATTTATTCAACTCCTTCATAGTTACTGTATCACTTCTGTCAGTTTATAATAAACAAATACAGTCTTGGTTTTAAGAATCATTTGGGCCTAAATTTCACTTTCAATTTAAGTATGAATGAGATGTATTTAGATTTTAATTCTATTTTACGACTAAATAGGCCATATGTCTTCATGGTGTAAAAGGAAATTATTACAGCACTAAAAAATAAACCCCGTAATTGATAAAACAATAATATTTTCATTAAATTTTACCAGAATTAGGACATGATTAATACAAAATGGAGCCATGTTTATAATCCTCTTTTGTTACGATATTTCAGTTATTGTTACAGTCCGAAAAAGGGAAAGACCTCACCCGTCGATGCGCTGTCCCCTTTATTCCAAGTGTACACGAGATGTCGATCCTTATACCAGTTGACTTTTAACACAGGATCATCGTACCCAGTCCTATAAGAACATCTCAGGCTATACGGCGATGTCGATTTGATGTCGATATAGGAGTTTGTGTCACCAAAGAGCTTCACACCCTCAATGGTCACGGCTGATACTGAAAGGAAAATTATAAAGGTGAAGAATGAATTTGGAGCTTTGCTACTCGGAACACGTATGAAGTTTTGTTCAGATTCTTTATCTTCCTATGACTGAAATTAGGTCTCATACGTTGGATATGCGCCTTTCGTTCACTGTGCTCTTACAGTATAATTTTAGTAACAGGTAACATCCAGAACATCTATTCCTCTACAGCAAAAGGTGTGGATGTGGACTCCCGAGAAAGTTACCTGAACTCGAACAACTACAGGAGCAGTTCTCAAACTTTTTCTTCTTCTCTACCCCTTGAATTCTTTCACGGGATTTTCTGGATTTTCTGGATTTGAGAGAGAGAGAGAGAGAGAGAGAGAGAGAGAGAGAGAGAGAGAGAGAGAGAGAGAGAGAGAGAGAGAGAGAGAGAGAGAGAGAGAGAGAGAGAATTTTTACTTTCTTTACGACCGTGACTTGTGGCCGTTTGTTAATCGTATATAAAATTAAAAGGGTTACATTTTCAGGACCCCTTCTCGTACCCCAGTTTGAGAACCATTAAACTACAGAGTAGGTGGCCGGCCCAACTCCAACCGCAGCAGAAGCCGAAGTCGAACCAGGCGTTCGCCGCTATATAGAGTCCAGTCTCCAACCTACCTAGCTATAATGGCTCCTTAGACCTTAACCCTTTAAGCCCTGAATTTTTGTAGGGTTAAGTTATGAATGCGTGTATTTGAAACGTTACCAATTGGCATCTTCAGTCCTTAAAGGGTTAACTTAATTATATTTACATAAATATTATATATGCGTAGGCTGACCATATTTCCTTGAGACAAAAACGGGATATTGGGATGGCAAAAAAGGGACGGGGGTTATGTAATATTCTGTATTCATGAAAAAGTAAGTACATAAACGGGACAAAATTGACATTCTTATTAAAACGACGGGACGGCCAGGAAATATAAAACAAACGGTACTGTCCCGTTCAAAACGGTACGTATGGTCAGCCTATATAATATGCGGCTTTAATTCATGCAAATTATAAGGACTGCTTAACCTCAGAAAGCCAGCGTGGCCTACCACGATAAAAGTACATTTATTTTCTGGAAATAATGTTTTATTGTAGGCAAGTTAATTTTTAGGATTGTTTGGTAACAAAAAATTGCTTAATTATTAAACCTATAAATGTAATTTTCATTATGGAGTTACGTAGACCAAACACTAGTTAATTACAAACTATTTATTAATCCAATTAATAATTTATTTCGTAAATAAGAAATGAGCTACTTTAATAACCTCTTTGATCTTTATTAGGTTTAACTTTTTAGAGACTGCATTCGGATGAAGAAAGATATTTGCATCCATTAATAATCTTATGGCTATTGTTTCTGAATAAAAAAAAATTATGGGATCACCTGAAGATCAGGGCCCCCAGTCTTCTTTAGTTAGTCTTATAAGGCTAAATAACGAAAATATCACGACCTAACCTAACCAATCGTTAGGTCAACTGTACGCCCTTGACGATTGGTTAGGTTAGGTCGTGATATTTTCGTTAGTTAGCCTTATAAAGTTTGGAGTAGATTTTCAGCCAAAAGTATTGGGCACCCGTCATAACGTTGGGACAAGAAAGTTCAGGAAAAGTATTAAGGTTGTAAAATATTCGGAACGGTAATTTTCCTGGAAATATCATAACATTTTAATATTTTGTATATCTTCCACTCGCTTTTTTTAATTAATTAATAACCTTTGATGCATACCGTCTACAAGCCACTTGCAAATATCACTGCCAATCCTATCCATTACTTATTTATATTTTTATGCATGTCAAATTTCGATGAACACTTATATATGTTTTATAATATTTTTTGTTAAAATTCCCCGTAAATGTTGAACAGCCTTCAGGTTTAAAGACTCAGGAAGCCAGTCGACACATCGCACTTGTTCATTTGCGGGTCAATTCTTGCTGTCAGAGAGCATTTTCAGCTGAAAAATAGCGTCAGATTTCATCGATTCTGAAAATAAATTGTTGATTGAGAGCCTCAAGACCTTTACCAGTAAGTCTGTATAGGTTTGAGAGTTCATTCAGCCTTCTCATAAAAGCGGTTTTCCAAATCCTGTTGAGGATATGCATCCCCAGACCATGATGACTTTTCCACATCTGACTGTCGAGACAATACAATTATTAATGTAGGCCTCTCTCCCACTTCCATTCGAACGAAAGCTGGACCTGAGGTTTCGAAATCCTGCAAATTAAATGGAATTATTGAACATACAGTAACACACGTGTAAACTGTAACTCAGCGAAAGCACTTATTGGTAAAATGGGTAATCATACTGCATGGTAAGACTTTGTTTTAATTACTTCAAAGTTACTTTCGTCAGACCAAAACACTTTAGCCCAAACCTCCGAGGTCCAACTTTAATTTTATTTTGTCGACTGCAACCTCTTTTTGTGATTGGCCTCTGACAGCCAAGGCTTCTTTCTTACCTTGCATCCTCTGATCTCTTCTTTATTAAGTTACAGCTGTTTAAAGATGTTTTTCTACGATCTCTGAGGGAATTAAGTTTCTATATATAGTCCGTCTTCCCGGCTGGTTATCACCTTTTCCCCAGTCACTTTTATCCTTACTGAAATGGCACTTATCTCTACAACTTCATACTTCACATCTTGAACATTTAAGTTGTTTTGCATTTGCAAGTTCTGTAACCTGGGAAACCCCTCGAGATGATAGTTATACTATCTGAGCTCTTTCACCTTCGATTAATTTTCTTGTTTTTATTATGTTGTACACAAATTCACAAACCTTTTTTGCTGTAAAAACAGGATTGAAGGGAGACAGTCAATGAATGTTGAAATGCTATTCGACAATGATATGGATATCTTGAAAACTTATTACTGCCTTAAACTGTCAGCGAGACAAAGGAGAGGTCAGTTTCTTTCCTAGACGCTTTCGGAAATACTGATTAAAACATACTGAATGAATTTGAAAGCAGCTTGATCATCAACTGCGAAAACCTCCAAAATCTGTAGCAGTTCTAATAGAATTTGGAAAATTCTTGACCATGATGCAGAACTCATTGTTTCCATAGGCTTTTGGAAAAAATATTATCTTGCTCTCTCTACATCTCCAGGTGTAGGCTATGTTGTTATGTGCCATGATAAAATTTGCATCTGTAAGAAGGGTGCTCATTTTATTCTGGCGGAGATGTGGAGTGTTCTCTCTCTCTCTCTCTCTCTCTCATATATATATATATATGACACTCGTGTATGTATGTGTGTGTGTATATATATAGGACATAGGACCTAGGACCTAGCCCCAGTCAGCAAGGATGGAATATAGCAATGAAGAAAAAGTGTATCTTGTGTCGTGGGCTATTTCTTTTAATAATTGTGAAGAAAGTTTGCATTTATTTCAACGAAAATATAATACTGTAAACTACCACCACATGCAACCACTCCTCGATACTGGAAGCTTAAACTGTTGGAAACAGGAAGCCTAGTAAAATATCGTCCAAGAAGCGGAAGGCCAGTAACTGCGACAGGAGAAACAACAAAGAAAATGTCCTCGCCAGTTTTCAAGTCGATCCAACAACTTCAACGAGAAAAGTCGTACAGAATTTGGGTATTTCCAAATTTTCAGTAGCAAAAATATTGAAATCACAGGGGTACCGCGATTACAAACCCATTTACTCTCAGCTCATGTACGACGATGATTCTGAAAGACGGCTGCAGTTTGCTGAAACAGCAAGACAAAAGTTCAACAGTGATCCAGATTTCGTTCGAAAGATCCAATTTTCAGATGAATGTATCTTCAGTTTAACACGTAAATTTAGCAAACAAACACAACGTTCACTACTGGGCGAAAAAAAAATCCCAAAATACGATTGGGTAAACCCGTTAGAACGGCTACACTAACAACTTGGGTGTGCGTTGGTTATTCAGGACTCGTTTCCTTTGACATATCGAGAGATACGATGGATGGTAAACACTGTTGCCAGGTATTCAGAGATAAAGTTTTGCCACAGTTTACTAATGGCGTTGGCAGGAATTAGCTTTATCAACATGATGGAGCGTCGCCACATTACTCTGCAGCTGCCCATTAGATTCTGGATAGCAACGTTGAAGGGAGGAGATGGTTCGGGCGGCGAGGTCCTATCGAGTGGCCAGCCAGATTACCTGACTTAACCCCATGTGATTTCTGGCTTTGGGCTTATTTGCGTGACGAACTCTACACTCCTGGTTTCATCGACCCAAATGTGAATGCTCTTGGCCGCAGAATAGATGAACAACTGAAAAGGATCCCACTCGATATGTTCTGAAGAACAATGAAGAGTTTCACAGAGAGAATCCACAAATTTATGTATCATAGCGGATGGAGAACTCTTTGAAGATTTAATTACAATTTAACAAAATATTTGTATAAATAAAATTCCTAGAGACTTTTTGTTTGATTTGTTTCATCATCTGCACAATGTTGTTAACTAAATAGTTGTATGCAGTGGTGGAATTCAAAAATTTTAAGAACCGGTTCGCCCTCCCCTCCCCTCCCCTCCCCTCCCCCCCTTCTCCTCTCCCTTCCGTGTCAGAAATGAAAACTAAAAAATGTTTTTATTGAAATTCTTTATGTAATTTCCTTTTAAATATTTCCAAATCGCCTCCAAATCGAACTCGAGAAATTTTAGGAACCAGTTCGCGCGAACCGGTGCGAACCGGCTGAATGCCACCACTGGTTGTATGTATAAAATCCTTGAAGACGTTTTTCCCACCCTATATTATAATATATATATATATATATATATATATGTATATATATCGTAAAGAACGACGCTTGTATAGGAGAATATTCCGCGCAAGATGAGAGAGAGAGAACGAACAAATGAAAAAATGAGGGAACCACCCGGGAATCGAACCCGGGATCTTCCGATTGCCGGTCAGATATGATAACCATTACACCATGGGCCTCACTCAGTCAAATGCCGTAATTCTTCTACATACGCGCAGAAACCAATGCCCCAAGGGGGCACCTCCCGCATGTCGTACATTATATACATTTAAACTGCAAACACTGTGTGTTTGCAGTTTAAATGTATATATATATATATATATATATATATATATATATAATATATATATATATATATATATATATATATTATTTGAACGTGTACAATAAATGAAACCCTGCCTACTTTCAAGAGAGCTGTTAAATTTATTTCTGGAATGTTATTATTTGACGAAGTTTTGTGAACCCAAGAAGCCCAGTGTGGGACCAAACCCCAGGCGACTAGCTATAGGTCTATGTAGCCCCAGAATGAAAATTACATTTGTAGGATGAATTAAATATTTAATTGTTACTGAACAATAACAAAAATTAACTTGCGTATAATAAAAGTAATCATTTCCAGAAAAACCAGCGTACTTTTATTGGCACGCTGGCTTTCTGCGGCTGAAGATTGTGTGGGTAAATTTTGAGTATGCGATAATTCATTTTTTTTTCCTCAAGTTTAAGATGCGCATTAAAATACTTTTAAAATATTTAAGTTTTTACTTTGCTCCATATACATGTTATTAGTGTCACTGGTAGGCCTAATCAGTGGTTACCAATTGGCCGTGCGTAAACTTACAAAGGTAGGTCTTCATAGGTTTTATAGTGCTTGCAGTTGGCTATGGAATAACAGTGAAATAATAATGTTACAAACAAAATAAATTTGGTGCTTTCCTGTTAACGGGAGTACCCAACCGCCCGCCACCAAACTGTTTGTTATGTATTTTTGCTCTCGTCATTTTCGTTTAAACTAACGAAAATATCACAACTTAACCTAACCAACCATCAAGGGCGTACAGGTTAATATAACGGAAAATGCCCGGTTAGGTCAACTGTACGCCCTTGATGATTAGTTAGGTTAAGTTGTGATATTTTCGTTAGTTTAAACGAAAATGACGAGAGCCAAAATACATAAAACTATAAACAAACTAAACTATAAACATAAACTGTAAATAATAAAGAATAAAAATAATGATTAAAAAAATTCTTATTATTATTTTTCCTAGGGGGCTTTTGTCCTATACTCAGCTAGACCTTGGGGGTCAATTGTAAGCTTCACAAAAGTTCCTCGTAAACTTAGAGTAAATACGAGTATTTAGCTTTCATTGCCTTAATAATTTCTTTTCAAAGTATCCGATTTCAGCTTTTGAAATAATTTTTTTGACAGTCTCTAACTCAGTTATACTATATGATAGATAGATAGAATTGGATCTTTAGCTAAGACTATTCCGAAACAAAAGCCATGACCAACTTTAAACCTAATTAAGTTTAACCCTCAGCTACTACCGTTGGGTTAATTCTGACTAATCAGTTAATCATTGGGTACTTGTAGGTTATCTCCCCACCACCAATTTTGACAGAATATTTTCGTTAAAACTAACGAAATTATCACGACTTAACCTAACCAATTATCAAGGGCGTACAGTTGATCTATTATTAATTATAACATTGTTTGTTTCTGGAATAGTATTTACTATTTACTAATAGATCAACTGTACCCTTGATAATTGGTTAGGTTAAGTCGTGATATTTTCGTTAGTTTTAACGAAAATATTCTGTCAAAATTGGTGGGGGAGGAGATAACCTACAGGTACCAATCATTGTTTCGAATTTAATCATTAATTAATCAAAAAATATTTTTGGGAAATGATTAATTTTCCTCATAATTTGAGCATCATTTTACCTTAAATTTTGTAATGTATCATTTGAATTTGGCACCTTTTTGCGTGTATAAACTGTCTAATCCGCTTATGCCTGATTTCTTGAACTAAAGCAAACTAAATGTTTGAGCAAAATGTTTTCTTCGGTCTTATCTCACGCAACAGAAACAATAAAGCTCTTTCTTACTCTTTTCAAAAGTATTTAATTTTTAATCATTTTTAATCAGTTAATCATTGATTAATTAGAAAATTTCATTACTTTTCCCTGAAAATGATTAATTAACCATGCCCTAATTCTGACCCTGAGTATATTTGTTTATTTTATCATGGAAAATAATGATAGTAGTTAAGGGTTAACAACTAGGGTGGCCAGAGGTCCGGCTTTAGGCGGACAGTCCACCTTTTGAGCACTCTGTCCTTAGGGTGGCCATTTCCAAATTTCCAAAAAAGGAGGACACTGCGTATGTGGCCGTACGTTAACATATATATATATATATATAATATATATATATATATATATATATATGTTAACGTACGGCCACATACGCAGTGTCCTCCTTTTTAAATGGCCACCCTATTAACAACAGATTATATATAGATAAGATACGAAACTGACACTACTATTTTCTATTAATGCGTTATCCCACCAAATGAATAATGGGTACTCGCCACCTAGCGGATAGAGTGAGAACTAAATCTTGGTCGAGGGTAGACTCGCAAGATTAGAAGTACAGTATATTAAAAAACCTGATTATCACAGGGGCGGATTCAGGTTTCGTGGCGCCAAGGGCCATACTGATTTAGTCGCCCTTCGGACACTTACGAAGTTACCATTTAGCAATAAATAGTTATTTCATATAAGGATTTTTAGTAAAATGCAGTCAAATGGTTTAGGCATTTACTCTAGCAAAATATATCTTAACATATAAGATATTTTATATCAATCATAATATATATATATATTATATATATATATATATATTATATATATATATATATATAACTGTATATATACATACACATAACAATCCCTTAAATGTGTGAACAGAAATGCATCGTACGTTATCTTTACGATCTTTATGTTTAGTTACGAAATCGACCGTTGAAGAATACTCAAAGCAGTTTCCGCCGAGATTGCTGAAAAGCGAAGGAGTCAATAAGATCTGTATAGCTAAGAGCTCTCGTGAGTTCCGATTCAATACTAAGGATAGCTAAAGAGTTGAGACGATTTTCTGACATCATTGACCGTAGGTAGTTCTTTAGTCGTCGCAGTACAGAAAAAGATCTTTCGGCAGAACAGTTGGAAGCCGGCGTACATAAGAAGATCCTGAGCGCAATATCAACATATGGGTAAACTTCTTTTAATCCTTTCGCTTGGATCATCTCACTCATCTCAAGAATGCTCGTAGGAGTTTTCTCCAAATTCAGAACAAACCCACGGAAATGAAGACACTCATTAACAAATGCTTCCGCAATGTCATCCTTGTAAAATTTCCAAAGCTTAATAGCATTGGTAGTTATATCTGTCGGATTCAAGGTGGTGACTTTTGTAAAAAAATGCAAACCGTGCATGGAGGTTTTCATACACATCTTTGCGACGGTTTAATTCCGACAATAATCTGTCAAGTACCACAAGATAAGTATTAATGAAGAAGTTCCTCCGTCCATCGAATTCTACCTCGCTTTCGCGAGTTTCGTCGACTCGAAGTTTTCTTTTCTTTTTTCTTTTCATTGTAACTTCATATTCGCGGATAGATGATTTCTTAATTGCTGTTTCTTCATAAAAGTCGAAGTTGTCTCTTGCATCTTTTACGTAGAATGTCAATGATGCATACAGTTCTGCTACGTCACTAAGATCAATGTTAACTGCTTGGAGCTGTTTACTAGTAGCATTGAACCTTTCAAGAATGTCACCCCACATTAAAGAAAGAATTGTAGTTTCAAGGCGTTGCAGTTGATTGAGGTAGCCTGATGCTTCACTGCGTGTGCAAGGCTTTTCTGATTCATCATCTTCAATGGACTAAGTGCCTCTATAACCTCTTCCCAGTCTTTATTGAAACTCCTACACGCTTCTTCACGGGCTGACCATCGAGTGTCTGATAAGCTCTTTAGCGTTACATTTTCAGATTTGGTAAAATGATTTTGTAGTATTTCCCAACGGTAGTGGAGGCAGTGAAGGACACGTAAAGATTTTGGAAAAGTGCGAAAAAATCAAAGACTTCCTTACAGCAATTTGCTGCACACTGTCTAATCAAATTTAATGAGTGTGCAGAGCAGGGTACGTAAACTGCTACTGGGGACGCTTCTTTTATTTTGGCTTGCAAGCCAGAGCAAGTCCTGACATGTTGGGAGTGTTATCATACGACTGTCCTCTACAGTTTGCAATGTCGAGATCATGCATTTTTAATATGCTGGAAACCGAGTTGAAAAGCTGCTCTGATTTGTGGCCTACGTTGGGGAGGAATGCCAAAAATCGCTCTACGGGATGCCCATCTTCTTTTACGTATCTCAGAATAACTGCAAGTTCATCGACATGTGATATGTCTCGGGTGGAGTCCACAATAATGGAATAGTACTTCGCACATTTCACTTCCTCAGTTATTTGTTTGGTAACTTTGTCAGCCATTAGTTTGATGAATTGCTCACATGTAAACGAAGACAAGTATGAGGTATGACCTTTTCCTGAATTTTTGTATTTTGCAATATGTTCCGCCAGAAAAGGGTCAAATTCAGCAATAAGCTCCAAAGCTATTATAAAGTTTCCACTGTGGACAGAACCAAATTTCTCAATATGGCCCCTAAAAGGTAAACCATGAGATGCCAGTGACCGGACCACTGCAACAACTCGTTGTAAAACATTCCTCCAATAATTCTTCTCCTCATCAATTTGATAGAAAAGTTTCTGTCAATTCTTCCGAGAGTTGAACTTCTCATTTTCATAGCTAACACACATGACTTATGTTCAGAAGAATTTTCATGGCTTGTTAATGCTTCACTGCCATGCTTCCTGTCATCAAATCCTTCCTTACCAATTTTAGTAGTTCCGCCAAATAACTGACATGAAACGCAGAAAATTGAGCCTGTGCTCTCTGAATACATTAAATATGTTTTCTTCACCTTCTCTCCATTGACAAGCTGTCTTTCAGATAAGGTTTTACAAAAATATCTGAATCGTTCACCAAAACGTCTCTTTGATTGAGAAAAGTTTGTTTTCTAGGTCCTAATTTATGCCATGCTCTGACACATAATGACGTGTAGCATTATTAACCTCCCATAATGCTGGGTTTTGTCCAATAGAAGTATTGCTGGAGGTAGTTTTGATGCTACCTACATCACAAGACTTAATATAGGGTAGGCAGGATTCTTGAACTTCTCTACCAGATAATCTAAAATTACCAGGACCTTCATTAACATTTTGATCTTCTTGAAAACTCCGAATCTCGGTACATTCTAATTCTTTTAAAAGAAAATTCGGATTTGTTTCAACAGTTTTGCTCTTTATATCAGATTTCTTGAAGAAAGTATAAAGTTTCGCAGTTTTGTCAATGACATCTCGTTGTTTTTCAGCTTTCTCCAGAGCTCTCTTCTTATACTCCGAGCCGCTTAGTCTTTTTCTCCCATCACTCATCTGAAAAAACAAATACATCTGAAATTAATTAAAAATATAAATAATATATTTTAAAATAGAAATATATTATTAAAATTAATAAAATATATTATAATTATATATTTAAAAAAATAGATCAGCCAGGCTGAGTAGGTCTCTAACAGCTAACTACATATAGGCAGTTAAGTTACATAAGAAATTCAAAATTGTCTTAAAAACTGCTTTCTTCTTACCTTGTATAAATACCATTACTGTACTAAACTGAGATAAACACAATCTTGTCTTTAAATTTTAAATGTTGTCCAGTTTCAAAGTTCAAAGTTGCTTGATACTCTGTAAAGTGTAAACAATAAATCTGAAATAAAATATAAATAATTAGCTTTAAAATAAATATATTAAAATTAACAAAATATATTAAGGCCAAGGATCAACTTTGAAATCGACTTCGTTCAAACGTAGAGAGATTTTTTTAAGTGGTACTAAATTTTCTCCATTTTTTTAGCTAAAAAAATACCAGAAATTTTGGATTTTTTCCCTACCTAAAAAGTGCTTTCTTGTTACTTTTCTTGTTACGACTTTTCCTCCAGAATTTTACTGCCCTCAAAATTTTGCCGCTCCCTAAATTTTGCCGCTCCCTAATTTTGCCGCTCCCTAAATTTTTCCGCACTGGGCATATGTAAATACCCGCCTGGATTATCACATTCATCTTTAAAAATATATAAGCCTATAAACTTAATTTATTAACTGCTCCTATATTTTATAATATTAAACTATGTAATAATGAACATTAAAATAAAATTTAAGCTAATGACGTTTTTTTCGGTGAGTAATTTAATTCTCCTACCAAACACTAGGTAACAGAAGAGAAAAAAAGCTAACGCAAAAGTAGTCAGAGTTTCGGAGCTTACAAATAGTTTTTGGTTTAGCTATCTTGAGACTCGGGCTTAGCCACCATCTATTTGTTACGATCACGACTGAGTTTGATTGCTTTGAGTGGGTATCAAAAACCATGACCAAAAAGAATGTAAATTAGCTGATTTATGATTACCTTTGTTTATAAACAAACAAAATCTGGACCTAACCTAACTTGCTTGACTTAATAACTAAGTTTTACTTAATTGTCCTATTTCTTAAAATTTGTTAAATTTGAATACACTTAAAATTTGTTAAATTTGAATACACTTAAAATTTGTTAAATTTGAATACGCTTAATATTCGTCGTAGGCAAGCAAGACTAATTTTAGACTATGGATATTAGTTTACATGCACTGTAAACACACATTAAAACGGAGCAGTTGCATGTAAACATGGATTTATTCTTCTTGGCAACATCATAGGCCAACTTCAGCCGCCAATGGATTATGTAGGCTTTAGTCCTAAGTTACATAGCCTACTTCATAGACCCTAGTTATGTAGCCTTCGCAATAATTAGGCCTATTTTCATACATTCATTTAATGAACTTTAATGAAGTATTGATAAATTATGAATTTTATCACAGGATTTTATTAATTAAATATCATACTGCTCAGGAATGTACACCGATAATATCTCACTGAAATCAGAATTTGAAAAAAGTGCAGCTAAGATTCTAAAACAGGACTCCAGTTAAGGTTAAAGAAAGGAAAAAAGTAGTTCGGCAGCACAAATGCTTGCTGGCGTTGTGAGCATGATTATTTTTTTAAATTCAAAACTGCTATTGCGAACATTCATATAAAGTGGGCGGAGCTTCATCTTTCATATACGTCAGTATATATTTCTTTGTGTCACGAAATTCTAGTTCACAGAGGAGAACGAAGCGACAAGCCTAATTTGTTGGCTCAACGTTTTAGAACAGGAAACTTACTGTACCCTAAAATATTAGTTTGTTTTTGTTTATATTTATTAAAAAGCACGTAAACAGACTACTTAGAGCAGCTAACGACATTTTCTCAATTTTTTTTTGGGGGGGGGGGGGGTTGTTAGGCCCAAAAGACATTTCAGCCCCATGGCCTATTATTTAGCTAAGAAAAAAAGGGTGGGGCAAAATATATTGAGTGCCCCTAGTAGAGAGGGGAAAGCAACATGATTGTAAATATATTGATTCAATAAATCTGTTCTTATTTATTAACTTTTATTATCAAATCCAAAACTATGAAAAAAACGCGAGTTGTCTATTTACTTCTGTCAATCCTCTGTCCATTCAGGAAAAATAAGAATTGTGTAGTGACAGCCCGACTGTTTATGGTATACAAAGTAATATAATACGAAACTAATTATTATTATTATAACAATAAAAATTATTTACTTTTGAGGAAAGGAGCAAATGTTAAAAATATATTAAGAAATTTATCTACTGTATTTCCATCCCAATTTTGTTAAGCCTTTGATTTAGTGTGACGTCGCTCAGATGAAACTAGTTTGCCATTTCTCTTCTCTAAGCAACCAGTATAGCTATCAATAGCTTGTGAAAATTAACACTTTTGTATTGCCATCCACAAAAGTTTACATCACCATAAATGACGAAATGATGAAATGACGAAATGATGACTTCTTGTACATAATAAATAAATAAAAAAAAGCCTTAAAAAAATGCATGGTGTCGAATAGATTAAGTAGATTCTTGCTATCCTATAATTTCTGTTGTCTTCTAATTCGTAACCGAGTACACGAGATAAGTGAACGTATGGTGTGAGTGGACTCTGAAGCTATTCTCTTCATTATACTTTTTTCCTATAAATCTCCACTATTTTCTGTCAGTAGTGGTTGGCGAAGGAGGGAGAGAGAGACTCGTCTGTTCTATTCTGTACTATTACTAACTATTCCGGCGAGATAGCTTTAGACGTCTCTTAGTGTAAGCATTACATAAGTTTTTGGTATTCTTAATTTTCATTTGCTATTTCTACTTTTTCTATTTCCCTTCTTGAGCTAGCCTAGAGTGGATTTTAGTATCTTTGTTAGCCTGTAACTATAAGAAATGGTGTTCATTTCCACCAAAATGATGAAATTTGCCGTGCACAGACTTTACAGAATATATATTTGTAAAACAAATCACGGACAATGAATCAATAATGACATTTTTTTTAAATATTTCTAAAAAAATATTTATTGTATCGACACACTACAATTGATATATATATATATATATATATATATATTTTTTTTTTTGTATTGGGGCGTTTACCGCCACTTCCCGCTATATGGTAGCGGATATCATGGCGAGGCGGAATACGAGAAAGAGAAACGGAGACGGAGAAAAGGCACTAGAAAAGGGAGAACAGCGGACTACAGGTGAGAAGTCACCTAAAGCTCAGATAGGATGCGAGATTGGGAGAGGAAGAGGAAAAGACGGTCAAGCGAGAAGAGAGGGCTCTCAGCGAGCATAAGGCGTAAACGTTCGGGGAGGGGGAAATCAGAAAGGAACGGGAAGGCGCGACGACGTACTGACGGACAGGGTGGGGCATTCCACAAGGAGTGAGAGACGGTGAGGGGCGAACTGGCAGGAGCGCAACGAGGAGCCTCCTGCCGGAACATAAATAGCCGGCGTGAGGCGCGTATGGCCGATGCGAAGCCGCGCAAGGACGACTCTTTGTGTCTGGAGCGGTGGAAAGAGGACACCCAATATGACAGACGGGGGCGGATGGACCAGAGTTTATTTCCGGTGGCATCGTCCCAGGACTGTTGCCACATGCGGTCGTAAAAGGAACGAAAGACCTGCACATAGTCTGAGAAGGGGAGCGGGCGGGGGAGGGAGGCAGCGAGGCGGCGGACCGGGCTATGCGGTCCGCCGCCTCATTACCGGAAACACCAACATGGGCGGGAACCCAGCAGAAGGTGACCCGGATCCGGTGAACGGTGTGCAGGACATGGTACTCCTGTTGAATAAGGCGTACGAGGGGGTCCGGGGAATCATAGCGCTCGAGCGCCTGAAGGGCGCTCAGCGAGTCCGAAAAAATGGTACAGGAGGACCGCGAACAACCCGATACCAGACGGAGGGCTTCCAGAAGGGCAAAGAGCTCCGCGGAAAAGATGGAGGCCTGAACCGGCAGGGGATACCCCGGGAGGTAGGTGACAATGACGGAGAGAAGACGGCGGCCGCGACACCTGCAGGGGAGCGCGAGCCGTCGGTGTAGACGGGAACGTCGTCCGAATGGACGGGAAGATGGGCCAGAAAAGAAGACCGGAGGACGGCAGGAGGAGACTCCTTACGCAGGCCACGGAGCGCCTGGCAACGGTAGATAGGGGTGGTCCGCCAGGGGGGCGACAGATCGAAGGAGAACGGCAGAATAGAGGGTGGGGGGATCCCCAGGGACGAGAAAATCTCGGCCAGAGAGGCAGCGAAATGCCACGTGTCAGGCCGGGGTAGCGCCTGGGAGATCGCGGAGAAGAGTAGGGACATCAGAAGGCGGCAGATGCGAAGGTAACACTTCGCCATGAGAAGGCCCCGGCGAAGGGCAGGGGGGGGGGTGTCCACAGTCCACCTGAAGACTAGCGACAGGGGACGAGCGGAAGGCACCCGACGCCAGGCGAAGGCCACGGTGGAGAAGAGGATCCAGCATACGGAGTGCCGGAGAGGAGGCGGAGCTGTAGACCACACAGCCGTAGTCGACACGGGATTGCACCAGGGAGGTGTACAGGCAGCAGAGTACGCCTGTCCGCCCCCCAGGTCGTGTGGGACAGACGACCCAAAAGGGAGAGGGTGCGGCGAGATGTTTGCCGCAACCGCCTAAGGTGTGGAACCCAACCGAAAAATCCGTCGAGGGTCATACCCAGGAATCTAACGGGGGACGAGGGGAAGAGGAGTGCGGCAAGGGTAAGGGCGAAGGTATGCGACAGACGGAGGCGCCGAGGACGGAAAAGCATACTGGAGACTTAGAGGGTGAGAAAGCATAGCCAACTGAGGACGCCCAGCGAACCACCGCGTTGATGGCTAGCTGGAGCCGACGTTCAGCCAAAGACGGGAGGCGGCCAGAGCAATAGATAGCCAGGTCATCGGCATAGAGGGAGCTACGAAAACGGATGTAGGCAGGACCGTAGCGACTGTGTTCATCACGAGTGAGAAACACAAGCGCTAAGGACACTACCCTGAGGGACACCCTCCTCCAACGGAAAGCGGTCAGAGAGGCAGAACCGATGCGGACGCGGAAAGAACGGGCGGACAAGAAGTTATAAATAAAGGAAGGGAGAAAGCCTACGAAACCCAGGGAGCGTAAGCAGTCGAAGACCGCGCTCCGCCGGGTAGTATCGTAGGCCTTCTGGAGGTCGAAAAAGACGGCGAGTACAAATTGACGCCGGGAGAAAGCCTCCTGCACGTCATGGCTAAGGAGAAGGAGGGGGGTCGGTGGTAAGACCGGGGTACAGGGTGTCACTCGCTCCAAGGTAAAGGACAGCGCGAGGCGACCATCGCCTCCATCACCTTGCAGCACAGCATGTTAGGGAAATGGGGCGATAGTTCGACGGGAGTGAGGGGTCTTTATCGGGCTTCGGGATGGGGACGACGATGGACTCACGCCATCGGTCCGGAAATGAACCCTCCAACCAAATCCGGTTATAGAGGTCCAGTAGAAAGCTGAGAGCAGAGGGGTGGAGGTGCCGTAACAAGTCATAGGGGATATTATCGGGGCCGGGGGCGGAGGAGCGTCGGGGGCGGAGGGCCTCCCGAAGCTCTGTCTTGTGGAAGAGGTGATTATAGGGGTCATCCCTATGAGGTGGAGCGACGGCTTCCGGATCGGACACGAACTCGTCGTCCCCGACCCGAAGCACCGGGGGTCGAGGGGGGACACGGGTCCCCTCAAAGCTACGCACCTTGCGCCAAACAGTCGAGGGGGCGGTCGAGGAGGAGATCCCGGACACGTAACTCCGCCAGGAGGTACGCCGGGCTAGTTTCAAGACCCGACGGGCCACTGCCTTCAGGCGCTGAAACGCCATCTTATGCTCCGGCTGGCGGGTCCGGTAGAAGCGACGGCCAGCACGGCGCCGCTCCTGAACGGCACGGGAGCACTCTGGGGTCCACCATGGGACGCTGCGCGGCCTGGGGGAGCCTGAGGTACGGGGGATGCAACTGGTGGCAGCCGAGAGGATCTTGCTTTCGAGAAAGGCGAGGGCCTCACTAACGGAGGGAAAGGCAGGAATGGACGGCGAGATCGCCGTGCACCTCGTGTATGAGGCCCATTTCGCTCGGGCGAACAGCCAGCGCGGGCGGACAGAGGTGGGGGGGGAGACGGGTTGGGTAAGACACAGGGAAATGGTCACTGCCGGAAGAATCCGGCAGGACCTCCCAGGTGAACTCCGTCACGATATCGAGGGAAACCAGGGAAAGATCAATACAGGTGAAACTGTCATGGGCCGAGTGGAGGCAGGTTGGGGAGCCATCGTTCAGAAAGGTGAACTCTAGCTCGTCCATAAGGGAGAGAAGGGTCCCGGAGAGAAAGGTGGAGCAAACGTCCCCCAGGCCGGGTCCCGACTGTTGAAGTCCCCGAGAAGCAGGAAAGGGCGGGGAAGCTGCAGAATTAGGTCACGGAGAGAATCGGGTGGAGGGCGTACGTTAGGGGAGAGGTAAAGAGAGCAGACCGTGAGCTGACGCCACAAAGAAAGGCGCACGGCCACAGCTTGCAGACAGTACGGAGCGGGAGGGGGCGGAAAGGGACGGAGCGGTGCACGAAGACCGCGGAGCCCCCCTACCCGCCCCATCGAGAGGCGGGGAAGGGAGCCCGCAGTAGCCGGACACTCGAGGGAGGGAACGGGAGCCCAGTATCGTCTCCTGAAGGCAGAAACACGCCGGACACCTGGAGGCCAGGAGAGAAGAGAGACTCTCGAGGCCTACCAGGAGCCCGCGGATGTTCCACTGCAGGAGCGAAGTATGGAGGGGTAGGAAGTCTGCGAAAGGATGGTTATGGGGTGGGTGGGCCGATCGGGCGGCCCGAGATTAACAAGGGGCTTGGAAAGCCCGGGGCCCAACGGGGGACGCCGAACGGGGCGAAGGCGAGGGTCACCCCGACGGGGGGCGATGTGGAAACTGACGCCGGCAAATCCTCCTGAAGAGGAGTCACCCGGACGCCCGGGGGAGAGCGATGCAGAGAAGGGGACGTGAGGGGTATCCAGAAGGCCCCTCCCTTCACCGGAGGTGCAGGGGAGGCTGGACTACAAGGGGGAGTGGAAAAGGATACCTCACCCGGATGCATAGGCAGGTCAAGGAGAGAGGTGGGGTAGGTCACGCGCGGGGGCGTGCTCATCCCACCCACGCCGACCAGGCGGGCGAGTTCCCCCTCCAGTGGGTCCATCGACCGAACCGGTGAGGGATGTATCTCCGCCCCCACCACGAGGGTCGTCGGGGACCCCAGGGTTGCGGCCCGTTCCCCTCCGTCGTGCGGCCCGCATGGGCGACGGCGGGTCACGGTCCAGAATGGGGGTGGCCGAAAGCGCCGGTGGAGAGGGCGTAGAAGGGGCAGGGGGGGTTGCCGACGAAGCATCGGCGTTCACGGAGGGAGCACGTGGGGACGCGCTGGTAGTACAGGGAGCCGCGGCGGGAGTCCGCTGGGCGGCAGAGGATAGACAGGGAGTAGCGGACTCGGTGGGTGGAGGCGCGTCTGGAACCGCCGGTGAGGACGGGGTCTGGGCCGGCGGCGACCGGGGACGGAGAGCCTCGGCGTACGAGGTACCACGCCGGGCCTCGCGGCCACGCAACCGGTCCCGCGCCTCCCGAGCGCTGAGAAATTCTGATGAACAGAGGGCCCGAACCTCCCTCTCAAAGAGGAAGGACGGGCAAGAGCGGGATGAAGCAGGGGTGGTCCATGACAGTTGGTGCAGGAAGGCGGAGCAGTATAGGGCAAGGGTGGGGAGGGCCGCCGCAGCGGACACACAACGGGGCCGGCTGACGGCAGGAACTGCTCACGTGGCCAAACCTATTGCACTGAAAACAGCGCGTAGGATCTGGCACGTATGGCCGAACCGAGAATTCGCATGCTCGTCTCTCACCAAAGCCCCAGAATACCGAAACGGGGGGCACCAGTGAGTCAAAAGTAAGGAGAAGGCGAGGAGAAGGGACGGATGGGGATCGCGATCTGTCGGGAAAACGGTATATTCTCACCACACCTGGGAGGCGAGGTCAGTCTGGAGGTCCTCCACCGGGATGGGTAGAAGACGAGCAGCGTAGATCGTGCCCTGGCACTGATTGAGGCGGGGGTGGGGAGTCACCGTGATCCCGCAGCCCAGGACATCGGGGATAGCGAGCAGAGAGGAGGTTTCGGCAGAGGAACGCGACCTTATCAAAATGGAGCCATCCCTCTGAGGCCGAAGGTCAAAACGCGCCGTCCCCGTCTTCCCATGGATCGCTCGAAAGAGGCGTTCGTGGTTAGTGGGGAGGGGCTTGGAGGAGGAGGGGCGGAGGACGAGGAACTTGTCCATCGTCCTAAGGCCGAGTGAAGCCGTCTGGCCAAACACCACCGGAACTTCGAGGGGGCGGGAAGACGAGAAAGGCGGACGGCGACGTCAGGTCCCACGTCCCCCAGGGGCCGAGGGGGCCGGGGGCGATGAGGCCCGACCGGGGCCGCGGGCTTCCCACCTGAGGGAGAAAAAGCAGGTGGGTCCCTATCGGGACGTAGAATATGGGGGGATCCAGGGGTCGGGGGATCCACTGCAGGTCCATCCGCTACTGGCGGGGGTCGGGCAGCGGCGCCACGAGCCTGGGGAAGAGAGGGAGAGGTGGTGTCGGCAAGAAGAGCAGACGGGGTGGGCGAGGGCTGCCGACTGCCCTTACCAGACCCACGGTCCAAAGAGGTAGTCAGAGGGAGGTCATATGCACAAGCCGGGTCGTCAACGAGGTCCATTAGATTTGTAAATGTTTCCATACAAAAATTTTTATTGTTGTTTCGCGCCCGGGGCCGCGGGGAACCGATTACCCGGGGCCCAAGGGGACCAAGCGCACGCCGGCGGGGGATGGGTGCCTCGTCCCATGCGGGTACCCCCGTTTCAAAAGGGGCCCTTGCAGCATCGAGAGTTCTCCCCCGCCGGCAGCAAAGACCAAGGCCCCCCAGGGTCCCAGGCCCGGGCACCCTACCAGCCAACCTAGTCCGGCCCCGACCATGGGAGCGAGACCCCCAGCGACCAGCCCCGGCAGCCCACGGGGCGCGCGAAGTGAAAAGAGAAAGCAGAAAAAAACCCAGAAGGGGCAAGAAGAGGGGAAAGAGGGGAAGACAGGAAAGAGGGGGCTGTAGGATAGCAGGGTATGTTAAAAGTCTACTTCGCAACCGGGCGGGGGACCCGGCAGGGCCCCCAGCCGCGGCTGACCCCCTCGCCACATGGAGGCAGGAGCCCGCGGGCGATCCACCCCAGAAAGACCGCCCGCGGGGAGGGGGTTATATATATATATATATATATATATATAATAATAACTATTGTTCAAGAAACATATCAAAATACCTTCCCAAAAATCCTAGTAATAATCTTGCATGATGCATATGATAAACAATAGAATAGAAAAATAATGTGTCACGTGACTTCATGAAGTCATTGGGCGGTGGTGCCACATTTACATTGTTAATAATAATAACAATAATAAGACAAGGTTTGTTCCTAACAAAATAAAGAATGGGATCAAGCGTAAAGAGAGAGAGAGAGAGAGAGAGAGAGAGAGAGAGAGAGAGAGAGAGAGAGAGAGAGAGAGAGAGAGATACGCACCACCATGCATAACAAATAAATAGAAAATTTAGAAATTCACTGAATGATTGATTACATCACACACTACGTAAATTGTACACTGTGTACTTTCGTGCAGTTAAAATATTCTCTTAAATTGTACATTTTTCAACATATAAATGATTATTTTCAATAATATATATATATATATATATATATGAAAATTATTTCACGAAGGTAACACGTGAAAAATATTTATGATGAATAAAACCACGAAGGAAAGGAAACACAAAATGGTGCTCAAGCGCTTTCGTCTAATGACATCCTCAGGATGTGTTCCTGAGGATGTCATTAGACGAAAGCGCTTGAGCACCATTTGTGTTTCCTTTCCTTCGTGGTTTTATTCATCATATATTATAATATTAGGGTGTCCCAATTTTTTTTCTTAACACGACCTGACCACTCGTGTCATGCCCGGATGTGGTTTGGGCTAAAGCATTGGCTGTGTGATTTTCAACTCGATCAGATGATATTTAGAGGTCCCGACGTTTGATGACTTTATTTTGGTTTTCAGAATTGATCATTATGGCATTGATAAGATCAAACATCAAGTTGTGGCTTCTTGAGAGGTCTCCGATAGCAGAGCTGGCTAAATCTCGATTACCAAGTAATATGGACGTGTTGCTCCTTTTCTTCTACCATCACCGCGACCAAAAGAAGACAGATTCCAACAGTGTCAAGGCTTTAATATCGGCTGTATTGGAAATCTGGGCTAGAGCCAATTCGAATCTGGCAACAACCTCCGTTCATGCCTCGACTAAACTGAAAGCTTTGGTTCAGAGGTATCGAAATTTGCATAAAAACAAGAACAAGACTGGAATGACTTACAATATGCAGCGGGATGTATTCTTGGCTGATATGGAGGATATTTTTGATGTCGCCCGCTCAGACGTTCTGGATCGGGGAGATATCCCTCTTGAAGACAAGGAATTCCTCATTTCCCAAAGGGCAGATCGACATACGAGTTACATGGGAGGTGAAGATAGAAAATATAATGCAGCCACAATGAAAAGACAGGAAAGGAAAGGGAAAGAGCTCTTGAGCGGGCACACCGGCGTCAAACGGAGGAGGCTCTAGCTGTAGGAGTCACAGAAGAGGCTACCGACAGCAGTTCTAGCACATCGTCAGCTGACAGTGGAAACGAAGCCGTCACTTGTGGACTTAAACCTTCGAAAGCTCCCAAGCTCATTGAGAAATACACAAGCAAACCTCTGTGCCGTGATGAAGACCTCCAGTTCCTCCTTCGAACTGTCCACTCACACCGACGGAATGTGAGCCGGAAGGGAACAAAAACGGATCTCATGAAACACGTGTTTAGTTAAAATGCATAAATGTGATGCTTTGAAATTGTTGTTTGTGTGTTAAGATTAAAATACATGTTTATTTTGTATAATCATCTTTGTGATGGAACTTTTGAGAGAAATATTTCAGTTAATTTGCTTTTCAGTTAAGAGGAGAAATAAAGCGTTAAAAGTTCGGGACCTTTAAATTTCCTTCGAACTCTCTGAAATTTTACAGGAAGACTTCTAATGGGAAACATCAAAAGAGCGCAACACGAGCGGATTTGTATCCCGAAAAAATATTTGGCCCCCTATGAGTTTGGGACACCCTAATATATATAATATATATATATATATATTCCGATCAGGTAAATCATGCCTATCACAACTAATAGAACACTACAACGATATCCTAGATACACTGTAAGGCAATGACAACTACGATCTCATATACACAGATTTTGCTAAAGCTTTCGACAAATGTGATCACGGTATAATAAATAGCACATAAAATGAAATATATGGGATTAACAGGCAAAGTGGGAAAATGGATCTACAACTTCCTCAGAGAACGTCTGCAGGTCGTCAAAATTCAAGGTATATCATCATCAGAATCGGAAGTACGCAGTTCAGTACCACAAGGGACAGTACTGGCCCCACTCCTGTTTATTACCATGCTAACAGACATTGACAGCGGAGTAAACAGCAACAGTATAGTAACCTTTGCGGACGATACAAAGATCAGCGGAAAAATCAGCGATGTAAATGAAGTGGAGGCCTTGCAGAGGGACACGAACAAAATATACAAATGGTCACTGGTCAGAAGACAACATAACATTTAACACCGAGAAATTTCAGCTCTTGAGATATGGTAGAAAAGAGGAACTTAAACAGACTGCATATTATGCTCCAGATAGACAGGAAATTCAGAGAAGCACGAAAGCGATCGATCTGGGGGTAATAATAACCGATGATGCAAAATTCAAAACACAAAATCAGATAGCAATAAATAAAGCAAAAAGAGTCGCCGGACAGGTACTAAGAACGTTCAAAAGAAAGGGCAGGATAGTAATGATTACCCTGCTGAAAACACTGATTATACCAAAACTTGAATACTGCTCAGTTTTGACGTCCCCATATAAAAAGGAAGAAACTAATTAATTAGAAGAAACGCACACACATTTCACAGCCAAGATTGATGGCTGCAACTCAACTACTGGGAAAGACTACGTAAACTAAATCTGTACTCCCTGGAAAGAAGAGAGAGGTACACCATAATTTACATATGGAAAATGATCGAAAAACTGGTACCAAACGTAAAACTAAACCGAATTACCATTCAAACAACACTGGAAAATAGGAAAGGCAGAATGTGTAGTGTTCTCAAATTGAAGGACCGATAAGGGGCCTCCTCAACACTGAAGGAAAATAGCTTGGTTGTCAGGGGCTCAAGACGTTTTAACCAGCTTCCAAAGGACCTCAGAAACGTTACAGGGGTCAAAGTTGAAGTCTTCAAGAGAAGACTAGATGCCTGGCTCAGGACGGTACCAGATGAGCCGGGTGTACATGGCTATGTACGGTGGAGAGCGCAAGAAAGCAACTCGCTCCTCCACCAAACCAGACCTAGAGGCGGGGCCACCAGCTTGACCTTTATGTGGAGAGAGACCAACGCAGGGAACAGCAACGAGGTTAACGAGGTTATACACTGGCGCTCAAAATTATGGAAACATTTTTTACAATGTTGATTATGTAATAATAATAATTCTTTTTATACATTACAGGAAGTAAAATGATATATCTGTCCAATTAGGGAGCTTTTAAATGTGGTGTTTTGTTATATGAAGACTTACGAGCAATTAATCAATATTGAAAGAAATTGTACAGTATTTAATGGTGACATCACATTTTGATTAAAATAGTTGTTTATGTTCACAGAAATATTGATATTATTGGTTAGAATGTTTTTCTGTTATTTATATTTATACATTTTATCCCATTTTCCTTCAAAAACGTAATTTGACTCGTGAATAATTAATACCTTCTTGATGAAGAACTACAGAGACAAATAGCCAATGAAGTGGGAGTTTCATTCTCCAGGGTGACCAAAACCCCCTCTCGTCATTCGCAAAATGGGAGTGTAATGAACAAAGTAAGCCGACAGCGAAAAATGAAGACCTCGGAAAAAGAAGAAAAATACATGATTTTATTGAGCAAATACAACAGAAAGAATATTAGCGTTCGAATAGCAGCTGATGTGAATGCGTCACGCAACGGCAGCATTTCTACTTCAACAGCGAATAAATGTCCGAGGGAGGTTGGTTTAATGGGTCGCGTTGCTACTAGAAAGCCGCCTTTGCCAGTCTTGGAGCGACCATTTTTTGCGATTTTATGCCAATTTCAAACGTTTGGCTCTATTTCTTCGTCGCAAAAGCGGCTTTCTGGTAACAAGCCGGGCCATTAAACTAACCTCTCTCAAAGTCTCTTCGATGTTAAAGTAGAAGTGCTGCTATTGCGTGATGCATTCACTTCAGCAGCTATTCGAACACTAATATTGTTTCTGTTGCATTTGCTCAATAAAATTATGTAAGCCGACAGCGAAAAATGAAGACCTCGGAAAAAGAAGAAAAATACATGATTTTATTGAGCAAATGCAACAAAGAATATTAGCGTTCGAATAGCAGCTGATGTGAATGCGTCACACAACGGCAGCATTTCTACTTCAACAGCGAATAAATATCCGAGGGAGGTTGGTTTAATGGGTCGCGTTGCTACTAGAAAGCCGCCTTTGCCAGTCTTGGAGCGACCATTTTTTGCGATTTTATGCCAATTTCAAACGTTTGGCTCTATTTCTTCGTCGCAAAAGCGGCTTTCTGGTAACAAGCCGGGCCATTAAACTAACCTCTCTCAAACGTCTCTTCGATGTTAAAGTAGAAGTGCTGCTATTGCGTGATGCATTCACTTCAGCAGCTATTCGAACACTAATATTGTTTCTGTTGCATTTTCTCAATAAAATTATGCATTTGTCTTCTTTTTCCGAGGTCTTCCTTTTTCGCCGTCGGCTTACTTTATTCATTACGCTCCCATTTTGCGAATGACGAGAGAGGGTTTTGCTCACCGTGGAGAATGAAACTACCACTTTATTGGCTATTTTCTCTGTAGTTCTTCATCAAGAAGGTATTAATTATCCTTGAGTTTATTTTCATATGATATTTCCTTTGCAAGAGCCATTATACAGAGATATCCGTAAGAGAATGGCACAATGTTACCAATGTTCAGATGCAGGTTTCACGAGTCAAATTACATTTTTGAAGGAAAATGGGATAAAATGTATAAATACAAATAACAGAAAAACATTCTAACCAATAATATTAATATTTCTGTGAACATAAACAATTATTTTAATCAAAACGTGATGTCACCATTAAATACAATTTCTTTCAATATTGATTAATTGCTCGTAAGTTTTCATGTAACAAAACACCACATTTGAAAGCTCCTTAATTGAACAGACATATCATTTTACTTCCTATAACGTATAAAAAGAATTAAAAGAATTCTATTATTATTACATAATCAGCATTTTAAAAGTGTTTCCATAATTTTGAACGCCAGTATATATAACTGCAACCAACACAATATAATTAATGTAAAGAACGACGCTTGTGTAGAAGAGCGTCCGCACAAGATGAGGAGGGAGAACGAGCAAATGAAAAATGAGGCACCTCCCAGGAATCGAATCCGAGATCATCCAATTGCCGGTCGGATGTGTTAACCACTGCACCAAGGTCCCCGCTCTTCTACACAAGCATCGTTCTTTACATTAATTATACTGTGTGTTGTTTGCAGTTAAAATGTATATATGTACGGCATGAGAAGGTACCCCCTCAGGGCATTCGATTCCACTCGTATGTAGGAGAATTACGAGTTCTGACTGATCGGGGACCTTGGTGCAGTGGTTAGCATATCCGACCGGCAATTGGATGATCTGGGGTTCGATTCCTGGGAGGTGCCTCATTTTTCATTTGCCCTCCCCATCTTGTGCGGACGCTCATCTACACAAGCGTCGTTCTTTACGTATATATATATTGAACAATGAATTATCAACTGCGTTTCAAATGTTAATTTTACAAGCGTTTATATGCATAGGAATTAGGATTTCAGGTGCGGAGGCCATGCATAAAACTTCCTCAAGATAAGATCTTAACAGATTCCTGTAAGTGAGAAGGACAAATATTGTTTCAGGATGTTAATTTATACGCCACTGTGTAAAATTTGGACTTTCACTCTGTTCATATTTGTAATATTAGAATTATTTTACGATAATACACAGCTTACGAAGTCCTTCAAAGCCCGTATATTTCACTTTTCTTATTTCAATTATTAACTTGTACGTAAACCTAGTGAAATAATTCAAGTTCAGGATGTCACACTTTATGTAAATGTGTGACTCACACTCGCAGCTCTCAATGTTAAATCAAAACATTTGAAATTCATGGTTGGGAGAATTGATGGATTTTTTTTTTTTTAACAATCTTTGTTTTTATTTAATAACATCCTATTGTAGATAAAAAGGCATTGTTAGACATTGTTAGTGTTGCCACCCGTCCGGATTTCATCCGGACAGCCCGGAAATGAGTAGAAATGTCCGGTGTCCAGATCGCACCCTCATCTGGATGCAGTTTGTCCGGATCTCGTGTGAGGACAGGCAAGCGCCAAAGCAACATGTCCGCATTTTAGCGTGACTTAAACAAGTATCATACAGATATACATACAGCGCGTTCGGAGCGCGGATCCTCTGGATAATTTTCCATGTGACGTCGTACTTCTGTTGGAAAAAGCAGTCGTTCGGAGCGCAAAGGATCAGGAAAATTTTTCGGATCCTACGGATAATTTTCCAGACACGATCCTGTAGAACTCCATCGTGACGTCATTTACCAGCTTACCACTTACCAATTATCCAGATTTACTCCAATTACAAAGGACTGTGGGTTGGGAGAATAATTTTCTTTGTGGGGTGGAGAGGTGTGTCCAGATTTACAAATGAAAAGGTGGCAACACTATACATTGTAGATAGATGAATTTCACCTTTTCTACAAACTAATTGGACAAATTTAACAAAATTAAGAAAATAAATAAATAAAAATTACAAAAAAAGAATAAAATATCTACAGAAAAACAGAATATTACCAATTGGTATTTTTGGATCTTTTCCGTTCGGGGGCTAGCAGCGAATTTTAATGAAAATCGGTATACTAATGTAGTTTTGGTCACTGATTTCAAAAATATAACTTTTTTTGGAGAAATGAAAAACAAACATGTTAGAGCACTTTAAATAATTAATGTGTTTTTAACGAAAATATCATGACAACCTAACCAATTGTTAAGGGCGTACAATTGACCTAACCGGGCATTCAAATGACCTAATCTGGCATTCAATTGACCTAACTGGGCATTAATTCTTGATTTTTTTCTGCTACTTTTACAGATCTGCCGGCATCCTTCAAAAAAATGTATTCTTCGTAAAGTTGCACTTTTTACCGTTTGACCGACGCTTTTGGCAACGAAAGAACTGGGTATTTTTATCAAAGGAACACACTTTGCCACACTTAGAGCACTTTTTCATAAACAGTAGCAGTTTGTGACTCTGGCTAAATTTAACACAATCCTCTGTAACTAGTTTAAACTAGTTGAAACACACATTACTTATTTAAAGTGCTCTAACATGTTTGTTTTTCATTTCTCCAAAAAAAGGAAGTTATTTTTTAAATCAGTGACCAAAACTACATTAGTATACCAATTTTCATTAAAATTCGTTGCTAGCCCCCAAACGGAAAAGACCCGTATTTTTTATGGTTTCCGAAATTTTATAGATTTCTCTGCGAACTATTTTCCGAAACTGTACAGTGTGACTTTTTTTTATTGAAGATTCGCACTCGAATGTGTTAATTAATTCGAGTTGGAAAATCTTTGCATGGCCTTCATGATGATGGTTGTGTCCCACTTATTTTGTAACATCATTATGCTGTTGCATTCCCCTACACACACAACAGAGAGAGAGAGAGAGAGAGAGAGAGAGAGAATCATTAAAATTACTATAAATACAACCTTTACATAAATGTTATAGTTCATACCTTGTTATATACACATTACATACATTTACAGTACATACCTTTTTTACCAAGGAAAGTAACAGCTGCCAAGCGCATGATAACTAGAATAAATGCTGCCATTATCGTACACTTTTTTTTTTCTATCCAACCATTAATATTATTATATTCTTAATTTGCGTTGTGACGATGTATTTTCACAAATTCTAATTCAGCATTCAAATTATTTTGTAATTCGTAGCGTTACATGTTGAGTAATTATACTAATTTGTTAAGTTAATATAACGTTAACACAACGATACCATGCAGTTATAACATCGTAATTTTGAAATAACAGTATTGTTTATGCATATTATCGTCAGAATTGCCGTTCATTATCCAGAATAGTGAAACGACTGCGTGCAGAGATGTCATTAATATCGTACCGTTTATATCTGATGACAATTAAGTCCTACAATAAACAGACACTTTTCTCTAATTCACTTTATATAGATACTTCTAAACTAATAGTTTGATAAATTCACATTTAAATTCAGACCCCTTTTAGAATTAATATATAATTCAAGAAGCCCCCATTCAAGTTTATATTATTTGTATAATTACACATTTTTAGTCCAAGTTATATATCACGCTTTGTGCTAACAAAAGTATTATTTTTCCAACCGCTGATATTTTCACTATCATTTTCTTATCGTCCGCGTGGAATCCAGTCACTTTACGGTGTACTACGACTCACGCTGGTTCCAAACTGGGTGAACAGGTTAAAATAAGTAAACTGAGCCATCCATTTGTTGACTCACTCATTGACGACTCAAAATCTGGCGACTCACACAATACAAGAGTCAGTTACTTTATTGTCACTTTATTTTCAGTCATGTTAAACATTATGAATATTGTAAAATTTAGTTATTTATGTAGTTTCTGATGTAAAATTTGTTCAGACACTTAATTTTCAAAGTATTTTGAATATTAATATTAAGCTCGGTACGTAATAATTAAAAAAGAAAAAAATATCACACAAAAAATGTAAATGATTTAGAACTACGAGTCAATATATTTATGTATGCCTGAAAAGGTAGCCTTCAATTTTATTGTTTTTTTAGGTATTGTAAGTTTATACACAGAGTTTATAAATGACCTTCATATGCAGTTTATGGTCATTAACTCTCTCTCTCTCTCTCTCTCTCTCTCTCTCTCTCTCTCTCTCACGCAAGGTGAGTCTGTATAAAAAATGTATGTTTAGCAACGAAAACACTTGCACGAGACTAAAATGCCAATCACTAACACTTGCACTCTAGAATTCTGGGTGTCTGTAACCCCCAACTCTGATTCCTTTGTAATTGGCTTATGTTGTGACACTTCATGTGAATTAGAAAAAAGGATTGAAATGTAGTAATAAGGTTAAGTTGCTTCGCAACATAGGGGACCTACGGCTTTACTTGAGATTCGAACCGCGGGTCGCTACATAATCTGGACGCAAAGGGCGGTCTCCTATACAACTACTCACACACCCAATGTCGCTTAACTTCGCGAATCGATGAGGAGCAGTTTTACGACACTTGGTTTTTCGGTTACACACACACACACACACACACACACACACACACACACATAATATATATATATATATATATATATATATATATATATATATATATATATATAATGCTACCATAACCAGTAATAATAATTTGTAAAATATAAATAAGAAATTATATTACAGGACATACATGATAAACATACATTTTGGGATATGGAGCAGCACCACTTCCCGTTTGATCAGCGAGATTAAGCGACTTTGGGTCTTGTCAATTGTTGGATGGGTGACTCCACGCGTTCAAATGTTTTAACGACCCTCGGATCCCACGTAAACGTGTTGGTCACTTCCGCCACATGACCTTTGCCGTTACGATGGAGGTTGTTAAATAAGAGCATAAGAACATCACAGGCAACATGAAGACTCTACAACAAGGGTCATCAAAATAGTTGAACCGCAGTCCAGATCAGGACCACCGAGAATAAACCCATACACTGGTTATAGGATTTACTTTGAAATAAAGGCAAATCTTGACATTTCGAAGAAATCCAAATAAAACTTTCTTTTCTTTTTGTAAAGTTTAAATTTAATTTTCTTTCGGGAATAAATAATTGTAATTTTTAAACTGATTCCAGTAAAATAATACATAAATGATACATAAATAAATAATAAATATGTAAATACATAAATAATAAATAAAGAGTTGTGGGTAGCGGACCTTGGTAGAGTTACAGAAACACGTAAGTGGAGGGCATCACAAAAAATTGGTGACCTTCCCGCTAGGCCTAGGGCCTAGTCGGACCTCATCCTAAAAGAGAATGTGTCCAAAACATGAAAATATAAGCAAAACGCAGTTTGGAGAATAGCAGCATGCAGATCACACATTTGAGATGAATTTTAACTCTTTGGAAATTATTCCAAAGCTAAAATAATCAAGTACACAAGTGTACGAAGAGTACACTTTTTGAAGACCCTCCTCCCCCAAAAGTGTACAAAGAAAAATGTTGATTTTTTTTACACTGTATTGTATTAAAAAACTAGAAATATACAAGTTAATATTCACACTCAAATTAAAAAAAAAAATGGAATTTAGCACTGCTAAAATAAAGGAAACGTACTGACAATACAGAATCCAAAACTGTCACATTATAATATTAATACCGAGTCCACAAACAGTTCAGTTTGGATCGACATTTTTCACATTTCTAAAAGCGTACAATGGTCTTTAGCACCCCCCCCCCCACACACACACCAGCGTACGGTTTGTACGCTCGTGAAAATGTTGATATTTGTGAACGGCCCCTTATAAATAATGATCCAAAAGTGTTTTCTTTCATAATTAACAGTCGTTTTTAAGTTAAAAATCAAGTCATGTTTCAATTACCATAACTTGCTAACTTCATGTATTTTACAACCACACTAACTTACACAATGGCTGTAAAACTATGTGCAGTAAGTGACTAGAAAGATTTTTAATTCGTACATTACCAAAATCATATTAATCTGTACATTTTATGACGACTGCTTCATAAATAATACGTAAAAAGTCTTTCTACAATTAATTTTTTATCCTTCGAGCCATGGGCATATGCGTGTATGTGAAGTACAGGGTGTTCATTTTATAAGTTAACCCATAGAAATATCAATAAAAAACTAAATAAAATTTAACTATATTTCGACTATGCATGAAATATTACAAATATTACGTCATTACAAATGTTGGAAGAGTTTACCACCATATTCAATGCATAACCGTGCACAGCGAAGCATTTTGCTGGACACAAACTGTTTAACACCTTTGGCTGAATGTTGGCAATGATGTTGTAATGTTTTGTTGCAACTCTTCCAGCAATTTAAGATGCCCCGGCTCTCATATCACTAAGTTTCGTGTATCCGTGAATTAGACTTCCTAGTTCCTACATTTAGTTTTATACTTGCATTTCTCTGGGTTAACTGATAAAATGAACACTCAGTATTATTAAATATACAGGGTGTCCCGTAAGTCTGGAACCATAGGGCAAAATGATAAAAACGGCAATAAAAACGCCGAAGAGACTTTTGGGGACTGTTTGTGAAATGAGCGAGGATGGTAGCGGCTGTGTCATCGTCGGTGGATATCCTCGGAGGTCCACTGCGTGGTTTACCTCCTATGGATCCCGTTTCCCTGAACTTTGCTACAAGTTTGCCGACAAAGCTGTGTGTTATCGGCGCGCGGTCCGGATGCAATCTATTAAATTCCTCAGCGACCTCCCTCTGACTCCGATTTCCTACAAGCAGAATTACCTGGATGCGTTCTTCCTTACTCAAAGACATCATGGACACTTGCATAAACGGAAAAATATGCATTACTTATTTTACCTATGGTTCCAGACTTATGGGACACCCTGTATTAAAATATAATTTAAGTATTATTAAAGGGGTAGGAAAATAATATTTAATTATGTATGAAGTTACGAAATATTTTTATGTACATTTTGACAACTTTATTTGAGGAGTAATTACATACTGTAGTTTTGGATAGTTACGCATGTTAATTTGGTAAGCATATCTGTGTATACTCATAGATTACACGAAAAATTAAACAAATGAAAGTCGTTATGCGTCAAAATATATTAAGGAGGATTTATTTTTCAAATGAACGAGCGATATTTTTTATAAATATATTCAATATGATTCATCTTTATTAAATAATAATAAGAACACGTTCCTTCTTTGCAATTTTTTTTTTTTTTTATCAGTTGATGGCACATAATTTTTGTTATTACTCAGAAACTTCTTAACGATTTTCAGTTGTTTTATCATCATTTTCTCTGTCAAAATCGAAGGCAGTTTTATGGGAGCATCCAACGCTTTTCAAGATCTCCTCATCTTCAATTTCCAAGTAATTCCCTCGTCCCTTGATTCGGTTCTCGAAGTCATTTGAAAAGGATTCTACCTCTTTTTCCTCCATGTTGATGAGAGTTCTGTTTACTATCGGAGATTGCCCAGGAATCACCGTCATTTCGTCTACAATTCCGACGGTACCGATAAGCTTGTGTTTCGTGTCGTAACATTCTCCATTCGATACTACCCTGTGTTCCCGAATTAATTTGGCACCATTCACCTTCCTCTCTTCGTAAGTAGAGAATAAATAGCTGCCGCAAGTACGACCAGAGCTAGTAAACCTTTCGGCTGAATCTTCCGAAGAATTATTAGAAGAATTTTCGTCAGCTGGACGCTTCTTAAACATTTTTTCTTTGAGTTTCTCAAAGTAATCCATGTTGTCAACGTTAGAAACTGATCGTACAAAATTTAGTTTGATATAAATTTGAAACCAAATTAACTGTAGCAAAATTTTCAGTACGTAATGTTATATTTTTATTTCTTTTATCAAACTTTAGTAATATCAAAGTTGGTTTTTGAATCTGTTCAGATAATAAGAAAACTCGATACACGTATGTTTAATGAAGAACAGTTGTTTCACCAAATGAAAACTTAAACATTTACAGAAAATCCAAGATTGATGAAGATTTTAAATTAAACTTACTAGAAACGACTTCAATGTGAAGCACATTTTGGAAGTTGCACGGTCCTTTCACCCTTTTACAGAATTTCATAAACTTTTGTGAATCCAGAAAATTTATAAAAGAACACAGCCCTTAAAATTTTTAGCTTCGCTTCCGAAGTCAATAGGTCAAAATTTGTGAAGCTGTACTTAAAGTGGTACGGCGGAGTTCAGGTCCACTAAAGACGAGGCCCATTGTTCGATACCCCCTTTTACCGCCCCTCCCGCCAGCATTAAACGAGAAGAAGCACTTTTTAATCGAATGGAGAAAAAGTTTGAGAGCGAACCCGGCCACTTCAACTCGCGCAGCCTTTTGAAGTGGAACCACTCGAACATTGAGATGGCTGGCTATAGCGTAAGTACACTTGTGACGTTAAAACGCTTTTCTTGCCATGCTCTTTTAATACTTTAATAAAATATATACAGGGTGGCCCATAAGTCCCAATCGGTTATAATTAAAGCGAAAATCCATCTAGTGGAGCTCACACTGAAGTAATCGATGGTACTTGTAGGTTATCTCCCCCCCCCCCCCACCAATTTTGACATAATATTTTCGTTAAAACTAACGAAAATATCACGACTTAACCTAACCAATTATCAAGGGCGTACAGTTGATCTATTATTTATTAACTAGCTAAAGTGGGCCCTACGGGCCCATTTAGCTACGCCCGTGGTGCTGGGGCCTTTGGCCTCAGTAATTGGGGAGCCGCAGGCCCCCCCCAGTTACCGGGGAGTCAATTATTCAGTCAATAAAACTATAGAAAAGAAAATTGACAACTCGAAGACTTTTTGAAAGCCGTAAAAATATTTAGTCTGTAATGGTTGCAGCACCAGTATGAAAGTGCATAAAAAGAACTCATTTGGTAAATTTTTGAACTTAGCCGCAGATTAAATTTCGGCTCAAAGCTGAACGCAAAAGCAAATATTTTTTACACTTTTAAAATTATAATTAAAAGTAGAATTCATTACGCCTTTTTCTAATGCATTAAAATACAAATATCGCCCATATATATCAAGAATCTTCTTCTCTTTTCGAGCGTGACAGACTGACAGACATTCCTCGGTGTTTATAGTATTAATTATAACATTGTTTCTGCAATAGTATTTACTAATAGATCAACTGTACGCCCTTGATAATTGGTTAGGTTAAGTCGTGATATTTTCGTTAGTTTTAACGAAAATATTCTGTCAAAATTGGTGGGAGGGGGGGAGATAACCTACAAGTACCTAATCGATTACTAAGGAAAGAATATTTATGAAAATAAAAACCCACTCTAATAGACAGAGTTTATTTCCACAACAGTTTCGACGCCCACTGGCATCCTCCTCGGGTGGATACAGAAACACGAATGAACCAAAACAAGAGGGAAAAACAGTCCAGGGACCGACCGTTAAGAAATTCGCACCTGGGTTAGATCCCATTCTCCCGACACCGGAAGGGCATTTTCATTAAGTACATTCGCACAAATTTAAAACTATCTTCCTGTTCTAAACATACAGATTCTATTATTTTTTTTATTTTTTTTTATTTTTTTACATAATTATTACAGTTATTATTAAATTTATTACATTTAATATTGCATAATTATTTATTACAGAAATTATAAATTTATTATTACATTGGTTATTACATTGTTGTTTATTATACAGAACTTATAAACCGAAAAACGAATGAAAAAGGCGATTAGGAAACAATGCAGAGACCATTGAGGAATTCGCACCTAGGTTAGATACCGTTCTCCCGCCACCGGAAGGGCATTTTATTACAGGGTCCGCTTATAAGTACTTTCCACAAATTAAAACTATCTTCTTGTTCTATACATACAGATTCTAATATTTTGACATAATTACTGCATTTATTATTGCATTTACATTTTTTAACATTTATTATTATTACCTTTACCCTAATTATTAAATTTATAATATTACCTTTATTATTACATCTGTTGCATTTGCAAATTTCTCAATGGTCTCTGGATTGTTTCCTAATCACCTTTTTCATTCGTTTTTCGGTTTATAAGTTCTGTATAATAAACAACAATGTAATAACCAATGTAATAATAAATTTATAATTTCTGTAATAAATAATTATGCAATATTAAATGTAATAAATTTAATAATAAATGTAATAATTATGTAAAAAAATAATTTAAAAAAAAAAATAAAAATAATAGAATCTGTATGTTTAGAACAGGAAGATAGTTTTAAATTTGTGCGAATGTACTTAATGAAAATGCCCTTCCGGTGTCGGGAGAATGGGATCTAACCTAGGTGCGAATTTCTTAACGGTCGGTCCCTGGACTGTTTTTCCCTCTTGTTTTGGTTCATTCGTGTTTCTGTATCCACCCGAGGAGGATGCCAGTGGGCGTCGAAACTGTCGTGGAAATAAACTCTGTCTATTAGAGTGGGTTTTTATTTTCATATTTTGACCTTCACGTAGAAAAAAGTGAAGTTTTTTGCATGAAAGAATATTTGTCGAGATGGTTAGATTTTGCACTTTGAATAATTAATAAATATTTCGGATCTTTTCGGTTTGACGGCCCGTAATATTTTTTAACATTACTTGTTTTTTATTGTCCAGTTTTAATTGAGGATTTCAAAAATAACATTCACGTTTTAGAGAAACAAATAATGAGGCAGTTATACATTTTAGTTTAGAGAATATCATATTCGCTTTAAGATTCCAAAATCCCTGAAAGTTTTAGGTCAACTGCACGATTATGACGATTGGTTAGGTTAAGTCATGATATTTTCATTTTTGACAGTAAACTAACGAAAATATTATGACTTAACCTAACCAATCGTCAAGGGTGTACAGTTGACCTAACCGGGCATTCTGTTAACCTAACTGGGCATTCAGTTAACCTAACTAGTTGGTAGAGTCTAGAATTTGACGGTCCCGTAGCCATGACTCATTTTTTTCCGCCGGCCGTCAAACCAAAAAGATCCGAATGTTATTTTTGAAATCCTCGATTAAAACTGGACAAAAAACAAGTTATGTTAAACATTATAGGCCGTCAAACCGAAAAGATCCAATATTTTGGATCACCTGAAGATCAGGGCCCCCAGCCTTCGTTAGTTAGCCTTATAAGGCTAACTAACGAAACTATCACGACTTAATCTAACCAATCATTAGGTCAACTGTACACCCTTCACGATTGGTTAGGTTAAGTCGTGATATTTTCGTTAGTTAGCCTTATAAGGCTGGGGGCCCTGATCTTCAGGTGATCCAATATTTCTAATCAATAAATATTTCTAAACTTATTATAAACTTTTTACTTTGTTTGATTTTTTGTATTTTCGCTTTAATTATACTGATTGGGAATTGTGGGCCACCTTGTAGATACTTTTAATGGTAAATATAACACAAAACTTAAGGGACTTTTTCCAGTTTGTGTACCGTTTTTCATATAATTTATTTTTGCTTCTTTTCAGATCAAAATGAGTGATCAAAAATGAGTTCTTGATAACCTAACCTAACCTAACCTAACGTAACCTAACCTAACCCACATTATAACTTTCGTCACTTGGGCACAGGATGTTTACTATGCTGTATGTAATGTACTGTAGAAAACGGTACATAAACTGGAAAACGTCCAACTTAAGAATAGATCTTAATTCATTCGTATCTTTTGAAACGTGGATATGAATTATTTTTTGGCCTTATATAATGCGTGGATATTAGTCCTCATTTCTAAATAACTACTGTATCAGGCTTTTAAACTTATCGGATCACCTGAAAATCCGTCACCCCAGCCTTTTTTAGTTAGCGTTATAAGGCTAACTAACGAAAATATCACGACCTAACCTAACCAATCGTTAGGTCAGCTGTACGCCCTTGACGAGTGGTCAGGTTAGGTCGTGATATTTTCATTAGTTAGCCTTATAAAGCTAACTAAAGAATGCTGGGGTGACGAATCTTCAGGTGATCCAACTTATCTTACATCGTTATAAGTCAACATTTTTATCCCTTTTTATTCTTTTTGCTATTCTTGAAAAAATTAGAATTCACCTCGGGTTTCATATATATATATATTTTTTTTTTATTTATTTATTTTTTTTTTTTGGAGACTTGGAGACTGACGTAAAATGCGCAGCACAGAAGAGGTTCGTATTCTTTTGGGGTATCAAAGCTTCTTATCAGATGGTATAATAACTTCTTTAGAAAGAAGAAATGGCCTTCAAAACTTTTTTGAGTGATTTGAGACAATAGAAGTTAATATTTCTACGTATGAAAGGTTGGGAGGAGTCTTTGTTTTCTGTGATCTTTGTATCAAAATCACACTTCAGTTATTGTACTTCTCAATAATTTTTGTTTAGATTTTACTAAGTAGAATTCATATTTTTATATAAAGGTTCTTTTAAGACGGAAACCTGACTGACAATTTTAGGAATCTGGATACAAAAATTATTTGTAAAAAACTCCCAAAAAACCCATCTTTATTCCAATCAAAAAGTAAGTATTGGGTTTAATTATAAATATTGTACGATATGCCTGTTACGTTAAAGATGGAGTGCGTCAAGGACGAATTTTATCATCATTAGTAATAGTTTGTAACTTAAATGCGAATAAATTATTTATGAATGTAGTTTTTTCATGTAAAATAATAGGATGTAAACTTATTTGATGTAGCACTTTAAATATTATAGCTTACGTAGATGTTCTTGTCGGATCTTTTACTGAAGATGACCTGGAGCAGTATTTGCTAAATGTAAATTGTGAAACGCTTTTAACAGAGTTAAAGGAATGTGTATGTTTTCAACATTCAACACAGAGTTCAGTTTTCAAATTTTTGGTACTTTTGCATTATCTTCCCAACACTAATTTTTTTTTTATAATGGAAGGAAAATAAAGTACGTTAGCAAAACACTTGCGGCGGGCTGTTTTTAACCTAACCTAACCTAACCTAACCTAATCCCAACACTAATTTTTTTTATAATGGAAGGAAAATA
Organism: Bathynomus jamesi; assembly: GCA_023014485.1. Taxonomy (NCBI): domain Eukaryota; kingdom Metazoa; phylum Arthropoda; class Malacostraca; order Isopoda; family Cirolanidae; genus Bathynomus; species Bathynomus jamesi. Next base: position 190,569 of record JAJOZX010004733.1, read on the forward strand.
AAGTACCAAAACCAAACCAACATTATATAAAAAAATTAGTGTTGGGAAGATAATGCAAAAGAACCAAATTTTTTTTTTTTAACGTATTTTTTCTAAATGCAAATAAAAAATTTTCTTTCAAGTCACAATAAGTTAGCATTTTTGTATTTCAGACAAAATGAAAATTAAGGAAAAAGCAATGAAGGGGGGAACTAGGAGATCCAACGAGACTCGAACCCACGTCGCTTGGTATCGGGTCACTTTCGCTAAACCCATCCGGGATTCCAAAAGTAAACCTTGTGTAGCACCATTCGATCAAATAAGTTATATGTTGGTGTTCTCTTTATAAGTTTAGGATTTAAAACTAGCATCTCTCTCTTCTTTTAACTGAAATGGGTTTATAGCTAATGATAACTAAAATTAGATTAGAAATTTCAGTTTTACTTCAGTCGTACGCTTCGATGATTTTTACGTAAACACTTATTCATATTCACGTGCTGAACACACGCTGATAAACAATGTATGGGTGTAAGTCAAACAGAGATAACGGAAGAAAAAGATTTGTTTGTAAACATACTAGTGTCAATAAGACATAAAACTGGAAAGTTTTTTTGATGGGACCCACTTAGGTTTCACATACAGTATGTACATAGTCCTTAAGTAGTGAAGGTGGGTGAACCAGTATGAGAATTTGGGCAGAAGTGACTCCAAATCCTATAAAAAATAGGGAAAAGTGACCCAAATAACCCAAGCAGTAGTATCATTAATCTATAAAGTTAACCCTATCAGATCTGAAACTACCATTTTAGCTTGACAATTGACGCATTAAATCTGGAAACTTCTTGCCAAACTTCTCAATTTGGTGTGGAAATTATCTCTCTTGTATCGCATTGTTTCACTGTACAGGGTGTCCACAATGTCTTGTCACTCCAGTAAAATACTAACTGATTTTCGTTTTTCTTTCAGACCTATTTGAAATGTGTGATAGTGCCATCGAACCGAAAAGGGCGTGATAAAGGTTTCGGACGCATTTGAAGGTTTAAACAATGGTTCCTTTTAAGTCGTTAAATAGTGAGGTACTCGCTAATCTAACCTACTTGAATATAACCTTTATTGGAGCTATTGAAGAATAGGGACCCCAGCCTTCTTTAGTTAGCTTTATAAGGCTAACTAACAAAAATATCATGACCTAACCTAACCAATCGTCAAGGGCGTACAGTTAACCTAACGATTGGTTAGGTTAGGTCGTGATATTTTCGTTAGTTAGCCTTATAAGCCTAACTAAAGAAGGCTGGGGTCCCTATTCTTCAATAGCTCCCCTTTATTAATTAATAATAAAATAAATGCATTGGTTTTACAACGACATAAATAATTGTGAAGCTGGACTATTTATTTTATTTAACTTGGCCTTTAGGCTTTACTGGGCTCTTATTAAAAATAAACAGCTAGTTATTAATAATAAATAAATAAGTATTATTAATAGTTAAAGTATGTATTAATCTTAAATTATCATTATTGATATGACAAATGCAATATATTTAAAAAACCTAACCTAACCTAACCTAATCAGGACTAACATCTTTTTTCCAACAATAAAAATATTTGTAGTTTTTATATAATTTTTGGATCACCTGAAGATCAGGGCCCCCAGCCTCAATTACCAAATGATATCTTCGTTAAAACTAACGAAAATATCACGACTTAACCTAACCAATCGTCAAGGGCGTACAGTTGACCTAACCGGGCATTCAATTTAATTTATTATTATATTTGGTACTGTAAAGCAAAAAAAACAAGAATACATGGGGGCCCTGATCTTCAAAAATTCAGGTGATCCTAATTTTTGAATGTTCCGAGGTACCAAAAGTGTAACCTCGCAAAAAAATTTCATTCTACTACATCTGTGAATTATCACACATTGGACCTCATTTATTCCCAGTTGTCCACACACACACACACACACACACACACACACACACACACACACACACAGGAAAGAAAAACTATAGTATTTACTATCAAGGATAAGCAAAAGCTTATGTTAATCCTTTACAATCTAATGAAAACAAAAATATGGTACGTACCATCTATTTCTCGCACATCAAGAAATACATAAAACCCTGTATATTATTTGCATGCAAAATTCACCCTAAATTCCTTTCACCGTAAGAAATAAAATCCCATAACCTTGGGACTTAAGATACATATAAACAGCCATGAAGCTGAAAAAAGAAGTCGTGTATATATATGTTATATATATATATATATCTGCGTCACTGGATATATATATATATATATCGTAAAGAACGACGCTTGTATAGGAGATATTCCGCGCAAGACGAGAAAGAGAAAACAACAAATGAAAAAATGAAGTACCACCTGGGAACCGAACCCGGGATCTTCCGATTACCGGTCAGACGCGATAACCACTACACCATGGACTTCACTCTTCCAAATGCCGTAATTCCTCTACATACTCGCAGAAACCAATGCCCCAAGGGGGCACCTCCCGCATGCCGTAACATTATATACATTCAACTGCAAAGAACACGCAGTATAAATAACGTAAAGAACGACGCTTGTATAGGAGATATTCCGCGCAAGACGAGAAAGAGAAAACAACAAATGAACCAGGTGGTACTTCATTTTCATTGTTGTTTTCTCTTTCTCGTCTTGCGCGGAATATCTCCTATACAAGCGTCGTTCTTTACGTTATTTATACTGCGTGTTCTTTGCAGTTGAATGTATATATATATATATATATATATATATATATATATAATCTGCGTCATCGGATTTTCATTTTTTTGTGTGTGTTTCTTTTTAGAGCAAATTTGATTTCATGGAAACCATTGAAATAATCATTTCTCGGACTCTACTTCAGTTCTCGAGAGGCTTCGAACCTGTTTACATTTGAAACAGAGTCTTCTGAAAACATTCGGTATACAGTGTAGAGTTGAACTGTTTAACAGGTCCAATAAAAAAGGATAATTATTTTATAATATAGTGTATAAACATTTAATTAACTTCGGAATGGCGGATTCACTCAAACTTCAAAGGTAAAATTTGAATTTTTTTTATGAGTTAGTCTAATTAAAAAAAAAAGTATATATATATATCAATTTACAAACAACTGGTTAATTTTCTTTCTCTATGAGGGAAGGGGAGGCGTTTAGGGGGGCATTTGCCCTTGGCCCCTCCTTCCTGCATAATATATATACGAGTAATACTGTATATATAACCGTATCAGCACGCGCACGTCTTGCGTACGCAAGATTCGAACATCCGTGACCTCAGAGTTGGCGGAGTCGTGGACTTGGGTTCGAATACTGATTGAATACATATAACCCGTGCATCAGTTGGAAATTTGGTTGAGAAATGAAATAAACTTAAGGTTGAGTGAGGTTAATCCAGGGTTATAGTATGTGAATTAAGTGAAATTACCGAATGGTTGATGAAGTACGAGTAGAAGTCCGGTTATTATTCATTCGCTTTACAAATAACCGATAATTTTCTGCCGATTAATCGGTACATTGACCAGGCTTGCAGTTAGACTTCTAAATTTTGAGGGTCAAGAAAATTATTGGGGAAGAAATATTGACCTTGTAGTATGACACTTGTAAATGTAATAATTGTAACCAACTTCTAGTTGGGTATATCATAATATACTATAATTATTTTAAAGGTATCTTATTTTTACAAACATTAATTTTGTTATCACGAACTTAACAATTATTTCATTTTTATTTTGTTATCGAAATTTTTTTTCAAGGTCGGGGGCGTGGGGCAGTTGCCTTCCCATGTTCCCCCTTGAAAACGCTATTGAAACTACCCAACTCGTAATTAAAATGAATCTCTCGTAACACGAGACCTAAAATCTTTTGTGCCAATTCCGTGTGAGTTCACTGTTATCAGCAAAACTCGAGTGACTCAAATCTCGTCTGAAACACTATATATATATATATACACACACCTTAATTTTAGCAAAAACCTTACGTTATTTAGTATTAATTGCTGTTATCTACTAATTATTTAAGTATTTTCTATTAAGAAACTGTAAATCTGATACACTTTTTTTTATATTTCGTTGCATCTAATTTCTTAACGGTTTCATTGGCATAGCATTGGCATTGTTTTCTAAAGGACGAGATAACGCCGTGACCACGTTACATCACCGCTTCCGGTTAAGTTAGAGAGGTTAAACGACACTGGGTATCGACCCGTAGATAATGCGGATCCAACATAAAGTTGTAGGTTCTCTGCGTCACGTGATCTTTGTCGTTACGAAGAAGGTTAAACTACCCCCCCCATATATATATATATATATAATGGAAGTGAGTCACTTGAGTTGTTTACTGATCTTGTCCCGAGTGGAACGACCCCAAAAGATTTGCTGACCCATTGACTGAAAAAGAAAGATTATCTTGAATCCCTGATAAAAGCGAAACTTATCAAAATGCTGATAAAGATTTCTCTTTAAGAGAGTGATGACCAGTATGATAATTACAGTAAAAAAAAACCTTCATCCAAAGGGTTTCGTGGAAAAGTCAACGAACTGGTCAGTTTGAGGTGAGAAAGAGCGAGAGGTTTCATCAAATAATGAGAAAAAGCATAATAATATTAGTAATGACAAGATTTTTGCTTATTATTTGGAAACGCCGCTTACCAACTAATATATATATACTGTACATATATATATATATACACACACTGGGGTGAATTTCACAATTAAGCACGTGAAATAAATAAGGGGTGCTGCACACTAGTGCTTGCATAATACCGAAAATTTTCAATACCGGTATTTGGAGGCAATTATGCTAATCCCGGTATTGATACCGGTATTATGAAAAAAATAATTTATTTTGATTTATTATGGTGCCACCCTACCAACCCTCCCACAAGTCTGAGGGACTTGCAGTACTCACCATATTTACTATAAATTAATGACCCAACTCCAAATAGATGGCATTCTATTCGAAAAAGTTTATACAGTAAATTACTAAATTGTAATAAAAATATTATTTGAATTTTTTTTAGCATATATTATACAACTACTGGGGTAGATAGAAATTATTAGTATCTAAATATTTATTTCTTAGTTTGATTTTGAAAGTATGCTTGAGGAAACAAAGAGCATCTAGGGATTGTTCAGATAGACTTGATCTCAGTTTCGTCAGAAATAGGCCTGCAGCAGAAAAGGCTCTTTCTGATTCTGCACTTGTAGGTTTAATTGAAAGCAGTGCCTTGTAAAGCTTCTCTAAAATTCTCACTTCTCTGTAAAGTAACTTCCAAGCTTTTAAATTCATTAGTAACATCAAAATCAATGGAATTTTTTTTTAGATGGCACTTTCCTAGTTTGTCCATTTCTTGCATGTATTCACTCAGTAATGAATCTGCTTCCACTTCAGTCTTATTTGCAGCTACATTTCAGGGTTACATGGAAATTCCTGTTCTTCCATTTCTATCTCCAAATCAACCACATCTTAGGGAAAAGTCTTTTTATGGAAGCCTTTCTGCAGTTCTTTTGAGAACTAATTTTGATGGAACAGAAAAACTTTCCTCTTCTTGAACTTTTAAAACTTCGGGATTATGAAGATATTTGATTAAACCTACAATGTCTTGCTGTCTTCTTGAAATGTAACGATTTCTAAGACAATCTTTTAACTCTTTGCTATTGGATTATTTGTTCTCTCCTAGTTTCTTTGAAATAAATTTCATTGATGATTCAGCTGTCAGGAGTGATGCATCTTTCGAGCATAACCCTTTAAGAATTATTTCAACAGGATGTAAGGTGTCATAAAGGTTTTCAATAATTTCCCACTCTGTTGAAGAAATGGCTACAGTTGAATGAATCATCTTAAAGCTAGTGCAATAAATAGTTTCTTTGATAGAAAGGAATAGAAAAAGAAAAAAAGAGGTTAACTGCAAATACCCCGAAACTTTTTTTTCCGAATCCTCCAAAAACAGTTTATTTGCCCATCGGAGGACTAAATTGCCTAAATTTTACAATAGCAATTTTGTCAATACCGAAAACCTATAATATCGGTATCGGTATTATTTGTACTTCTTCAATACCGGTATTAATACCGGTATTTCAATACCGGTTTTAACCCTACTGCACACCCACAATTTCACAAGGAAAAGCGATTCTAAGACCTTTCTTGTATTCAACAGTACACCTCTTTATTCTTTGACTAGATCAGTGGTTCTTAACCGGGGGGGCGCGCCCCCCTAGAAACAGGAATTTCTCTAATTGTATTTGTTATTCTCTTAACGAGAGCATGGGCTAATATTGAGAAGTTATTGAGAATGTTATTTTGATTGAAGGGGGGCGTGGAGGGAAGGACCAATTCCTAGAGGGGGCATGGTAGTAAAAAGGTTAAGAACCACTGGACTAGATAGATGTACTGTTGAATGCACGTGCGTGTTAAAGGCCTTGGAATAATTTTTTATTTTTCTTTGTGAACGTGGATCATATATATATATTTATATATATTGCATGTGGAGTCCTTATCTGCAAAATAATACAACCTTTTAGCAGCCACGGTGTCTGTCTTCCACGGGAGAACTAGTAATTATTAGATTCATAATTATATTGTTTATTTTAGTTTGTGTGGATATTTGAAAGTTTGATATTCATAAGCCTGAATTACTTTTGTACCTTAAATGTAACATGTAAATATTACATTTTAGGAGTACTTTTGTGACGCAAATTGCTAGTCTGTTTTCATCCCATTATGTATAATACTTAAACGAAGTTTCTCTCTCTCTCTCGAGCAACTCATTTTTTTTATCACCTGCCTCATAAACACCTCTAAGTGGGAGACTCTTGAATTCGCCATAGCAACAACGGGTGATTACCCACGAAACACTTTCATTTTCCATAAGGGACCTCCCACCGATATTCCTCGCCGGAAAGAGATTTTCTCTACTCTCGTAGTGGCGTAGTGGCACAACACCACTAAGTATGAACGACTCAATATATCACTTGCTGCATAAGCAATTTCATGGCGGGAGACCCAAGTTGAAACTCGTCAATATTCAGATTTGGCGGACGAGTACACATGACAGGCATCCAATTACACTGCCCAACACCAATTTTGCTGATTTAATTCTAACACCTGTTTTTAGGTAACTTTGGTGTGCTGATTTAAAAAATCACCCTAGTTTTTGCCTATCACGTCAGGTTTTCGAGCAATCAAATACGGATCTTTTGGAGATATCGCATTTTGGCAGGGTTATGCCCAATTTTTTTTCTTTTCAAAAAATAAGTTTTTACATACTCAGAATCAGCATGGAAAAGTAAACAATTGTGCAGGGAGTGAACTTTAATATACAATGGTAATTGACACAAAGTGATTGAAAGTGTTTAAATAAGCAAAAAATGAATCCATATTAAAGCAAGCACGGGACCAGTTTTCTTAACATTGTCTTTTTCTGTTTTCTTACTTTTCAGTGCTGATAAATTTTCTCTTATAGGACTTCCTAGAATGAGAGATGTCAAGACAATCTCTTGCAGGCTCCAGCAGTAGTCAGCCATCATATGGGTATCCCATCTTCCTTGGTATCTTCTTCCATCACTTTGATATCTTGGTGGAATCTTTCACCTTGCTCTTCACTAACATCACCAAGATTTTCTGGAAATTTATCCAGATGACTGTTGAGATAGTGAACTTAATGCTCATGTTGCAACCCAACTGCTGAAAGTTACAAGTAAATCCTTTACAAGATCTTTATAATTTTCAGACTTTTTGTTTCCTAGAAGTTTTTAACTACTGCCACAAAAGCATTCCAAGCTCTTGCCTCCGTTTCGGTCATTGAGTTACTGAAACTGCGGATCTTTCATCAGTTTCTTATCTGGGGACCATCAAATATACCAGATAAAATTTTAACAGCAAAACAGCTGTAACAGGTCTCAAAAATCATCAATTTTGATAAGCGCCCTTCATGGATCACCCAAAATGGCAGATTGCATTGCACGAAACCTGATGTGATGGACAAAATCTAAGGTGATTTTGAAATCAGCACATCAATATTATCCAGAAACAGGTCTTAGAATTAAATCAGCAGCAAAAAAATTTTTTGGTTGGGCAGTGTTATAGAATATGTTAATATGCCTAAGTGAGTAGAAAAATATTTTGTAGAAGCATATAATTTCAAAACGAACCCAAAAAAACCCTTAAAAAAAATGCATAGCATGGATTAGGTGAGGTGGAGTTGCGTTTCTGCCGTCACGATTTTTTTCTTTTCTTCCTCTTGGGTGGCTGGATGCACGTGACGGGTAAGGGCATGGTATGGAAAATCTGAGTTCTGTTCTTAATTCCTAATTTCACTCCTTTCCTGCAGAATCATTTCATCACTTTGGCGGCATGATGGTTTTGCGTGTACATGGGTGTAGACATGGAGAGTTTAACCTTTACCTCTCTTAATCATTTTGGGGCTAGCCTGAAGTGGGCCATGGGGCCTTTGTTGGACCAACATCTCGGTAAATAGAGCTGTAAATATTTTGCATAAAATTAAAACCATATGTTCGAGGTTTTTGTGACGATACCAAGCGGTTGATGTGTGATAGGCACGAGTGTATTATTAGTTAGTGTATACAGCGGTGCTATCTAGTATCTAGTGTACGATCTCTGTGTGCCTAGCGCAATTGTAGAGCTAGCTTTTATATTCTCCTCTTTCCTATAAAAAATACTTGGCTACTTTTCCAGCGTCAAGGTATTTTTTCAACCTTTTTCCGTACCCGCCTCTAGCGAGGAGGGAGCGGAGGGTTGGGAGAGAGTGTTATGCTTTTCTATCGAGTTTTCTATTACTGCAAGAATAGGTCAAAAATGAGCCACTTTAATAACAGGAACCTCCCCGAGTGGACCGAAAGGTCTCTGAGGCTTCCTCTTGTGTTTGTAACACACGCACACACACACTCTCTCTCTCTCTCTCTCTCTTGTAACTTTAACTTGTCACATGACGTTTACAAAACATAATTTTTGTCGCAAGTTTATATGTAAACAATATAGAATTTGAAACGGCATTTTCGCACAGCATAGACACTTCAGGACATACATTGCGCTTTACGGTACTTCGTAGAAGTTTACGGAAAGGTTGCCCTCATCTTTCTTCACTTGTTCTTAAGCCGTTGTTCCCTAAAAAGATGTTTAGACCTAAAGGAAAGTACTCGAAGATTCCTTTTTCACTTACCTCGTGGGTGTATATATATATATATTATTTAACACACACTCACTGGGATTAGTGCCGCTACCTGTTTCACTAAGTTTTTAGAGAAAAGTCAATCGCTAACCGCTAATCTCTAATGTTTCAAAACCACTTGTACTAAAATTTGGTTCGCCGACTACAATTTCCATTATAAAAGACTGAGGCAGCACTAACTGCAAGTTGATCATGACATCAGCATGTAGAGGTTATAAGCTGCAACTTGTTGGACAGACTCTGTATATCTACTGCTCTGCTTGTAGCAAAACCCGTTGTTGCCTGTTACAGACGGAAGGCAGAACATATATAAACTGGGGTAGTTTCGGAAAAAATTAGCGACAAAATTATCGTTAACGTTAGCGGCGCTAAATTTTATGGTAGTTAGCGTTAGCGTTCGCGGCGCTAACTTTAGGAGTTTACGGGCACAGCACTGTGAGTATGCTTCTCATGTATGGGGTGGCTTAACCCACACAACCCTACTTGACCGGTTGGAATCAAAGGCTTTTCGTCTCGTCAATTTCCCGCCTCTTACTGACTGGCTTCAATCCCTCTCTCTTCGATGCAATGTTGCCCCATTATCTCTTTATTATCGTTATTATAAAAGACACTGCTCTCCTAAACTCTCGAACTGCATGCCGCCTCCATTAAGGAGAACGCGCAGCACCAGACTTTCGACACTTTCTCATACTTTTTCTGTCCAACTCTAACGCAAGGGTTAATCGATATTTTCAATCTTTTATCTACTCAACCAGTCAACTCTGGAACAATCTTCCTCAATCCATCTTTCCCCCTATCTCTGACCTCCAATCTTTCAAACGCAGAGTGTCTAGGTATCTCGAAAACCCTGGACCAATGATGGAAATGGGTTTAGGAACTAGGTACACGCTTGGAAAAGGAGCGCGCACACACACACACACACACACATATATATATATATATATATATATATATATATATATAATATATATAATATATATATATAAGATAGCAGTAAACAGAGCAAAGAGAAAAGGGTCAGATATGAGAACTTTTAAACGAAGGGATAGGAATGTAATGATTCCTCTACTGAAAAACCTGATAATACCCAAATTAGAATACTGCTCGGTCCTAACTTCCCCATATAAAAAAGAAAGGACATTAGACAGCTGGAGGGGATCCAAAGAAGCTTCACAGCCAAGATCAATGGTGCAAAGAAAAACAAATTACTGGGAAAGGTTACGAGAACTAGACCTATATTCACTGGAAAGGAGAAGAGAGAGATACACCATTATTTACACTTGGAAAATAATGGAGAAACTAGTCCTAATCTTACTCTGAATCCATAACTCCCCAAACAACGATGGAAAGTAGAAGCGGTAGACTGTGTCGTATTCCCAAATTGAAGGCGAGACAGGGAACATCCTTAACCCTGAAAGAAAATAGTTTTGTAGTGAGAGGACCAAAACTGTTTAATCAGTTGCCCAAAGACCTAAGAAACAACGAAGGGAGTTGCAGTGGAAATCTTCAAAAGAAGACTAGACGCCTGGCTCAGAACAATCCCGATGAGCCGGGGAAAGCCAAGAATCCAACTCACTACTTCACCAGGCCAACTCGAGAGGAGGGGCGACAAGCTTGACCTTCCGCGAAAAGAAATCATCACGCGGAACCTTTGTAAGGTTGTAAGGTAAGGTAAGGATATATATATATATATATATATATATATATATAAAATGATGACTTGTATAAAGTCATCAAGAAATAGTTTTGCAACCCTTGATTTTCGTCCTACCATTACTGATGCTCCATCATTTACAACTGCAAATTGAGATGTAGGTACACGCCGTGTACCTGCGTGTCCCCCCATTTCCATCACTGCCCTGGACCTTGCTTTTGGCTCTTCTTCTTTCGTGGGTGACGCTTTTGCGGGCATTCCCCCTTGGCCCCTCCTTCCTGCATAACAAAAATGTGTAAAGGCGTACTTATTTTGTCGTCCCTAGGCAGGGAAATTGTCACTACAGTGGCTTATAGTTGTGCCATTTGATATCGCTAGTTTTCTATTAGAGGCTGCTGTTCGTTTTTATTTTAAAACTTATTTGTGAATTCATTTAACTTATTGGTGCTTATAAATTATTTATTTTCTATTTTTGTTTCTTTACTCTATTGAGGTTGAAATACGACAAAATTTGCCGCCCGAGGCAGGTGCCTACTCTGCCTATACGTAAATCGGCCTATGTATATATGGAATATCACACATGAATATCCACTTTGTAGTGCAGTGGTCACCGCCCCCCCCGACCCTTTACTCAAATGATACAGAATTCGAATCTAGTGGGGTTAATTTTGTATATATATAGTATATGTGTGTGTGTGTGTGTGTGTGTGTGTGTGTGCGTGTGTGTGTGTGTGTGTGTGTGAAAACATGAAGTGAAACAGCAATGTTGAATTTTCCACAAACAAACAACGAAATGTAAAACAATGTATTTTATTTAAATTTCATGACAGATTTTCTCCAAGCAAACACGTAGACTTCAAAATGGCGATCATCGGGGTAGCGGGAGTAGGAAAATCCTCTCTATATATGAGGTTCGCTGAGGACGGGTACAGAGACAAATATTGCATCACGGGCATGGGTAAGTAGTAGATGTAGAAGCAGTCACCTTTTTGGATTGGCTCGTGACACTAATGTGGAGTGACCCTTCCTTTTTCTCTATGTAAATGTCATTAGATTTTATTTTAATATTCAACAGAGCGCGTTTGCTTTTGGAAATTTTAAATAAATGTACTTTAATATTAACTATTTTAACTGTATGAAGTAATAATTAATACATTTTCTTATCTCCTTTACAGCTGCTCAGTATTTCCACGAGACTACCGTCAGTAAAGATAAAGTCGAGTATGAAGTTTGGGATACAGCAGGACAAGAGAGGTTCAAACGATACATTTCATTCTATTACAGAATTTCTGAAGCGACAGTGATCGTTTATGATATTACTTCGAAGGTAAATTATAACATGTACAGACAGAGGGTTGACAGAAGTAAATAGACACCTTCGGTTTTTTTTTTTCATAGCTTTTGATTTCAAAATAAAAAAGTTAATAAATAATAACAAATTTATTGCATTCCTTTCCATTATGTAAAACTGACACACGTTCTGTCATTCCAATGATGAACTTTGCCATTTGTTCTTGAGGACTATCGTCGTGGTGTCTATTTACTTTTGTCAATCCTATGTATATAAAGATAAGTGTTTTTTCGGGTGTCTTTTGGGGTGCTGCGGAATTTCAGGAACTGGAAATACAAGTAATTGGAAAGTTAGTAAAGATATGGAAATTTCAAATGAAATAAAACATTCGTGATTATTATATTCGTATGAAAACTGTACAGGTTCTTGTTTGAAATTACATAATGTTGGGGAGGGGGCGTGGTAACTGAATGCTGAACAGTGAGAGACGAAAATCATCCTGGGTGCCGCGAAAGAAGAACAGATGACATTGATTGGGGTGCCTTGAGCTAGAAAAAAACTGAGAACTAATGGTTTAGACCAGTGGTGCACAAACCTTTTTGATGTGAGGGCCAAGCGAAGAAAATAACTAAATGTATTAGCCTACTTACTTTCCATCTAAGTCATAAATTGGGTCACTTTTATATTCTAACTTTTTCATTGAATTGAAAAGACCCGTGGGGGACACATTTGGCCCGCGGGCCAGGGTTTGTGCATCACTGGTTTAGACTACAGAAAAGATATCTAGTTATATATTCGAAACAAATCTTTTTGAATCTCAATAATGACTCTATTTAATTACGTGTATTTTTCGCAATAGATGAAGCGGAGGTCCCTCTTGACGAATGGGCCGTATTTAAGTTAAAACGCGGTAAAAGTTTCTCTCGCGAATGATCAATTTGAATTCGTCGGGAGCAGAAGAAAAAAAACCAATCTTGGTTTATAGCACACCATCGGCCACAGAATTCGAGACTCCTATTGAGCAATTTGCTCAAGCTCTCAGTACATGTATTGCGTGTAGTTTTATAAGTCATATTTTAAGTGCTTATTTCGAGATGAATATCGGTCTTATTGTACGTTATTCTTTTATTATAGGCCACTTTCGACAGCGCGATAAAGCTCTTTTATCAGGTACGAGACGAGACGGACAACGTTCCCATAGCTTTGGTTGGAAACAAGAGTGATTTAGAACACAAAAGACAGGTGTTTACGAAGGAAGCAAAATTATTCGCCAGAAAGAACAATATTATATTTTTCGAAACGTCAGCCAAACAAAATACAAATGTTACTCACCTTTTTGAAGTTATGTGTAAGGAATTTTATGAAAATGTTTGCTTCCACTGCTTGAGATTCATATTTTATCCTTTTAAGTTTAGGCATATTAAATAGCATATCTGTAACGTGTGTGTGTGTGTGTGTGTGTGTGTGTGTGTGTGTGTGTGTGTGTGTGTGTGTGTCCTCTAATGAGTAACTGGGTACACAAAAGTGTATACATGGTGTGAATGTAATATGAAACTATTCTTTTGATTGCACTTTTCCTATTTTCTTATAAATCTTCTTTCACAACAATTTTCTGTCATCAGTGGCTGAGGAAGAGGGAGAACCTTGTCTGTTCTAAACTTTCCTACTACTACTATTCCTGTGTGGAAGCCTTACACGTTTATAAGTGTACGTATGATACGAGAGTTTTCAGTATTCTTTATTTTCATTTGCTGCGCTTTTTTTTTCTCTACTTCTTTTTTGGGCTAACTTAGAGCGGATCTTAGGGTCTTTGTTAGCCTCTCTCTCTCTCTCTCTCTCCATTTTGGCTAATTCGAGTGGGTGGGGCCAAAGTCAGGAGTCAAAGAAGCCAGATAGAAGGGATATTTTTCGTTTTATGGCCGCCACTGTTTTTAAATAAAAATGACCTTTTCAGTTAAAAATTTTATCATTTATGCAATGATGACCTTTTGACTGACTTTTGCGCCACCCGCTCGAATTAGCGCAAAATTCAGGATCCAAAGGTTCATCATTGCATAAATTATATTGTTTTTAAACTAAAAATTATAAATTATAAATTATTTAATTGAAAAAATAATTTTTATTTGAAACGGAAAAAATTCATTCTCCACGACTCCTTTAACTCCTGGCTTTTGCGACACCCTGTAATTAGTCCATATAGACTTTTTGAGTTAATTAAATACTATAAACGGGTTTTTTTTTTTTCAGACAAAACGACACAACAAAACAATTTGGATAAAAGATCATTTTTCTATGGAATACGATTATATATTAGGAAGTTGTTACTACAGTGGTGTGTACACGGATTTGACAAAAACTGATGTAAATATTCATTCTAAATGTTAACTATTATTTTTATATAATAAAAAGTATTATAAAGTTGTAAGCCTTCTTATCATTCCCAGACTAATTCCTATTTATTAATCATTTCCGGCCCATAATACTGTAGTGTTTTACGTATGAATGGTATAGTTTTGCCTGTTGACTCCATTTGGACCCACACGTAACTTCTCCTGGAACTTGACTACTGTGACGATAGATAGCGTTGGTCTGACAGCAACAGTGTGAACTTTGCACAAAATATTATTCTCCAAGGTAAGTACACACAATTTTAATGTTGCCGAAATAAATGCTGTAAGAAAGATGTGTAGTTTTTATCTGCAGAATTAGATGTTGTGAGAAGGCTCCATTTAGAGTCATGGCAAATTTATTACGTGTTTAAGGCTTTCATTTTTGATTCTCGTGAAAATATTTTGTTTTCTAATTCGTACTTAAATTGGGTTTCAAATGATTAATGTACGAGGGGCGGTCAGAAAATAAGATTACACGGCGTATAATTTCGTAACTAAAGGACCTACATTGAATATGTTTGTATCATGTGAATTCGTTAATCATTGTTGGCAACACTGCTCGTCGATTCGGCTGCCATCTACCGTACATTGGTTATATGAATCAGTTGAACATGGCGGCTCGAATGAAGCAGTGCCTTGTCATTTCTACAACGATATTCCGAGTCTGTCAGTGGTCAAGAATTTCTCAAGCGCATTGTCACAGGAGTCGAGACATGGGTTCATCACCGTACTCCGGGAACAAAACGTGCCAGCATGGAATGGAAACACCCTGGGTTCCCGTGACTAAAGAAGTTCAAGATTGTGAGGTCATCTGGTAAAGTGATGGTTACCGTGTTTTGGGACCACAAAGGCGTTTTGCTCGCAGACTTCATGTAAAGAGGCACAACGATCAATACAGTTGCATATTGTTCAACACTGGAACGTTTACGAGCGGCCATTAAACATAAACGTCCTGGACTGCTCTGTAGGCAGGGCACTGTTCCAGTCGAGCCGCCGTGTTCAACTGACTCATATAACCAATGTACGGTAGATGGCAGCCGAATCGAAGTGCAGTGTTGCCAATAATGATTAACAAATTCACCTGATACAAACCTAATTAATGTAAGTCCTTTAGTTACGAAATTATACGCCGTGTAAACTTATTTTCTGACCACCCCTCGAGGTTTCACTGAGTAATTTCGGTTTTCCATCTTCAGCTGTGCACGAAACTACAGCTTTTGCAAATATGATTGAACGAACTCCAAATGCTTTTGACGACATTTATTTCATGTCGTCAACACATCGATGTTTTTGACAGAAAAATCGTATGAAAATGTCAACATAGACATGATAAACAGGCGAACTGTTTCGACAATGCAGTAGGAATGACAGTATGCGGTATAAATAAACATATTTCCTTAGACATTGTGAAGGAAACTAAATGACAGATCGTTATTTAACTGGCAATTATGATTACATGTTTGACAATAATGAAATCACTTTGTGACTCCAAATTGTTGCATTATTTATTAAACACAACTATAATAAGACGTATAGAATTGTTATGAAACGTGAACCAATCCTAAACGAATGACTGTAATACGAGTTTTCTTCGCATTACTTAAATATACTCGATTAACCAGATTTTTCCAAGGTGACTGAACTCCAGCTTCAGAAAACCACTGCGTCCGTACAGGGTGGCCCAAAAGTCTGTTACCCCGAATAAATGTGAATAAATGAGTTCGGGCAACAGACTTTTGGGCCACCCTGTACTTCAACAGAAGATGGAAGAAAACTTATTGGAAGTTATAACAATGGTGAGGACTTTGCTGCATTGGCTGAATAAATATACAGTATATACTGTACGTATTAAAAGATCCAGAATTACGAAATATGATCGACTTGACAGTCTATCGACAAGTATAGTGTGGGTTAGATTAAGTTAGGCTAGGTTAGTGTTTTAGAGTATCGATGCTATGGTTTTGTCGATCCGATAGGTATAGGTGCAAAGAACAACAACGGCCCATACAAGACCAAACGCTCGACACTCTATGAAACTAACTTAAACTGACTTAATCTAACCTACAATAACTTGTCGATTGTTTTGTCTTATCGATCAGATGTTAGTTCGGAAAGAATGTCTTATAACGTTAAGGAAACTTACCTACCTACCTACCCTTCTCTCTCTCTCTCTACATATATATATATATATATATATATATAATATATATATAGATATATATATATATATATATATATATATATATATATATATATATATACATACAGGGGTTAGACAAAATAATATGAACACCTTGATAAATGGCGGTTTTTATTCTTAATATGGAGTTGGTCCTCTTTAGCGGCAATAACAGCTGCAATGCGTCGGGGAATTGATTCATACAGCTTTTGGACAGTGGCTAGAGGAATCCTGAGCCATTCTTCGAGCAAACCCTGCTCCAGTTCCTCCAAAGACGCCGGCGGTGGGAATCGGCTTCTGACCTGCTGCTCCAACTGACACCACAGATGCTCGGTAATGTTAAGATCGGGGATTGTGGAGGCCAATCCAAGCGTTCTACTTCACTAACATGCTCTTCAAACCAGTTTTTAACGATCCCAGCGGTGTGGATTGGTGCATTATCATCCTGGAAGACGACGCCGCCATTGGGAAACAGCGTTTGGACCATGGGATGGACCTGGTCAGCCAATATTGACAGATAGACTTGGGCGTTAACCCTACCATGCAGTACTACAGCTGGGCCAAGAGTATTCCACGATATTGCTGCCCAAACCATCACAGATCCGCCTCCATGCTTAACGGTTGGGGTCAGGCAGTCGGGGTCAGGCAGTCGGGGTCAGGCAGTCGGGGTCAGGCAGTCGGGGTCATAAGCATCTTTAGGCTGTCTCCAGACGTAAACTCGACCGGAACATGGAAATAGCGTAAAGGAGGATTCGTCGGAGTAGACTACATTCTTCCACCGGTCCATTGACCAATTCTTATGGTCATTACACCATTTTCTGCGCCGCTCAATGTTGATGTGCGAAAGGAAGGGTTTGGCAATTGCAGCCCTCCATGGTATCCAGCTCCATGGAGCTCGCGACGTACAGTTCTGGTCGATACCGGGCTTGCAAGATGCTGGTTAAGCTCTGCAGTCACTTTTGGAGCTGTGGTCTTATGGTTCTTTGTCACAATGCGCTTTAGCACCCGGCGGTCTCGATCACACAGCTTCTTCTTGCGTCCACTATTGCATTTGTCGGTGCTTGTCTTTCCATGGTTTTGGTATGCAGACATGACCATAGAGACAGTTCCTCTGGATACATTGAACATCTGAGCGGTTTTCGTCACCGATGCACCAGCCATCCGCGCTCCGACAATTTGCCCTTTGGAAGTCTGACAGGTCTTTCATAACTGCTAATTCATAATTCACTCAGGTCTGTAAAAACAACGTGAGGGTTATAACATGACGTATACACTCTCTGTTACGCATTTAAATAGGTTTGCCAGTCATTTGACCGTTTACTTTGTGTCTGAGCAGTCCGTAAAGATAACCGGTGAAATCGGCGGGTGTTCATATTATTTTGTCTAACCCCTGTATATATATATATATATATATATATATATATATATATATATATATATATATATATATATATATATATATATATATATATATATATATATATGAAGAGAGAGAGTGGCGCAAAAGTCAGGAGTCAAAGGGTCATCACTGCATAAATTTTAACTAAAAAAAAGTAATTTTTATCACCATAAAAGATCCATGCTCTTGGCTCCTTTGACTCCTGACTTTTACGCCATCTTGTGTATATATATATATATATATATATATATATATTATATAATATATATATATATATATATATATATATATACTTATTGCTTGTGGTTCTTAAATTTTTATGTAGCATAAAGATTTAAAGTTGGATTTGCTGGCTTTGGATGTGAAGCTCAGAATTTTGATGGCTATGGTATTTTTGTAAATTTATGAACTGATTAATTAGCTCTCCCTCGATTTCATATATTAGGGTGGTCCTTATTTTCGAAATTTTATGCTCCCAACCCCTAAAACTGTCCCATTTGATGAAAAAACATTCCATGGTAAATATTATGAAACTGATTAATATTTAAATGTGACACAAATTGCTTCAAGTTTCCTTTTTATGAGCAATATCTGCAGTTTTAACGTTTGGCCCAAGAGATTGTGTGTGTGGGACTGTGTCAACAAATACAGTATTAGTTCAGGTTAGGTTATCCCATTGTCTGGTTACCTAATCCATAGTTTACTCAAATGGTTTACTCATGCTAAAGAGACGCCTTATTTTTTGGAGACCACGGTGAAGGAGATTACTGGCTCCAAATTACCTTAAAATGGCCACGTTCTTGACTTGTTCCTACACAAACACACAAAGTCCCTGGCCTGCCATGCGTGGCTGGCTACGAGGGCAGAAGACTGGAAACCCCAAAGTTAGAAGAACTAAAAATGAGGCAGGATGCTACAGAGGGGTAGACCCCACGTCGATTCTGAACCGTCGTTCGAACCTAAAAGTATCTAAAAGTATATATATATAGTAATAAATTGAATAGAAGAGTGGTTGCGAGGTAAGAAACAGAGGGTGGTCGTTGATGGAGCGGAGTCGTCTTGGGCTAATGTAGCGAGCGGCGTTCCTCAGGGTTCTGCATTGGGCCTCTTGCTTTTTCTTATATATACAGTATTAACGATCTAGATGTCGGCCTAGTCAGTACAGTTCCAAAGTTTGCGAATGACACGAAGTTGGGTGGTAGGGCGATAAATGACGGAGATAGAGGTAAAATCCAGGAAGATCTGAATAAAATCGTAGATTGGTCGGGTCACATGGCAAATGAGATTTAACGTCGATAAGTACAAAATTTTACATATAGGTTCGCGTAACGGTAATTTTGCGTATAGTATGTCAGGAAAGGAGCAGTGGCATAGCGTGTTTTTTTCACGGGGGGGGGGGGGGTTGTAAATGTGTTATAAATTCCCGACTGGACAAGTTTGGCACCTTTTCCGTGACTAATATATGCCCGTGACTAATATATGCCCCCTCAGTCTGCGCCCCCAAGCTACGCCACTGGAAAGGAGTTGGCAAGCGTTGATCAGGAAAAAGATTTAGGAATTATAGTCACTGGTGATTTGAAAGTAGCAAAACAAAGTACAGCAGCGGTCAATAAGGCAGGCGAATAAAGTGCTAGGTTTTATAGCTAGGAATTTTGAGTACAAATCGCGCGATATTATTGTTCCTCTTTATAAATCATTAGTTAGACTCCATTTGGAGTACGCGATCCAATTTTGGAATCTGCATATGCGCAAGGATATAGGCAAAATTGAAAGAGTTCAAAGACGAGCAACTAAGATGATTCCGTCGCGTCGCTTAGGTCAAAGTCGTACGAAGATAGGCTTAAGGAGTTAAAATTGACTACACTCGAGACTAGGAGGCTAAGGGGTGAACTAATCCAGGTTTTTAAAATTATGAATGGGTTCGATAACGTAAATAGAGATAGTTTTTTCGAAATAGCACAGTATAGTAGTACTAGAAATAACGGGTGTAAGCTAACAATAGAAGGTTCGAGATAGCAGTTGGCAAAAACTTTTTTACGCATAGAATAGTAAATACTGTAGCTGGAATAGTTTGCCGGTAGAAGTAATTAGTAGCACGTCTATAAATATGTTTAAAAATCGATTAGACGCATATGTTGATAGATTGGGTATAGTTTAAGGTAGTAAAATTAAGGTTTTTTGGTTCGGAACTCACGCAAAACTGTCGGTCCCCTCCGCCACCACGGAGGACATGCGCAGTACACAATTACAAACACGGTTAGGTAGATCAGCCATGAGTGGATCCTAGGTCTTTGCTGGTCTGAAACATTATAACATTTTATATATATATATATATATATATATATATATATATATATATATATAAGAGGGGCGACAAGCTTGACCTTCGCGAAATGAGGAATCATCGCACGGAACATTTGAAAGGTTGAAAGGTGTATATATATACACACACTGTATATATAACAAGATACGAAACTGCTATTTTCCGTTATCATCATAATACAATTATAAAATTGAACCAATTTTATTTAAAGTTATTGACAATATCGTTACTTTTTAACATTTTCATGTATTATCATAATTTAAACTAAATATAATTAGAAAAATTATAATTATAATTGTAAAGACAATTACAAACGATTGCAAATTATATTTCTGTGGCAAATTTCCAGGAAACACACGGATATCGGAGACAATCTATTGTAATAGGATAAAGTATTGTTAATACAAATGTGAAACAACCAACCACTGAAACGTGTGAGGTAACCGAAAGGAATAAGTTATGTGCAGATATTTTAAGTAGATTTTTACCCCTGTCTGTTTTGTGAGCGAAAACATTTATAAATTTTTTCCAGGTTTGAAACATAATCTGACATAATCAAGAAATTTGATTCAGTCCTTTATTATATTAAAGTTTTGTGGTTAAGATTTCTGTTTAAAGGAAGGTGACAGTGAAAGGTCTCTTGTTTAAAGAGGTAAGAAATTACAATCTCTGGAAAATTTGCAATAATGACAGTATTATTAGCGTTCGTATTTCGATGAATATAATTTATCTAAATCTGTTTTATTAATTAATTGGAATTAAGGACGAAAGTTTTAGTAATTTTGCTTGTTAATGGTGTTATTTATTAATGAAGTAATTAATATTAAGGCTTGCTTATTTATATTTTAAAAGGATGTTTATTAATAGGCTATGATTATCAAGTTCCTTTTGATTTTCATTTATTAAACTTAACTGTAATTATCTGATTAGTTAATGGGTGTTACTGAAGTACGTTTTAGTTCTTGTTTCATTGTATTAATGTACAAAGGTTAATGTTGATTAATGATTAGGAATTTTTATTTCGGAACTGGGACTTGGCTTTGCCTGGTGGGTGATGATGCTATCGGGTCTTTTGTTAGCCATCATTGAGCATAATGTGTGACCAGGTTGTTATTGCAGTATTAATTACAAATATACATCCTTAGTAACACTAACTTTATAACTATTTATTTCTTTAGCTTAGGTTTATTTTTGTAATTGGGAAATAGTGTACAGGTGTCTCGCAGAGGTATCTCAAAACATAATTCTAAATATTACTACACTTATGTTTATATGATTTTTGTTAGTCATTTTTTTAGTTTGTTAATTATACGTTTTAACACGCATCTCGCTAATGAATTGAAAACATGTTTGTCTTGTGTAATTTGATGCGTACTGTTTGAAAATGACCTTCATTTCCTTGGAAAATGTGCCGTTTTTTCAGAAATGACCTAACCTAACGAAACCTAACCACATGCAAAAGTAATTATATATATATATATATATATATATAACCTTACAACCTTACAAAGGTTTCGCGCGATGATCTCTCATTTCGCGAAGGTCAAGCTTGTCGCCCCTCCTCTCGAGTTGGACTGGTGAAGTAGTGAGTTAGATTCTTGCGCTCTCCACCTCACATAGCCAGGTACGCCCGGCTCATCGGGGATTGTTCTGAGCCAGGCGTCTAGTCTTCTTCTGAAGATTTCCACTGCAACTCCCTTCGTGTTTCTTAGGTCTTTGGGCAACTGATTAAACAGTTTTGGTCCTCTCACGACAAAACTATTTTCTTTCAGGGTTAAGGATGTTCCCTGTCTCGCCTTCAATTTGGGAATACGACACAGTCTACCGTTTCTACTTTCCACCGTTGTTTGGGGAGTTATAGGGTTCAGAGTAAGATTAGGGACTAGTTTCTCTATTATTTTCCAAGTGTAAATAATGGTGTATCTCTCTCTTCTCCTTCCCAGTGAATATAGGTCTAGTTCGCGTAACCTTTCCCAGTAATTTAGTTCTTTGCACCCATTGATCTTGTCTCGTTATTCTCTTTGCTCTGTTTACTGCTATTTTATTTTGTTTCAAATTTCGCATCATCTGTCATTACAACCCCTAAATATTTTGCTCTGGAATTTCTCTGAATTTCCTGCCCATTTGGGGTATAATATTCCATGGATTTTAGGTCTTCTCTTTTTCGTACCGTAATAGCTGAAATTTTTCAGTGTTAAATTTCATATTGTTGTCTTCCGTCCACTTGTAGATTCTGTTTGTCGGTTTGTAGAGATCCTATGTCTTCTGGGTTTCTTATTTTTCTATTGATCTTTGTGTCATCCGCAAAGGATGCTACTGTGCTGTCTCTGGTAACGTCCTCATCTATGTCCGTTAGCATGA
This sequence comes from Bathynomus jamesi, assembly GCA_023014485.1. Lineage (NCBI taxonomy): Eukaryota > Metazoa > Arthropoda > Malacostraca > Isopoda > Cirolanidae > Bathynomus > Bathynomus jamesi. The sequence continues at coordinate 213,349 of JAJOZX010004733.1, forward strand.
TTATGAAGAGTAGTGGAGCTAATACTGTTCCTTGTGGTACTGAGCTGAGGACCTCTGATTCTGATGAAGATACTCCTTGTACTGTAACGACTTGCCGCCGCTCACTAAGGAAATTATATATCCATTTCCCTACTTTTCCTGTTATTCCCATATATTTCAGTTTATGTATTATGATTCCGTGGTCACACTTGTCGAACGCTTTAGCAAAGTCTGTGTATAGTACATCATAGTTTTCATTACTTTCCAGTGAATCCATAATGTTGTTGTAGTGTTCCATTAGTTGTGATAGGCATGATCTGCCTGACCGAAACCCGTGTTGGTTATCAATGAATTTTTTCTGAGTTTCCAAAAAGTCATAGATTTTCTGTCTAACTATTCTTTCAAATAGTTTAGTGAGATGGAATGTAAGCGATACTGGCCTATAGTTTTTGGCCTCGGATCGATCTCCTCCTTTATGTATTGGGACTATGTTCGCGCTCTTCAAGATGCCCGGTATTTCTCCCGTGTCTAGTGAAGGCTCAGCGATTGCATTCTTGCAGTTTTTGATCAGTGTGGCATTCCATTTATCCAGTCCTGCCGTCGAGTGTGTTTTTAGTTTCCCTATGGCTTGTGTAATATCATCCGTCGTAAAGTCGAAATCCATTATACTTTCCCCTTGTGGTTCTTCTTCTTATATACTATATATTACACAAACCACGAAAATATCACGACTAAACCTAACCAATCGTCAAGGCGATTGACATTGGGGGCTTATTAAAATTGTGGGTATATCGGAAAAGTACCCACTCTTGTGACGATAAATAATAGTCATACACTAATTTTAAGTTTTTCTTTTATATTAGAAAGTTAAACGGATCTTTTCGGTTTGACGGCCTGTAATATTTTTTAACATTACCAAAAATAACATTCATGTTTTAGAGAAACAAATAGTGAGGCAGTTATATGCAATTTAACAAATTTAAAATATATATTTTTAAACTGTATTGGGATCTAGTTAAACAAATTGCCCCTATGGAGAAGGAAGGGGGGCAATGAGTATTCAAGTATGATAAATACCTGTTATTTCTTTTAATGTTTTTTTATATAACGACAAATTGTTTTATTTTATTAGATGATTTTTCATTGGATTGGTTATGAAAGTGTTAGAAAAGTTTGGCTAATATTCGTTTTAGCACACATTGGTGTTTTTCGATTAAACCATTTTTCTTGTCAATTTTTAGTCGTTTTGCACGAATCTGACATCCGTTTCCTGCGCAAACGCGTATTTTTTTAGATCTTCACTTGAAAATATCTAGTTTTTATCTAGTGATTTCGAAATTTTTTTTTCCGCTCATTTAGTATCTGTATTCGCGATATGTTGATGTTTTCGCACTTCATTTAGTTATCAGCCGTGCGTATTCACGAACTGTATCCCTTAAAATAAGGTGAGAAATTACATGCTTTCCTCGCTACGTTAGGGCTACGTTGGGTTAGGGTTGGGTTATTCATTAGGGAAAGATGAAAACATTTTTCTGGTCAATTTTTAGTCGTTTTGCAGTAGGGGCAGTAGAGGTCCTGGAACGCATCCTTAGTAAATACATGTAATAAATGGCTCTTTATGCAAACTTTTTTTTGTAACTCAATCTCCGCATAAAGCTAGGGCGGATACTATAAATATTTGGGCAAATAGAGAGAACGCATTTTGATACACATTGCAGGACAAACTTCAAAAACTAATATTTTCCTTTACTGATGGTAATTATACGATTTAATTGTTTTAAATTACATTTTTTTCAGTTCCATTCTTTATCCACAAATACATGCATAGTTTATGCATATGAGTATCTTCCATTATTGCAACACGCATACTGTATACAATTGAAAACAGCCTTTAGAAAGTTGAAGTTTACTCTTTAGGCTGAAATATACTGTTTAGATGTAGTTATAAAATCTTTATGAAAGACTTTAAACTAGGAGAAACTTACACACATTAGTTAATAATGTGCTATATTTTAAACATTTACATTTCAGTACATAAATTTGGAAATTAAGTGTTTGAATAAAAACAGCTATGACTTTATGGGGTGATTTGGTAATTATTTTAGACTATGATTTTATCCTGAAACTAACGTGCTTATTTTAAGTTTCCAAATATAAAAAAAAATCAGAATGTATAATATTTTCATCAATATTTTTTGTTCTTGGGGATTTACACAACGGCCGATTTAATTTTTTACTACTTGAAAATATAAATGTTTACCTTTTTAATTAAATATATACGTTTTCTTTCGTTAAAATAAAAATGGAAATTCAAAGGGACACTAAATTCTATAACTTGTGATAATGATAAGCTTTATTTGCAGGATGTACTGTATATCCCATAAAATGGTACAATATTGTTGAAGATAATAACCAACAAAATAAATCGGACAATAATGAATTTAAAAACTAAAAATTGGGACTAAAAGAGGAATAAAAATAAGAAACGTACTGAAACGAGTAGTAATAAAAACTACCCACAGTTAAGGTTACAAAAAGAAAAATACACACTGACAGTACCAGCATATATACTCATATAAGTAATGATGATGACAATGACAATGATGATAATTATTGACAGGAAACAGATCCCATTAAAAAAGGTACAGTATCCATCAAGGTAACCAACGATACAACTAATTAATTAAACAATAAATTTAAAAAACAAAAAAGGGCTAAGGTAATAAAGAAATTATAATAAAATTAGTAATAACAGCTGTTAAAAGGAAAACATAAAAATAAAAAGTGCATGTAATGGAATGTCTATTGCAGAAGTTAAGTGGAGCTATAGACAAACACTTTCATACCAAGAAGTCTACTGTTTATAAGACAAAGCAGGTGTGAAAAATGCTCTGTATGAATTGGTCCACAATTAACCCACCCCTTATATCTCCAGTCTAACTATAGAGTAGATTAAGTCTAGCCCTGTAGGGGTCAGCCTAGAGATTCCGGAAATGGTCCAGAGCGGGCAGATAAATTGAGGTCCACAGTAGGATTCCTCACCAAACTAGGTTAGGGCAATCTACCTTCACCTTTGTTAAGCTATGAGTTGATGCTGGGTCTTAGGCCACAATGTAGGCCTAAGTTGTCTGACCCAGCTTAATTTAATGAGTCTACGTAAAACTGGGTTAAAAACACAATTAGTCACTTACTGTAGTTATTAGAGAGTCCCTTTTTTCTGTCTTGTTTAATTGTTAAGGGCGTACTTGCTGGTGGGGATCTTTTTCGTTGTCTGTTCTTGTCCCTTCTCCAGTTCCGTCCTCTCGCCCCGTTCCTCGTTTTCGTTCTCCTCTGTTCTCCTTTTCGCGGGGCTTTTTCCACCAGCGTCGTCTTGGTTTTTTTTTTCTCGGTTGGTTGATCGGTAATGTATATCTATTACCGAGCACGCTCTTGTCACACAGTATATAAATACTAGTGTGGAGAATAACTCTGGTGAGCAACCAATTGGTTTCATCCACCCAGTTATTGACATAAAAGGAATTTAATAATTGTTAGATTAACTACCTACCTACTCAGTGAACCATTTTCGTTACCTCCCAACTACCCACTCATCAGTTTTCCATATACTGGGGGCCCCGGGAGATAAAAATTTTGGTGTCATTGTCACCAATTTTTATGTCTGAGTGTAGACTAGCTAACTATTTGACTGTAAATGCCTGTTAATCTGATTAACAGTGCCTATCCTCACCTTCTCATGGAGAAGGTGTAGCATTTAATTAGAAGAGAAAATATACATCCATAGGATGAAACTGTCTATGGTCTTTACCATAAGAAAAGTGAAAATTAGAAGATAAAATTACAATTCCCCAGCATCTATTTTTTTTGTAAAAATAGTCGCGCCTTTAATGTTGTTTGTCGCTGAGGTCTTGTGTCTGTCAATGTTGTAGTGGGATGCGTTACCACTCCTACTGTCAAAGGAATAGTTACTGGAAGTTCAGTGTCTCCAGTTGTTACTGTCAGTGGAGAAGGTTCTCCAAAGTCCATTGTTTTGGGTCCAGACTCTAAAGGGTACAAAAGAGAATGTCTCTTGTTGTGTCACCCGTTGAAGTCCTTAATTTGACCACTCTTGTTACCCCGTCTGCCCCTGGTCTGAGTTCTAAAACTCTAGCCAGAGGCCAGTATTGTCTTGGAGTACTGTCATGTATGAGAACAAGGTCCCCTACCTTAATTGTGTCAGACCAATCCTTCTTAGTCATTTGTTTATGTCTCTCCCTTAGACCCATCAAGTACTCAGTTTTCCACTGTTTAATGAAATGAGCTTTAACTCTAGTTAAATGTTGTAACTTAGTCTGGAGCTCATCATGTCGTTGAGTCCAGTTTGGGTCTTCTGAAGTCTATATTGTAGTCCGGCAGGAGACTAACTTGTTCTCCCCGAATCAAATGATTTGGAGTTCATGGTTCCGGGTCATTAATGTTGTCACTCACATAAGTGAGTGGTCTATTGTTGATGATGTTCTCAATCTCAGCCAGGAGAGTGAGCAACTCAAATAAGTGTATCTGTTTTTTACCAATTGCTTTCTTCAAGCAATTCTTTACTGTTTGTATATTCCTCTCCCAGATAGAACCATACCAAGGAGAGGCAACCGGAATATACTTCCACTTTATGTTTGAATTTTGTATATATAATTGTGTGAGTTCATCGCTTAACAAGTCGTGGATGACTTGTTCACCAGCCTTGAAATATGTAGCATTGTCAGTCCAAACTGTCTTGGGTACTGAATGTCGTGCACAGAATCTCTTAAAGACAGCAACAAAAGATTCTGCTGTAAGGTCCTCCACAACATCCAGATAAACAGCTCGTGAGGCAGCACATGTAAACAGTACAATGTACATTTTTTGTTCAGTGTCAACCACCCCTACAGTCAATGGTCCTGTATAGTCAATGCCTACAGTCTCGAAGGGTCTGTTGAGAGTAACTCTCTCCTCTGGCAAAGCAGGAGGATTTGGTTTCCTATAGGGCCTAGCATGAATACGCCTACATGTGACACACTCACTCAGGACTGTTTTAACAGTGATCCTTCCCTTGGGTATCCAATAAGTTTTTCTTAATGTAGTTAGTGTTGTGGTACCCCCATATGATGTACATCAGTGTGTGTTTGTCTGATGACTAATGTTGTCAAATAGCTAAATCTAGGTAAAAGGATTGGATGTTTGCTTTTGTATGACAGTTTTGATTTGTCTAATCTCCCTTTACACCTTAGAAGGCCTTCCTCATCTCTGAACAAGTTTAGATCCACAACTACTGATGGTACAGGTTCTTTTGTTTGTTTCCCATTAGTCAAGAATTCTAACTCTTTATTGTACTCTTTTTGTTTAAATCCTCATCATTTGAAATCCACTCTCTAAGTTCAAAGTTACCTTGTTGCATAATGTTTTGAGAGTGTTCATAGACTTCAGATAATTCAGATTTTGTTGTTGTTGAGCCTATTAGATTGTCTACGTAAAAATGTTCCTTAAGGAAGTTCAATGTTAAAGAGTTATTAAACTGGTTCGAATGATGTCCAATTGTCAATGCTAATAGGCTAGGTGAGCAATTGGCTCCAAACAACACAACATTAAATCTATAGGTTATGAACCCTTTATTCAAATCAAATGGATCCTTGAACCATAAGAACCTAAGTTGGTTCTTATCATATTCATTTTTAAGATTTATTCTCAAAAATGCCTTTGAAATGTCACTTTGTACGGCATATTTATCTAACCTGAACCTCAGTAAGATCTTCACAAGGTCAGAAATGAGATTAGGACCCTCAATCAGGCAATCATTCAAACTGTGTTTATCACTTGCACAAAATTTGCAATGTGGTGTGTAAGTTGAGGCAGCAGTTACATTAAAGTTCTGTAATGTAGGTGTTCGTGTATTACAGTTGTTCACATTTGATTCTACAGTATCAAGTTTTGTCTGTTTGGCTGTAGCTAGTTGGTCTCTGGGAACAGTCTTTGGTTTATCCATAGTAGAGGACAATGATTATGTTTATGTTTATGTTTTATTCAAGTGATTACTTATTATGCTTATTCCTTTTTCAGAAGACCGTTGTCATTGTTTGACTTTATATAAATAAATAAACGATTACAAAGAGTTGGTTCTCATTTATGACAACGGTCTTAGGTACAAATGACTGATTAATTAAATAAATAATAAAATAAGTCTACATACGTGGTAAATTCAAGCAACTGTCAACCACCCCAACCTAATTAAGCAACTTCAACAAACGCTATCCACAATGTCTGCCGTAGAATGTCCTATCACAGGTTGTACCTATGTCACAGCAGACCTGGACCCAGCCATTGTAGCCGCACTTATAACAGCCCACTGCACGACCATGTCCCAAGCCCGACAGTCTCTGCAAAGGTTGAGAAAGTAAGACGGCCAACCATTTCGGCTGCAGGTACCAGTGAAGACTGGGCATATTTTACGTCGCGTTGGACAGATTATGCGGAAGCTACAAAAATCACTGGTAGGGACAAAGTGGTACAACTACTTGAATGCTGCGACGATTCACTCCGCAAAGATTTGACAAGATCCGCAGGTGGAAGCCTAACAAACAAAACCGAAGATGAAGTCCTTGCTGCAATCAAGAAACTAGCTGTCCGAGAGGAGAACACCATGGTAGCCAGGGTTACCCTACACAATATGCGACAAGACCGCGACGAAACTGTGCGCAGTTTTGGAGCCCGTCTTCGTGGTCAGGCCGGAGTCTGCAAATTTCTTGTTGAATGCCCAAGCTGCAACAACAACGTAAATTACACTGACCCCATCCTTCGCGACGTCCTTACCCGCGGAATTGCTGACCCGGAAATACAACTGGAACTCCTCGGCAACAGTAACCAGGAGATGACCCTGGAAGACGTCTTTCAGTTTGTCGAGGCGAAGGAAGCAGGCAAGCGCTCAGCATCACGACTGCTGGACTCCCATGCCGTGGAGGCCGCAGGCAGCACATACAGGAGAAGTAAGCAAATACCCTCACAAGACAAAAATGCACCCTGTTCATATTGTGGTAAAAAAGGACACGGCAGAAGAGCCCCAGTCCACATACGCAAGAAGGATTGCCCTGCGTACAACCACAAATGCAAAATTTGCAAGGCGACAGCCATTGGGAATCCGTATGCAGGAGCAAAGACAAGGACAAGAGCCTTTCAGCCACTCCTAATAAAGCTGATGAGTGCGAAGGTGCGGTATTTGATCTTCTCTGCGCCACAAGCAACACTTCCGAGCCACATAAGAAAAGAGCAATCGCCCTCGACCATCACATTTACAATGAACTATCGGACATGTGGATCAAGGAGAACTCACAACCACACATCAACCTGACAGTCAGGACTCTCCCCGAAGACTACGAGGCGCTTGGGGCAACCCTCAATGCCCACCCAAAAACCGTGGTACTGCCTGCCATGGCAGACACAGGCTGTCAGCGCTGCCTCACCGGTATCAAGGTTATCCACCGCCTCGGGCTTCTCCAGTCTGACCTCATCCCTGTGACCATGAAGATGCACGCCGCCAACAACAAGGGCATCAAAATCCTTGGCGCAGCCATACTTCGCCTCACTGGCAAGGATGAACAGGGCCAACAAGTAGAAACGAGACAGGTAACATATGTGACAGATTCTTCTGACAAGTTCTTCATCAGCAGAGAGGCATGCGTTTCACTCGGCATTATCTCGGGAAGATTCCCTACAGTGGGGGAAGTCCAACTGGACCCAGCACAATACTGTAACAACAGTGCCAGCACGCCACACAGTGACAGCGGACTTGTAACTAACTGTGACTGTCCAAGACGCCAACATCCTCCATCACCTCCAATCGAGCTACCGCTACCCGCTGTTGCGGCGAACCAGCAAAAGCTCAAGGAATACCTGCGGGACTATTACAAATCAAGCACCTTCAACACTTGTGACCACCAAGCGCTGCCCATGATGGACGGCCCCCCAATGAAATTGATGGTGGACCCCATGCCAACCAGTCGCACATCACACCCCCGTCCCAGTACCAATCCACTGGCAGGAGGATGTGAAGGCTGGCCTCGACCAAGATGTCAGACTGGGTGTCCTTGAACCAGTACCCGTTGGTGAGCCCGTAACCTGGTGTCACAGAATGGTGGTGTGCGCCAAAAAGAACGGAAAACCAAGGCGTACCGTTGACTTTCAACCCTCAACGCTCACGCCACCCGCGAAACACACCACACTCAATCGCCATTCCACCAGGCCAGATCAGTACCGCAAGGCAAAAAGAAAACAGTGTTTGATGCATGGAATGAATATCACAGCGTACCAATCTGTGAAGAAGACCGCCACTTGACCACCTTCATAACGCCCTGGGGTCGCTACCGTTACAAAACCGCTCCCCAGGGTTACATTGCATCTGGTGACGGTTACACAAGAAGGTACGACGAAATTGTATCGAGCATCCCTAACAATACAAAGTGCATTGACGACGTCTTGCTCTGGTCAGACACAGTGGAGAGAGCTTCTTCCAGGCCACCCAGTGGCTTGACACCTGCGGCAGACACGGAATCACACTGAACCCCGACAAGTTTGTGTTCTGTCAGGACAAGGTTGAATTTGCAGGCTTCGAGATCACATCTGACAGTGTCCGACCCTGTAAAAAATACCTCAAAGCAATCCTAGAGTTTCCATCTCCAAAGAACATCACCGACGTTCGATCATGGTTCGGGCTCATCAACCAGGTGTCGTATGCCTTCAGCATGGCCAAGAGGATGCAGCCGTTCCGCCTACTTCTGAAGCCAGGAACACCTTTCAAGTGGGATGACGAATTGGAAACCATCTTCGAAGAATCAAAGGATGTCATCATCACAGAAATAGAGGAGGGCGTTAAAATTTTTGACAAAACCAAGCCCACATGCCTCGCCACAAACTGGTCGAAAACAGGCATCAGCTACTGGCTACTTCAGAAACACTGCACTTGTACACGAGTCGAACCCTTCTGCTGCCATACTGGATGGCGTGTCACATTAGTCGGCAGTAGAAGGAGAAGCACTTGCTGTCGCCGATGCCCTTGACAAGGCGAGGTACTTCGTGCTGGGATGCGAAGACCTAATAATTGCAGTGGACCACAAACCTCTCCTCAAAGTGTTTGGTGACAGATCCCTAGAGGACATATCTAATACACGCCTCAGAACTTGAAGGAAAAAACCCTCAGGTACCGCTTCCGGATGATCCACGTACCAGGCGCGAAACACAAAGCTGCTGACGGGGTGTCACGATACCCCACTGGCGACCCCATACCACTGACACTCCCCGATGACGTAGCAGCCATCCATCAACCATGCGAGGGAACGGCGTTCTTTCCCCCCCCCCCCACCTTCCTAGCCGGCATACGACATCACTGACAGATGGTAATGGCATGGAAGCCTGCGTCATTTCTGCAGCCGCATCAACACTCAACTCGCTGAGCCTGGCATCAGTGACATGGGATCGAGTACGCACCGCCACGACCAGCGATGAAGTCATGAATAGTTTAGCCAATGTCATAGAGTCCGGCATGCCTGAATCCCGCCATGCACTCCCTGCACAGCTGCGGGAATATCACCAGTTTCGCGACGACCTCCGCACTGTTGACGGCGTGGTAATGTACAGGAACCGCACGGTTATCCCGCCGGCCCTCAGGCAAGAAGTACTGGCTTCACTCCACTCAGCTCATCAAGGTACTTCATCCATGATCTCCAGAGCAGAAGACTCCATTTTCTGGCCTGGCATCACACCAGCCATCACAGCACTACGGGCTAGCTGCAACCACTGCAACCGCATGGCACCAACCCAGCCCAGCGCTCCACCCACTCCACCAACATCACCAGAATACCCCTTCCAGTGCGTCTGCGCGGACTACTTCCACTACAAAGGAGTAAACTACCTGGTCGTGGTGGACAGATACTCTAACTGGCCAATAGTAGAGAGGTCATCAGATGGTGCTGCTGGACTCATCGCCTGCCTCCGACGGACCTTCGTCACCTTCGGCATCCCCGACGAACTGGCTTCCGATGGGGGCCCTGAATTTACCGCAGCAGCCACACGGCAGTTCCTCAAAAACTGGGGCGTACACCACCGACTCTCATCAGTGGCTTTCCCTCACAGCAACTGTCGGGCAGAAGTTGGTGTCAAGACAACGAAACGCCTAATAACCGACAACACTGGACCAAACGGCGACCTCAACACCGAAAACTTTCAACGGGCCATGCTTCAATACAGAAACACGCCGGATAGAGATACAAAACACTCCCCAGCAATGTGTGTATTCGGCCGCCCTATCCGGGACTTCATTCCAATCCTTCCCGGCCGATATAAACCACACGACACGTGGCGTGAAAACTTGGCCACCCGAGAAGAAGCTCTGAGGAACCGCCACATGAGGGGAGCGGAACGCTGGTCAGAGCACACCAAGAGACTCCCACCACTAGCAGTCGGAGACCTTATACGCATCCAGAACCAGGTCGGTCCACACGCCCGTAAATGGGACAAGACAGGTGTGGTCATCGAAGTCAGGCAGTTTGACCAGTACGTGGTTAGGGTCGATGGATCTGGGAGGGTAACTGTAAGGAACAGGAAATTCCTTAAAAAATATGAACCCTTCAGCACACCTGCTCCAAAGATGACCATAGACCAACATTTGAAGAACTTCCTAGCGGTGCCCACCAACAGCCCACCTGCTGCACCACCTACACCTGCCAGGTCAGCACCAGGACCAAAGACACCCGCTTCACCCCGTAGTCCGACACGGTCCAGCCCACACGTTGAACGCAGGCGCCCGACCCCTGAAGAGACCACACCCCCCACCCAAGAAGACATGTCAACGCCGCCCATCGACATACTACCACCTGCACCCCCTAGGCCAATGGGTACGGCACCCCAAACTGCAACTCCACTAAGGCGTTCGAACCGTACCAGACGCCCCCCTACCTGGCATGAAGACTACCATATGAATCAAGAAGAGTAACCAATCAAGTATGCTTTAAATTAAGGGCACTGACAAAATAAGGTTTAGTCTTTATCCGTAAACATACAAATTTTTTTTTTTTTTGCCATATTATCCTTAATAATCTTCTTTATAAAATTGCTGGCTCAAAGACTTGGGGGAGAGATAGAGTACAGTACACTTTACACTTTACTTACTAAGAACTTTATATTGTGTTCCCAATACAGCTGTAACCTCATTACTGTACTATTACTTTTGTCAGGAATACCGTTGTACAACCCTTATTTTAATATACGATTCAATCTCTCGCTGAACTCTCTAATTGTATTGTAATATGTTTGATTGGATATAATGTACTGTATAATTCCATAAGTATTTATATTTTAGTTTCTACAGTATCGTATTCATCATGATGTAATAGCAAAGCCTTATGTTCTCATATTACTCTTAAATAAACTAGTATCTATGTTTTCCTATTAAAGTACTATACTGTATTCACTTTATAAAACAATATAAGTCTTTGCACTACTGTACTGCAATTACCTCATATCACATCTAGTATCAAAGACTTGGGAGGAGATAGAGGACAATGATTATGTTTATGTTTATGTTTTATTCAAGTGATTACTTATTATGCTTATTCCTTTTTCAGAAGACCGTTGTCATTGTTTGACTTTATATAAATAAATAAACGATTACAAAGAGTTGGTTCTCATTTACATAGTCTGGGTCTTATTTTGTATTGTTTGGTCTCTGGCCAAGGGAGGCCATAAGACCCTTGTAATAGTTTTCCCTATGGCCAAGGTAGGCCATAAGACCCTTGTAATAGTTTTCCCTATGGCCAAGGTAGGCCATAAGACTTTTATTGTTTGGCCCATGGCCAAGGTAGGCCATAAGACCTTTATTGTTTGGCCCATGGCCAAGGTAGGCCATAAGACCTTTATTGTTTGGCCCATGGCCAAGGTAGGCCATAAGACCTTTATTGTTTGGCTCATGGCCACAGTAAGCCATAAGACCAAGGTTCAGTTGTTTGGCCCATGGCCAAGGTAGGCCATAAGACCCTTATTGTTTGGCCAATGGCCAAGGTAGGCCATAAGACCTTTATTGTTTGGCTCATGGCCACAGTAGGCCATAAGACCAAGGTTCAGTGTTTGGGCTATGGCCACAGTAGGCCATAAGACCAAGGTTCAGTGTTTGGGCTATGGCCACAGTAGGCCATAAGACCAAGGTTCAGTGTTTGGGCTATGGCCACAGTAGGCCATAAGACCAAGGTTCAGTGTTTGGGCTATGGTCACAGTAGGCCATAAGACCAAGGTTCAGTGTTTGGGCTATGGCCAAAGTAGGCCATAAGACCCTTTTGAGTAACCCATGCAATCCTTGCTTATGTTCAGATAGGTTGAGTGTATTTGTGGCACATGTAAAGAGTACAGTGTATATATACATATATATACACACAGATTGCAAGGAATGCATGTGCCTGTTGAAAAAATCTGTTGAGTGATTCTTCCTTAAAGAAGAATTGGATGCTTGGAGTTGTATGCATTTTAAATGCTTGTTCACTAATGTTGTTTAACTGGGGATCGTAATGAAATATAGGGGACAAGAAGAAATTACCAGAGAAGAGAGATCACAGACAAAACAGTCAAGTTTTAAATTTGGTTTAATCCCCCCCCAAGTACTTATGTGTCACTCAGGTCTAAGCTTATAAGAGAATGAGACTCCTTAAATGTAAATGTTTCCTAGTTAGGCCCTAGGTTGTAGACCTAATTAGGCAAGTTTGTTACTTTAGGCTTGATTAGGTTAGGCTTAGGCTAGACCATTTAGCCTAATTCTGCAATTTTTGTCAAGTAAGGTTAAGGTTTGTAAATTCCCCACACACGGACCACCAATGTGAAAAATGCTCTGTATGAATTGGTCCACAATTAACCCACCCCTATCTCCAGTCTAACTATAGAGTAGATTAATAGCCCTGTAGGGGTCAGCCTAGAGATTCCGGAAATGGTCCAGAGCGGGCAGATAAATTGAGGTCCACAGTAGGATTCCTCACCAAACTAGGTTAGGGCAATCTACCTTCACCTTTGTTAAGCTATGAGTTGATGCTGGGTCTTAGGCCACAATGTAGGCCTAAGTTGTCTGACCCAGCTTAATTTAATGAGTCTACGTAAAACTGGGTTAAAAACACAATTAGTCACTTACTGCTAATTATTAGAGTCCCTTTTTTCTGTCTTGTTTAATTGTTAAGAGCGTACTTGCTGGTGGGGATCTTTTTCGTTGTCTGTTCTTGTCCCTTCTCCAGTTCCGTCCTCTCGCCCCGTTCCTCGTTTTCGTTCTCCTCTGTTCTCCTTTTCGCGGGGCTTTTTCCACCAGCGTCGTCTTGGTTTTTTATTTCTCGGTTGGTTGATCGGTAATGTATATCTATTACCGAGCACGCTCTTGTCACACAGTATATAAATACTAGTGTGGAGAATAACTCTGGTGAGCAACCAATTGGTTTCATCCACCCAGTTATTGACATAAAAGGAATTTAATAATTGTTAGATTAACTACCTACCTACTCAGTGAACCATTTTCGTTACCTCCCAACTACCCACTCATCAGTTTTCCATAGCAGGACTGATAAATAGCTTGGACAGTTAGACTGTCTGAGTTTTTAGTTCTTTCCATTAAACTGTACTGAGCACATCCTGTTGCTTCAGGGAGTCTGGGAACGTTGCGGTTAGCGAACATTTGAGAGGCTGAACATCTTGGCGGTAACTTATGCAGGATCTGTTGTAAAACAAACTGAGGGAGTGAGGGTTCTACAGAATCCTTTATAATTAACCCAGAGTTGCTGCCTATAGATATTAGTGCAGAAAGTACATGATTTGAAGTTCCTCATGATCATGTTTGCCTTAGCACGGTTACTTCTATATTGTTTCATAATGTCTGAGTCGTCACTCAAGGAGCTGGCGGTAGTTTAACCCAGATACTTAAATTCTTTCTGCTCTATTGGTTCGTCTCTCGTTTTGAAAATACCTAATATTGACAGTTTGGTTTGAGCTTTCATGATGGAATTTCATAATCGTTAGAATTAATGTCATGGTTCTATGAATATAATTCACAAATGTTATCTATACAGCATCCCACCCTTGCCTCATTGAGAAGTAATCAATCCATCAATATCAGGGGCGTAGCTAGCCCTTTTTAATGTGTAAACACTGAGGTGTGAAGCACGGAGCTGGGGGAAGATGTAGAAGGGGGCTGTCCCCCATTCCACTGCTGGAGGAGAAAATTAGAGATTCACTTTTATTCAGAGCACAAGATAGAAACACAGTATTTGGACAAAGTTGTGTATTTTGCAACTTGTAATAATTAATATTATCCTTTTCCATTTTATAATTATAATAAGACTATTATAATGATAAATGATTTCTGAAGAACTTTATTGAAAATATCATGAATTTCAAATTCAATGTGTAAGCACATGCTTTTTGGCTTACGTTTATCTACGCTCCCGAATATATATATATTAAAGAATTAAACAACAGAGGAGAGAGTAAGGAGCCTTGTCTACTGTAACTCCGCATGAGGAACCAAAACATTCGGACAATGCATTGCCCCATCTAACAGTACAAGTTTGGTGTGTGTACCAAAATTTCAATAAATTTAGAACACTTGGTGGAACATTCCTGTCCTTTATTTTTTGTAGCATATCATACTGAACTTTTCTAACAGCCTCACGTATCCTTCCCTTCAAATGTTCCAAAGTTGTTGCCATTGATGGAACAAAAACTTCATTTATGACATAGTCCCAGAGGAAGAAGTCAAGGGGGGTTAGATGGGGGCGAACGACCTGGCCGAGGAATGGACCCCCACCCCCCATCTAACGATCAGGCAATTGCTCATTCTGGAATGTTGTAACCTCATTGTGGAAATGGGGTGGCGCACCATCCTGCTGAAACGACATATCAGTTTTGTTCTCTAGCAGCTGGGGCATCAGCCACAGCTGTAGCATATCGCAGTAAATGATACCGTTAATTGTTTGTTCAGCAAAGAAGAATGGATCGTACACGTTCTCAGCGGTAAGAGCACAAAACGCGTTAACTTGAGGGCTATCTCTGACGTGTTCAATATTACAAATAAAATTTCCCTGAAATATCCTTATTTCAAGTTATTTGTATATCTTGCTTTTCGTTGTAGCTTTGTTCGTTTTTACATAATAAATATTTAAAATCGGAAAGATCATTTGTAATCACCTGTATATAAATTATTAATTAATAATACATGAACTCGAGAGATCATTGAATTTAAAATTTTAGTAATCTCATTTTTACTCGTGCAGTTTTGATGAATGTCATTGCCTCGTTCGATTCCTAGTAAATATTTATCTTAGTTAATTACAGTATCTGTTCACTTAGAAAATTTAATAAGTGCAGTATATAGCGGTTAAGACGCTGGGGTGCTAATCGGGAGGTCATGTGATAGTCTGATGACGTCTGCCCAGACTAACTTAAGAATTAACACTGGAATGAGACTCGAGATTTGTAATGCTCATGTTGCGGGAGGGGGAAGGGAGGTGCGCTGCGAGTCAATTTTAGTATGAATGTTTGAGTGAAATGAGGCTTTATGAGGAGACTTGGTAATTATATTACTGTGTTGAACCTCATCCCACAAACGTAAGACTAGAGGGAACATCTTTTCTGTCTGCATAAAGTCGGAAAATCAAGTCGAGACTCGGTCATGCAATTGACTTGGTGGGCAGTAGTACTTTGGGGAAAAATTTCATTATAAAAAAATATGGTGCTGAAATGGATAGGTTTGATTCTTGGTTTTAACCAAAATGTTGAGGGTCGGTACTTCATGTATTTCACCTTTTAAAATCTTTTCCAGGTGGTCAGTGTTACATGTGTTTAAAAGAATAGAAGGCGAGCGATGGTGAGGCCAGGATGAAATTATTCCGCTCTTACGAATTCATTGTGAATGCATTTTTCTGTGGCTGAACAAGGTTGATAGCTGAGGCTTTAATGGGACAAATTTATACGTACAAAAGTGTTATGTACCACAAACATTTTGCACTGTTTTAGAGTTCTGATTTTTAAATCAACTCTTGCCCTGTTTGTCGCTTATGAACTCCCAACAGACGAAGATTACGATTTACGATGACTACCGTCTGAAAAAGGTACATACTTTATTTTGTCTGTTACATTTTGTATTTGAAAACCTTCAAGGTGCTTTTGTGGGTGTAAATTCTGAAGGTCGTACAAATATTCTTTGTTTCCAACCAATTAAACTTCTCACGACATGTGGGAACTAATAAATATAAATTGATGCTGTATGAGAACGTTGTTCCTTTGTACAGTATTTCTTTAATAAATTGCGTGAAGAACAGAAGATAAAGTTATGTCTCCGACCAAATAAATTTGGAGGGAACATACTGGATTGCATTTGTACGCCCGTTCGTCACATTTTCGTGTCCGGGCTGTAACTTTTGAACTGCTCAACATAAATTGGTGTAACTTCACACACGTGGATCATCACAAGATGAAGTGTCATGAACAAGAATCAGGTTCTTACAACAAAGGTCAATGTCACAA
Organism: Bathynomus jamesi; assembly: GCA_023014485.1. NCBI lineage: Eukaryota > Metazoa > Arthropoda > Malacostraca > Isopoda > Cirolanidae > Bathynomus > Bathynomus jamesi. The sequence continues at coordinate 229,867 of JAJOZX010004733.1, forward strand.
ATAAAGGTGAAAGGGAACATTTTCGTGTTGAGGCTATAACTTTGGAAACACACTACCCAAATTGATGAAACTTCACACATAAGCACACCGGACAAAAAATTAGTCACCCCCTCTCAGAATGTACCTAATAACGTGTGACGGCGCCTCTGGCCTTGATAACCGCACGAATCCGGCGAGTTTAGTATGCGGAGGTACGCCTGCTGGTTCAAATTCATCGTCACTGGAACGAGAGGGCCATTTCGTGGTACGAAAAACATCCCCAGAGCATCACGGAACCACCTCCAGCCTGAACAACACCTTCGACGCATTCAGGATTAAAGGCTTCATTGGACCTGCGATGTACTCGTCGCCTCCCATCATTGGAGAACAAACAAAAACGGGACTCATCGGACCAAATTACACGTTTCCAATCTGCCGCAGTCCAGTTTTTGTGCCTCTGAGTCCATTTATAACGTGCCAATTTGTGACTTGCTGTTAACAGCGGCCTCTTCCGTGGTACCCTGCTCCAGATGTCCATCGCATGCAGTTCTCGTCGCAATGTCCGTTCGGAAGTTGGTCGCTGGAGAACCTCATTGGTTTCTTGGAGCAATTGTTCTCTGGTTTGAAAACGATTTGCAGTTACTAGACGAGAAACATGGCGGCGGTCCCTATTGTCGAGAATTGTTTTCCGGCCACAGTTACGCCGTCGATTTTCAGTTGATTGCGAACTACACCACTCTTTGTAAACTCGCTGGACAGTACGCGTTGACACACCAACAAATTGGGCTACTTCAGACATTCTGTGTCCGTGGGCTCTGCCAAACACGATGGCTCCTTTTTGCCACTGAGTAACGTCTGCCTCACGACCCATTTTGCAGACTATATCCAACACACACTTTGTTCTTCACCACCTCACGAAACAGATCTGATCCTGTGTGCTACGTCACCGCTACTTGTCACTTACCAATGCTACATCAGCGCCCTCTGTGTGACCTTGAACTTCCTACTATCGGTGCTATTAGGGGTGACTAATTTTTTGTCCGGTGTGCTTATATGGATGATTATAAGACGATGTGATTTTTGACAAGACTCGAGGTCCCTGCATCAAAGGTCGGGGTCACAAATAGAGGTCGAAGGTCAAGTAGAGGTCCATGCCTTAACTTTTGAACCTCACTACGTAAATGAATGAAACTTCCCTCGCATGTATGGATCATCACAAGACTCGAACAAGAATCGGATTACTATCAAAGTCAAGGTCAATGAAGTCAAAGGTTGTATGTATTATCACAAGGCAATGTCGCGAGCAAGAGTCGGGTCGTTGCATCGGAGGTCAAGATCACTAATCGAGGTCAAAGGTTAAATGGAACTCAGCGCCATAACTCTTAAACACTATATAAACTGATTAAATTTTATACACACGCATCATCACAAGCTGTCCCCATGACGTTACTTTTCAACTGTTCGACATAAATTGATGAAATTTCACACATACACTGTATGGGCATAAGTGTAGGAGGTGGGGGGTCAGGAGGATCAATTGCCCCCCCCCCTCCCCACACACCACAGCAAAAGCCCAGTACACATTTTAATCACTACGATTTCACTTGAAACATTTTACGATTTTCATATAGGATATCATCTCTCTGCTCGAAATGTATGTCTTCAAATCTTGAACCATACAATACTTGATTATAGAAAGGAAAACTTGCCGCAAAACGGCAGTATTTAAGTACCCCATTTGATATAACCTGTTACAACAATAGAGTAAGTTGTAACTTGTTTGGTGCTCAGCCTTTGTAAAGTTGTGAATACCTACAAATAGTGTTTCATAAAAATATGACTTAAAAATCGATTTTCAATTTCGCTTATTTTGTTTCGAACAAAACTTGCTTGCACCCTTCCCCCTTCCCCCGGACAAAACCGGGGCCCTACGCCTATGGCTGAGAGTAAATGGGTTTGCAATCATGGTACCCCTATGATTTAAATATTTTTGCTACTGAAAATTTGGAAATACCCAATTCTTATGCGACTTTTCTTGTTGAAGTTGTTGGATCGACTTGAAAACTGGCGAGGACATTTTCTTTGTTGTCTCCTGTCGCAGTTACTGGCCTTCCGCTTCTTGAACGATCTTTTACCGGGTTCCCTGTTTCCAACAGGTTGAGCTTCCAATATCGAAGAGTGGTTGCATTTGGTGGTGGTTTATTATATTTTTGTTGAAATAAACGCAAACTTTCTTCACAATTATAATAAGAAATAGCCGACGATACAAGATACTTTTTCTTCATTGCTGTATTCCATCCTTACTGACATGGCGCTGACTGGGGCTAGGGCTTAGGGACTAGGTCCTTCCTGTTCTAGCCTAGGGTTATTCTTGGCCTTGTATAGTTGTTTTGAAAAGTATCACATACCCGACAGTGATATTAGAATTTATTTTTTATTAAAATAATATTTGCATATATATAAAATCCTTAGACTTTTCACACACACACACACACACACATATATATATATATATATATATTATATATATATATTTTATTCGGGTTGGTTAACCTCCTTCGCAACATCTAAGGCAGAAGTTCTGAAACTGGGGGTAATTACCCTCAAGGGGTAATTTGGCTATTTCCGGGGTAATGGAGCAATTCTTAATATGGTAAAAATACAACTTGTAGCTAAAAAACAGTTGCACCCATCACATTAAAGGTAATTTCAGTTATTTTCAGTAATTAATTTTTCCACTTTCTTTACAACTTCGGCGTTGCAAGTTTGTGTGGGATAATGAGATTAGTTGAGATCAGGAAAAGGGGTAACGGGCTCAAAAAGTTTAAGAACCACTGATCTAAGGTCATATGACAGAGGGGACCTACAGCTTTACGTGGGATCCGAACCACGGGATATATATAATATATACTGTATGTGTATCAGGGCTGTGGTCAAATACATATTTGTATTTAAAATAGTAATTTTTTGTATTTGTATTTAGAGTTGAGAATCTCGAATGATGTGTATTTGTAATTTGCATTTGATCGTTGTATTTGCTGTAGTTGCTCAAATACAGATACTGCAGAAATCCGGGTAGAGAAGTATCTTTCTCAGCACTGTGTTCCTGAAACGAAAGATCCGCTTCAGTACTGGCAACAGCGCTGTACAGACTTTCCGCAGTTGGCTAAGTTGACTTGTCAGTATTTATCCACCCCAGCTTCTTCTGCCCCTGTAGATCAACTGTTTAGTGTTGCAGGGACGATTTTTCGCCCCGAGAGGTGCCACCCTAACTGGTGATATTTGTAAAGTATAACCACTAACGAATTGTTTTTTGTTAATTGTTAACGAAATAGTTTTTAGTAATGCTCACTTTTGCTTTTAACTTGAACGGTCTCAAAACGGGAAGAAATAATTAATTGATAGAAGTCACAACTAGCCAATTTGACACTCGTATTTATATTTGAACAATTTGTATTTGCCAAATAAAAAAGCTGCAAGTGTGTATTTGCATTTGTATTTTACAATTCCAAAATTATCATATTTGTATTTATTTGCGCTTGACAATGTATTATCTGACCCCGGCTCTGATATACAGTATATGTATATATATATATATATTATATATATATATATGTGTACTCGTATATACTGTATATATAGGGTGAGTCAAAAGTTTGGAGAAATAGGAACTATGCTTTTCAATACAAATATACATGTATATTTGCATCGAAAAGCAGAGTTCTTATGTTTCCAGAATTTTGACCCACCCTGTATAATCTTAATTGTTATATCTGAAGGGCTAAATACAATATAAAACTGACTCAGAACTCGTTCTATTTCTACTAATATCTAAACAAAATATTAATTACTTGCATGGGGAGGATCCAGTGGTGAAAGGGGGGACCTAGGGAATACGTGTACCCCCTAGTCTAGATCCCCAAAGGACGAATGGGACTTGTAAACGTTTTGTCCAACAACTGACAACCAGATCATGATAATTAGGTCTATATAATACTGCATTACTCGTGAAATGTCTGTTATAATAAAATATAATTGAACATAAAATACATGATTACTGATCACGTATTTTATGTTCAATTATACTGTATTATAACTGTGTAGTATACTGTAAGTATTACAAGCTTATTACACTTGAAATGAACATAATTTGATAAATATTTTATTAGTATTATATATATATATGTGTACTCGTATATACTGTATATATAGGGTGAGTCAAAAGTTTGGAGAAATAGGAACTATGCTTTTCAATACAAATATACATGTATATTTGCATCGAAAAGCAGAGTTCTTATGTTTCCAGAATTTTGACCCACCCTGTATAATCTTAATTGTTATATCTGAAGGGCTAAATACAATATAAAACTGACTCAGAACTCGTTCTATTTCTACTAATATCTAAACAAAATATTAATTACTTGCATGGGGAGGATCCAGTGGTGAAAGGGGGGACCTAGGGAACACGTGTCCCCCCTAGTCTAGATCCCCAAAGGACGAATGGGACTTGTAAACGTTTTGTCCAACAACTGACAACCAGATCATGATAATTAGGTCTATAATACTGCATTACTCGTGAAATGTCTGTTATAATAAAATATAATTGAACATAAAATACATGATTACTGATCACGTATTTTATGTTCAATTATACTGTATTATAACTGTGTAGTATACTGTAAGTATTACAAGCTTATTACACTTGAAATGAACATAATTTGATAAATATTTTATTAGTATTATATATATATATGTGTACTCGTATATACTGTATATATAGGGTGAGTCAAAAGTTTGGAGAAATAGGAACTATGCTTTTCAATACAAATATACATGTATATTTGCATCGAAAAGCAGAGTTCTTATGTTTCCAGAATTTTGACCCACCCTGTATAATCTTAATTGTTATATCTGAAGGGCTAAATACAATATAAAACTGACTCAGAACTCGTTCTATTTCTACTAATATCTAAACAAAATATTAATTACTTGCATGGGGAGGATCCAGTGGTGAAAGGGGGGACCTAGGGAACACGTGTCCCCCCTAGTCTAGATCCCCAAAGGACGAATGGGACTTGTAAACGTTTTGTCCAACAACTGACAACCAGATCATGATAATTAGGTCTATATAATACTGCATTACTCGTGAAATGTCTGTTATAATAAAATATAATTGAACATAAAATACATGATTACTGATCACGTATTTTATGTTCAATTATACTGTATTATAACTGTGTAGTATACTGTAAGTATTACAAGCTTATTACACTTGAAATGAACATAATTTGATAAATATTTTATTAGTATTGGCTAAGGTGGAGTGAAAAGCTTGACCTTCGTCAGAATGAACAATTCGGGCGGAAGCTAACCAAAGGTAATCATATTATTTTTGTTTTCTTTATTATGTCTTTTAAAAATATTTCTTTTCCAACGCAACTATCACTGCCACACCATTGAGAACTAGGGCCTAATGTATACATTATAATATGAGTCTAATTTAAATGTGGATCATCCCGTTAGGGAAATGCGAGTTTTTGATACCTTTCAGCTGACGCAGAGGAACAGGAAGCCCGTTTCCTGTTGCTACCTCGCAGTATATGGTGGGTGAAACGTACGAGTATGATATATAAAAAAAATGTGGATCAAATAAAATATTTGGCATGATGTCCGTTTGGTGGCGCCCCCCTCCCCCCCTTGACTACCCTTTCTGGATCCGACCCTGATTTGTCTTTTTTATTTTCCAAACATTTAATAATGTTTATAATGTTTTACATTAAAAATTGAATATAAATACAATTTTAATTAGTTAAATGGAGTAAATGTTTTTGTGTGTCAAATCAAAATATTAGTTTTTACATTTTTTAAATTACATTTTTTATTTTCCATTTAAATTTATTTTTCGATTCCATCACAACTAATAATCTTTGAAGAAAATTACATATACAGGGTGTTCGTAAATTTTTACCAATTCAACCTGTACAAAAAAAAAATGAAGGAAATGACATACAATGATGCAGCTTGCTGCACGTGAAAGAACATCTCTCTAAGTTTTATTGCCAAGGTCGGTACACTTCTATGTAAGTGACCTTTATTGCACGTAACACGTCGAGGCGATATTCGCTCCATCCATGTTCGATTTAGCATTTTTGCATTGGCGGTTGCAGTGGCGTCAGTAGTCCTGTTTTTCAGGTCTGCAATATCGACAACCCTCGTTCGGTGCGCCATGTCCTTCACATAACCTCCCCAAAAATAAGAAATCCAGAAGGGTTGTGTCTGGTGTACAATGGTGGCTATGGAATCGGTCCATCGTACCCGATCCATCGATCAGGGAAGTTATTCATTGAGGCACTCGTGTTACCATACTCTAGTGTTGGGGAACTCCGTCCTGTTCGTAAATGAAATCTGATTGGAGGTCTGCCAATTGCAGGATTACGAAGTACTCGAAAATATTCAAGTAATTGTTGGATTTGATAGAGGTTTTAACAAAGAAAAATACCCAATGACACGATAGTTCATTAGGCCACACCACACGTTAACCTTTGGGCTGTCACACACTGAAGTTCATGGACCTCGTTGGGGTTTTCAGAGCCCCAGATCTTAACGTGATTCTGTTAACCATCGCCGAAACGTGGAAGGTTGACTCTTCTGAGAAGAGAACCCTTCATAGAAACCCGTCGCCATCCTCCAAACGTGCCAAAATGTCGACTGCAAATGCCATGCTTTGCTGGCTGTCGTCCACCTGTAGTGCCTGCAGCAGTTGCACCTTGTACGTGTATAGCCGCAGTCGCTTATATTATGCGGCACCGTATGTACCGTTGAGCGGAGTGCTTAAAACTCCCTTGCGGCGGTCCGAATGGACTTGAAGACTCTACGGTCGAACGACTCTCGGACACGTTCAACATTCTTAGGACTTGACTGGCCGGCCTGGCCCCTTCTGCAGGATACTACCAGTCTTCATAAATTTCTTGTGCCATGCACGAATGTGAGTCTGGATGGTGGCTCTCTCCCGTAAGTATTCCTGAAGTTTCGTTGAATCTGTGTACTCTGATTTAGTCTTTATAAACTAGGCAACACTGGTTTTTTCTTGATGGGACGTCATTTGTACTGTGCGAGATGTCAGTGGTTACAGTCGAAAGTCTGTAAAGGAAAGAACATGTCAAAAACTTTGCAAGATGTTCTGTCATACGCAGCAAACTGCATCGTTGTATCTAGTTTTATTCATATTGTAAAACTGTTTAAATTTGTAAAGATAATTTATGCACACACACACACACATACATATATATATATATATATATATATATATATATATATATATATATATATATATACATACAGTATTTATATATATATAATAGAATGAATTTCACACTTAAACACACGAAATGAATGAATGATGCGAATCCACAAGGAAAAAGAACACACACACTGTTCGAATACACACGGTTATATTAGAATAAGATACGAATGATTTCTTCATACAATTCTTATGAGTAAAGCGTATATCCTTATGGTGACACGTGAATTGATTAGTTAAAATTTTAATGAATTTTCTGCAGAGTTTCCTCCACACCTACGACCAACAGATTTAATAAAATATGTTTAGAAACTGAGCAAATAAATATATACGGTAAATTAAGCGATTCAACCTAAATATAAGTCTTTGTCTTAGCAGCGGATCATTATAGTTTTTGCTTTATCGTCTTTCAGTTCAGTAGAACCAGCGTTCATTCCTTGCAGAGTAACTTTTTACTGTTACTCGTAGAATTCAGTTCATTTAACATCATAGTTCGCTTGAGATGAACCGTGCATTTGATAAATATAAGAGTAATGGTATTAAAGGGTGTTCGAAAAGAAACGCAACCCAAAATGGAAAACAAAAGGGATAGGTTACAATGATATGCATTCTCCCATGAGCTGCGTTTCTTTTTGAACACCCTCTATTTGAAAGTAGAATTAAAACGAATAGAAAAGAGCAGTATTGTGTCATCTTCACATATAGCACATGGAAGATCACTCTAAGTAATAAAGCGAAGGACCAAACGAAGGACCCATCTATCATATTACGCGCTTCTCTTCACACAGAAAAAATTTGTTATAAAAAATATTACAAAAGGTCTTGCTGAAATATACAAATTTTAAATCTTTGTGGTTTCAATATATCTACAGTAGTAGCATTAAAATTATCACTGACACAGTGACACTTAGAGCTACCATTTCAGTCGACTTCTCCTTATATTATTATTAATAATAATAATAATATGACAGGAAGATTATAAATTATCATTATATTATCATACTAAATTTCTAATAATAAGAATAATGTTTGCGATGGTTTAACCTACTTCGTAACAGCAAAGGTCATGTGACGGTCGACGGAGGGGATCGACAGCTTGACGTTAGGATTCGAACTATGGATTGCTATATCATCTGGACGCACTACTGAATAGACTCCTCGTCGCTTAACTTCGTTAGTCTTAGAGAAGCATCCTACGACGTGACTACGACGTAGCCTCTAAATTTCAAAGTAATCGTTTATTTTATGATGGTTTTTCTCAATGCAAAAAAACGGTTTTGTTTGCGTCCAACTGATTTGAAGTAAAAGTCAACTCAACTCTCAAGTCTGCCACGTTCTTTTCGTCAAAACAAACTAGACTTAACTCGAGTTTTGCCGAAGCCAGTTCCGGAGGTGGTTAGAGGAAACTAGTTATTTTTATGTAAACAAACAATTTGTCGTTTGCAGGCAGAACCAAAGGTATTTTAAGAATTCATTGCATTACTTAGGCTCATATACAAGATGTTTATAAAGTCCCTCTCTATTTCAGTGAAAACGTAGCAAAAAGGGTAAAATTCAGTAACAATATAATAGAAGGCATACATTTAATGAATACTTAAGCATGCGATTCTACCTGAGCATCATCAGTATTAGAGTTCGAATCTGTCAGCAGCATTGCGGAACACATTTTGGAGCATGACGGGGGTTATTTTTGTAACTGCTGTTACGATACGAGCACGTAAATGTCCCAGCTTCATTCAGATGGCATTTTAAACACCGTCGTCTTTCAACAAGATGGGGCACCTTGTCATTACGCAAACATTGTTCGGGAGTACCTAAATGAACGATTTCCAAGTCGGTGGATCGGACGTGGAGGCAACAGGCCCTGGGCGGCTCGATCTCCTGACCTAACGCCCTTTGATTTCTTTGCATAGGGCTTTATCAATCCAATCGTCTATCAAACGAGGGTTACAGATCTGCAAGATTTACGTGCTCGTATCGTAACAGCAGTTACAAAAATAACCCCTGTCATGCTCCAAAATGTGTTCCGCTTAAGTATTCATTAAATGTATGCCTTCTATTATATTGTTATTGATTTTACCTTTTTTGCTACGTTTTCAGTGAAATAGATAGGGACTTTATAAACACCCTGTATAAAATATATATTTTATTGATGCTAGAAGGTTATACTAGATTAAATTTATGCATTTATAAGCTTTATCCTAAGTAAGAAACTGGCCTTCAATCATTGCAATTTTGGGTCTATATTGGCCTAGGCTAGCATTGCTGTGGCGAGCTCAATCTAGGCCACAGTCTAGGTTTTATTCAGTCTTATTATGGGCTGGATTCATGATAGAAGCGTGAAGTTAGGACCCTGCTACCTTGTGTTGAGTGTCCAGACGAATGGCTAAGCCTTTAGCCCATGAACTACAAAATAGGTCTAGCTAAGAATGAGCTTAACTGAGTTTTTGCTCGCATTTGACGTCATAATCTCAAGTTTCCGCGTTCTTTTCCACATATTTTATTTGAAGTCAGTGAAAGAATGTGACTTCAAGTCAGCTTTTAGATGAAAAGAAACGGCTTAATTAACAAACCGATAAATTAAATGTCACCATGAACAAAATAATAATAATTGATGATAAAAGACTAAAGGCGCAGAAGATTTAAATCTAATATCAGTTACGAAGGAGAAACTTTTCAGAAACACAAGTTTTCTTATTCGCTCCAGGAGAAAAATTAATTGAAATAGAATGAAACTGATTAAAAACTTCTATAATAGGATTTTAATTTATCACTTAAGTAATAAGATTTTATGCACTAATTAATCACTGAGGATTCGTCGTTTCTCTTCGAGAGTTTTCCACTCCCCTTAAGTATTTTCCTTCCTTCTTTGGAGCGACTTGGTTGTTGTAATAGCTATATCCATTTATCTATTTAGAAATCCCAATTACTTAAGTTAATCCATATAGAGTGATAGGTGGCAGAAGGTATGAGATGAAACTACAGTTTTCAAAGGAAAATACTCGTGATAAATTAAAGAGGAGCCTCATAAATTCTCAGAAATGTCAAAATTTATACTCTTAACAATCCCAATAAATTTTCGTTTTTCGTACCTCGAGAATATTAATGCTAACATTTTTCTAACTGTAGAAAATATATATACAGGAAAATGGCACTCGTAACTGTGGTTGTAATTCCTAACTTTACAATAATAGTGAAGATCATTTGCAGTGAGGACTCATCTCAGGAACCAGTCTGGTTGCCGAGTATATTGTTCCTTGAAAGTTCTCCTACTTTATTACTTCGTTTATGTGATACACACACACCCCACACACACACACACACACACACACACACACACACACCGTCTGCCAAAAAAAGGTTCACTCTGAAAACTTCCATGGAATCAACATTTTTCAAACAATCAGTATGAAACTTATACACGTAAAAGATACATAAACTGTAAACCAAATTTCAGTTCGAAGCTATCAGAAATAAAGATCTATTAAGTATTTCTCTAATAATACTACAACTGATGCTCGACAAACTAATCAAGAATCCTTTTCCATTTTCACTTTTGTAAATTCTATGATATATCCGATTGTTTTTGAAGGGTTATAAATGTAGTGAATATGCCATTTTCAGAGGAAGATAAGATTATAATTAAGCATTATAGACTAGAAAAGGGATATGGACGAACGAAACTACTCTCCGAAATCCCCAACAAAGGATGGACTCTTGGTGGTTTGGTAAAGCTTCTAAAGAAAATTGACGAGACTGGAGATATCAAAAGAAGAGAGAGAAGTGGGCGACCAAAAACTGTTAATGGAGGCGTTTCCTATATTTTATAAATCTTGTGATGTATTTTATAACTAAAATGAGAATAAAAATTTTATTACCAAAGTTTTACCGCCTTTGTGGACTGTAGAATTCAAAACTGGAGCTATGTTCAACAAAATTTGTTGAAAATAAAAACCCTCATTAAATCATTAATTTTGAATATAATAATCTGAAAATTGGTGTACATATATACTGTTTACATAGTTTTGCTCTTTACGAGTTTCATTATAATTGGTTAATAAATGTTGATTTTATGGCTGTTTTTAGAGTGAACCCTTTTTTTTGGCACTATATATAATATATATATATATATATATATATAAAGGAGACGGCATGCAGTTAGAGAGTTCAGAAGATCAGTGTCCGTTTAATAGCGATAGTAAGAGAGAGAGAGAGAGAGAGAGAGAGAGAGAGAGAGCCTCAAAAGGCCTTGCGGCCCATACCGAGGAGGTACCAATGGCAACGGGTGCCACGGAAAATTTTCTACACACTCAATAGTGTGCAAGATTTGGTCTAACCTTTTCTTGAAATGATCCACAGAGGAACTGTTCACAACTTCTGAAGGTAAACTGTTCCACGTGTCACGGATCTTATACGTAAAGTAATTTCCACACACACTAGTCCTAAACCGTTTCAAATCCAACTTCCAACCATTGTTGCGAGTTGGGTTATCATTTAAACACTAAACATACTTCTAAAATCGAGTGACCCAGTGGCGGCTCGTGACTAAAAATTCTAGGGGTGCTGTCTCTAAGAATGGGAATGAGCTGCTTTGAACATTTTTTGTATCATTGATTATGGTATTATATATAGGTATTTATAAGGTAGTTATGAAATAAGTAATTATGTACTAATGAAATAAGTAATTGTGCACTTACCAGGTACTTCAGGTTCAATTACAAAGTTATTTAAAAATGAATCCATTCTTCTATTTTTATTCTGAGCTAAAAGATCGGTAACTTTCTCATTGAAATTTGGAGTACTGTTGATGATGCTTTTCTCCATTGAAATCATTGCTAGAGCATTTAGTCGTTCTTGATTCATAGTGCTCCTTAGAAACGTTTTTATTCTTTTCAGCGTTGAGTGGCAGCGTTCTGGCTCTGATGTAGTCATAGGAATTGTCAAAAGGATTTTATGAGTTTTGTAAGTTCGCAAAGCACATCTGCAAATTATTTTCTGTGATGAATTTTAATAAATTAATTAAATTGCCATAATTGCGCATATTAGGTCTACTGTAGAAAACCTGTAATTCCGGAAGAAGCTTTTCTTTTTCAATCATGGATATGCCTCAATAGTCGCTGTCACTTCTTCCAGGGGCATTTTCTTATTAAACTAGCGAAGTTTTCTTTGTTGAAAAATTTTGCAGCTACTAATTGATTTGTGAAAGAATATCTCTCCTTTATGTCAACACATACACAGTCACACACTTCTTTTGCTTCAATCATAAGTGTTTTTGAAAGATTTTCACAATACTTTGAATTTCTAATTTGAATTTCCGGCGTAGGACGACCTTCTCTTTAATACCAATTTTTTTTTGGAGATAATTGTGAAAAATTACATAAGTTGTTGTATTTTAGTCACACTCACTTGACTCACTTCTATGGGCATGGCAGCCATGGCTGAATCAAATTTCAAAAAAGAACGGAAATTATGGAAAAAAAAAATCAAGAAATAATCACCAAATACATAATTAAATCACTAAGCCAATAAAAATCTATCAAATGTTAAATATTACTATTGTTACTAATCACCGTTAGAAATGGAATTAAATGAATTAATTGTAATATAAGCAAAGCGAAACGTCAACACATTCATCACGTTCAACGAACAGATAGGAACTGCGCTGTCTGCAGTGCTTCGACTCACTTTCGACTGCGACTCTGCATAGAGAGAGAGGCAGACTCCCTCTCTTTCTATGCGTCTATGGCAACAAAGCATTGGAGTTCCTTTCGGGCATCGCGAGCAATTAATGCTGAAATCTGGTGCTGCTAGCGCGCAGTTCCAATGAGAGATTGAAAATTATTTCATGTTTTTAATCATTCATTCATTGAAATAATTACTGAAATAAAAGGATGAGCATTGAGCAATGCATAAAAGTTTCAAAAGTTATTGAAAAAGTTATTCATTGAGCTCATCCTTATATTGTTCTTGATTATTTCAATTGTAAATAAAAAATTTAGGGGTGCTGCAGTTCCGCAGTGCCTACCGACGAGCCACCCCTGAAGTCGACATCGTTGAACTCGCGTAAGAGCTTGAAAACCTCGATGAGTTGACCGCGCAGCCTCCGAGTTTCCAGCGAAAACAAGTCCAGGGCGCGTAAGCGCCGATTATAACCCATATGCCTAACGGAAGGGATTAACTTCGTGGCCCTCGCCTGCACTCGCTCCAGCCTCTCAATATCTTTCCTGAGGGTGGGCGACCAGAACTGCACAGCATACTCCAGGTGCGGCCGAACCAGAGAATTGTAGAGAGAGAGAGCACAATCTCCTTGTTCCGAAACTGAAATTGCCTCCTGATATAACCCAGAGAGAGAGAGAGAGAGAGAGAGAGAGAGAGAGAGAGAGAGAGTTGTTGAGACGAAAAGCCTTTGATTCCACCTGGTCAAGTCCGGCTGTGTGGGTTGAGCCACTCCATACATGAGAAGCATACTCATACAAGGGCGGACAAGACCCCTGTACAGAGAGAGCAATTGAATGGGGGTGAAGAAACCGCGGAGTCGGTACAGCACACCTAACCTCTTAGAAGCTGTTTTGGAAAGAAAGTATATGTGATCTTTCCAGGAAAGATCACGAGAAAAAGAAATGCAAAGAATGTTAAGAGAAGAGGTAGGATTGAGTTGTGTTGTTGAAGGTAAGGGGATAGTCATGTGGAAGATTGTGACGCGTAGACAAATGGAGGAACGGAGATTTGAGGCCTTAAAAGCCACAAGGTTTTCTCTACCCCAATCGGAGATGGCAGACAGATCAGAGGTCAGGTGTACCATAGCCGTCCTACGGGAATCATGGAGTGACTGTTGACAGGGACGCTCTGGAAAGCGGGTGGAGAAGTGAAGTGGAATCATCGGCATAGATGTGAATAGGAAAGGAAGTGCGACTTAAAAGATCGTTAATAAATAAAAGGAAAAGAGTGAGTGACAGGACAGAACCCCGAGGAACACCGCTGTTAATAGTTTTAGGAGAACAGTGGCCATCTACAACCGCAGCTATAGATCGACCAGAAAGGAAATTAAAGAGGAAGGCACGGATAGAAGAATAGAAACCAAAGGAGGGCAGTTTGGAAATTAAAGATTTGTGCTAGACACACTCAAAAGTTTTGATATGTCTAGCACAATAGCAAAAGTTTCACCGAAATCCCGAAAGGAGGATGACCAAGAGTCAGAGAGATATGCAAGAAGATCGCCAGTAGAGCGTCCTTTGCGTTACCCATATTGATGATCTGAAAGAAGATTGCAAGAAGAGAGGCATTTAAGAATCTTCCTATTAAGAATAGATTCAAAAACTTTAGAAAGGCAAGAAATTAAAGTAATTGGACGATAGTTGGAGGGTTGAGAGCGGTCACCCTTCTTTGGGACAGGCTGAATGAAAGCGAACTTCCAGCAGGAAGGAAAAGTACCAGATGAGAGAGAGAGACGAAAGAGTTTGCTTTTGGTGGGTGTCAGCACTGAAACACAGTTCTTGAGAACAACAGGAGGAATACCATCAGGACAGTACGCCTTCCTAGAGTTGAGACCAGATATGCCAGAAAGAACATCTTTTGAAGAGATTTTAATTTCTGACATAATAAAGTCAGAGGGAGGAGGAGATGAGGAGGAGCACCGGAATCGTCCAGGGTTGAGTTGAAAGCGAAAGTTTGAGCGAAGAGTTCAGCTTTATCAGGAGAAGAGACAGCGATTGAGCTGTTAGAATGGAAAAGAGGAGGAAAGAAGGAAGTAGGAAGAGGAAGTAAAATTGTTGGAAAGGCACTTAGCTAGATGCCAGTAAGAGTGAGAAGAATTAGAATTGGCTAGATTTTCACATTTTTGTTGGATGAGCGAATTTCTGGCGAGTCGATTTTGCACGATTCCGGGCAGAAATATAAGCTGAATGAGAGTCAGGAGTTGGATGGCGAAGGTACCTTCTGAAGACACTTCGCTTTTGCGGATAGAAATAGAACAAGTAAAGTTAAACCAAGGTTTTTGCATTAGTGCTAGGAATAGAATATGGAATGTACGCCTCCATTCCCGAGAGAATTACCTCTGTGTTGCGCTCAGCACGCTCGGAAGGACCCCAGCTACGGAAGCAGTAATCATTCCATGGGAAATCAAAGAAGTAGGCTTACTGCCTAAGGCCTCCCAATCATCGGCGCTAAAGTGCCAAAGGCACCACCTCTTGGGAGGATCCAGAGGCCGAACTGGAGCGATAGGACAGGAAGCAAAATATAAGATTATGGTCAGAGGAGTCCAACGGAGGAAAAAAGTTTGACAGAGTAAGGAGGAGGATGAGAGGCGAGAAATAAATTCAGAATGTTGGGCTTATTTTCAAGGCGATCGGGGATACGAGTAGGGTGCTGTAAAATCTACTCTAGGTCATTCATGATAGAAAAGTTGTAAGCTAGTTCATCAGGGATGTTTTGAAATGAGAGGAAAGCCAAAGGTGGTGGTGAACATTGAAATCTCCTGAATTGGAGATTCCAGCAAAAGGAGAGTGGGTTAAAATGTATTCCACTTTGGGAGTAAAGTTGTCAAAGAATTCTGGATAGTCAGTAGAATTAGGAAAAAGGTAGACAGCGCAGATGTAAGCCGTAGCCAGAGCAGTAGCGGATTTAAGGGGGACCGCCCCCATTTTGGCTCTAGATACGTATTTTGGTGCCCCTATCAGAAGGAATGGCGCCCCATGGACCAGAATGATGTTATATTTTCAGAAGTTTGGTAATGCTCAACGCAAACTAATTATTGTACTTCCAAATTTCAACACACGGATTTAATTGTCGATAAAACTTAAGTAACATATACTAATGGCAATAAGTTTAATCTTTGGGCAAATATCTAGCAATTAAAATCGAAAGCAAAGGATCAGCGACATTAGAAGTTTTTCAAAATCAGCCTCAATAGCACATGCCCAATCCGATGTAAAATAATGTGTTTTCTGGCTTAGCACTAGTATTGTAAAGGTATAAGGAGCTTTGGGTCCGACGGTCCCCCTAAAGTGGTCCTCCCACCTTTTGAAAATTCTTGGATCCCCCACTGAGCCAGTGGGTATAGAATTCGCGGGATTCGAGTTCGGGAATAGGAGAACAAGTTAGGTCATTGTGTACAAATGAGCGTTTTGAGGGTGGTAGAAAAAGACACGGATAAGAGATGGAGTTATATTCCGTTACGTTTCGGCACAAAGCCTTACCCACACAGAGCATATACTATATGTTTGTGTTATATGTTGTTGGACTTGGTTGTACCCCCTCCACCCCACCTTCCCCCAGTTGGGGTACCTTGTCTATCACTGCTGCGTTGGCCAGGGCCGGATTAAGACCTTTAGAGGCCCTAAGCACTTAAAAGATTTGGTGCCCCATATATATGTAATTCAAAATATAACAAAAATAAACCATAAAATAAAATTTATTTTTTGAAATGAAACAAAACTTACAGTAAGATGGAAAATAATGTTTATTTTTGTATACTTCCACTTCATTTATATTTGAAAAGTTTTCTCCTACTTTTTTAATTGCAAAGTCTTTGATCAGATCCTCAAAACTAATCTTACGTAACACATCTGCTTCTATACTTAGTAGAGATAAGGCATCCAGCCTGCCTTGTTGCATAGTTGTTCTGTTGGTATTATAATAGTATAATAAATCCATGGTAAATCCGACAATGGAAAATTTCTGTGGTGCCCCCCTTCCCTTGATGCCCTAAGCACGGGCTTATTTTGCTTAATGGTTAATCCGGCCCTGTGCGTTGCACATATACGGAGTGAAATTAAGTAGCTACAGAGAAAGTAAAGGTACAAAAAGAGGTTGTTGTCAGTTACTGTATTTAATAATGAAGTGTTTTCATAAAAAAGATATTAAGTATTTCGTTTTTGAGCTTTATATATTTTAAAGTTTTAATCCAAATAGGTATACTTGGTCTTGTGTTTTAAGAAATGAATAATTATTTTCCAAATAAAGAACATCCACGATGTTTGTTATATATATATATATATATATATATATATATATATATATATATATATATATATATATATATATATATATATATCTATATATATATATATATATATATATCAAAGCTATTGACTTCTCCTTAGGGAAACGGAGCTTACAGATGAACAAAAGGACCAACGCAACGGCAAACATTTTCATTTATTTTTTGTACTTCAGACGTTTCGACAAATCTTTTGTCATCATCAGTGAATTAAGTCTTAAAACCTTAAAACAAAAATAAAAAGTGAAAATTGCATCAATACAAAATTAAAATCATTAAAATTACATCACTACAAAAAAATTAAAATTAATTAAATTACCTCAACAGGTAAATACCCAATGTTTACATCAACCTCCATACTTGGCAAAACCTAAGAGAAAACTGTATGGTCAGTGGATTAGAAAGTATATGTCTATGAAAATCGGTTGGTTAGTTAAAAGAGCTGTAATTTGTAAGATGAACTATTATTGTTAATGGAGGGTTTGTTTCTATAGATGTACAAAGATTCTAAAATTCGGAGTTCTGTGAGGTTATTGGATCTAGTTAAAATTTCAAACTGAGTTTTGTGAAGGGGATGGTTGTTTTCATTACTATGGTTTCTAATTGCGGATTGTGGTGGGCTACTGAGGGGACGGTTGGTACGGACTGACAAGCCCAAATGTTGAGAAAGGCGCACCTCCACTTGGAGTTGGGTACTGCCAATATACGCAGCCTTACAGCTGTCGCACCATAGTAATGAAAACAACCATCCCCTTCACAAAACTCAGTTTGAAATTTTAACTAGATCCAATAACCTCACAGAACTCCGAATTTTAGAATCTTTGTACATCTATAGAAACAAACCCTCCATTAACAATAATAGTTCATCTTACAAATTACAGCTCTTTTAACTAACCAACCGATTTTCATAGACATATACTTTCTAATCCACTGACCATACAGTTTTCTCTTAGGTTTTGCCAAGTATGGAGGTTGATGTAAACATTGGGTATTTACCTGTTGAGGTAATTTAATTTAATTTTAATTTTAATTTTTTTGTAGTGATGTAATTTTAATGATTTTAATTTTGTATTGATGCAATTTTCATTTTGTTTTAAGGTTTTAATTTTAATGGTTTTAATATTGTATTGATGTAATTTTCACTTTATTTTTGTTTTAAGGTTTTAAGACTTAATTCACTGATGATGACAAAAGATTTGTCGAAACGTCTGAAGTACAAAAAATAAATGAAAATGTTTGCCGTTGTGTTGGTCCTTTTGTTCACATATATATATATATATATATATATATAAAGCGCAAACGTTGTTTTGGAAATTCAAAAACATTTCCATAGTTGGTTTTATTTACGCATGCAACACACCGATTCCTGTAGATTAGCGAAGTTAAGCGACATTGGGTTTGAATGGTAGTTGGATGGGTGACCCTCCTCTGCGTTTACATGATGTAGCGACTAGGGTTTCTCATTTCCCGGCCTTTTGCTTATCCCGGGATTCCGGGATAAAAATGATTCCCTTCCCGGGATCCCGGGAAATCCCGGGATATAATTAATTATATTTAAAATATATTATAAAATAAATTAACCTAGAAAAGAGGGGGTATAATTATTTTTAATTTTTTTTTAGTCATTTAATAAGTTCTGCAATCTCCATGATGGGAAAAATAAAATAATATTGCTGTGAAAAATATGTATTAAAAAAAATACTTTTGAATTACATAGAAAATTTTCACAAATAAAAAAATTGCTCCGTTTCATTGAAAACTTAATGAATACAACAAAAAAAAAATTGCCTTTGAATTGCTTAGAAAATTTAAAGAAAAAATAAAAATTACCTTCAAATTGCAAAGAACTTCAATGAATTCAACCAAAAAAATTATCACTGAATTTTTATAGTACGATTTCAAAAAACAAAGATGGTCAATACTTCGATCACTCAATCTTGTTCTCATTTTAGTCACGAAAGTCCTGCTGCTGAGAATGCCCTTTCCGATTCTACTGACGTGGGTGGAATCGTCTTTAATGCATTCAAGAGAAGAGAGATGTTCTGCGTTTTTTCGCCCGTAGCCTCGAAGATCTCTAGTTCCTTTTTAAGGTGCTTTGCAGCGCTTGCTTTGCTGTCTAGTGTTCTTGATTTCTCTACCTCGGCTGCTTTAATAGCTGCATCAAGCCTTTCAGCTAGAGTCATCGAAGATGACTGAGGGACAGCTGATTCTTGCACATCATTATCTTCATCTGTCTCACTAGAGGTAGAATCAGCAGGTACTCCAAAAAGGCGATCTAACATCTGCTTTGCTGATGAAATTAACATAGACTTGGTTGGTAAGGCTGGCAAACTTCTGTCACTTGCGAAAGTTGCGACCTTTTATAATTCTTTCCACTATTGAGGTATTGTATGAGGCCAGTCAAGTTCTCATTTCTTCTCTCTGTTATGCGTCGAATGAACGACTCCTTTAGTTTTTTTGAAAAAGGTGTGTTTAGTTGATTTAGTTCGTTCAAAATGAAAGAAAAAAACACCTGATGATGAAAGTAAAGTCGATTCTCTGTTGCCCAGCTTTTCTGCTCCAACTTTTAATGGCTCCAGCGATGCCACAATGTCACGAATTACAGCAACTTCTTGTTTGTCAAGGTCAAAATTGTCCATATCTTTATTGCAGTCGATGAGAGCTTTCGATACGGATGACCTTATTTTGATAAATCGCTCCAGCATGGCTAAAAGACCATTCCATCTGGTTTTGTAATCCAGCAATAGATGCAAACTTTTTCCTTGTTCCTGTTGAACATATCCTTGTAAGATGTTATACTTTAAAGGTGATTTGCGAATTTTTTTTGCTATTTTTCTGACTTTATTGATGATTTGAGACACGTTGATTTCTTTACCTACAGTGTCGTGCGATCCAAATGAAATATCTATCTCGAACGGATCCTCATCAAAGCGCTCACACAAAACACTTTCAAAATCAATACTATGATTGAAATCTTCTCCATCTTCATCTATGTTGTCATTATGTTCGTCATCTTCAGTTTGAATTTCTTCAGAAAGAGTGATTGCAAGTGAAGTGGTTGACTTCTGGTACAAAACATCACATACCGCTAAGTGGATTCCGTGTGCATAACACAATTGATGCTCACATTCAATTAGCCTTCCAAATTTCACCATCATAGCTGCACCATCAGTAACACAAGCCACCACATGTTTTTCTAAAGAAATATGAAATTCCTCTAACTTTTCTTTGATTACTTCAACAGCAGTTTCAGCAGGTAGAGTACTAGAAATCTTCACCATTCCTAAGTTCCAAAATGTTCCGTCAGTTTTGTGTATGTTAATATTTAAATACCGGCGATTGTTTAGTGAGGTGTATTCATCTAAGGATAAACTAAACCTTGATCCTGCATTTATTTGGCTGGTAATTTCAGAATTTAAGCGTTCTTTTATTTGTTTGTACTGCGAATGAACGAGATCCATTACATGTGATGGATTTTTTGGTAAAGTATATCCTCTGTCTGTCAATGATTTTCTGATGAACTCACTTTTTGTAATAGAATTGATAGAGATGCCATCTAGAGTGGCTAGTTTTGTTACTATTTCTTCACATGTTTCTTTCTTAATGAAAAACGATGTTAAGGTTTGTTGAGAGGTTTGTCGCTTGCTACTAGTTGCTTCATTTTCCTCGGCTGTGCGCTTAGCATTAGTAACAGATAACTTGCTAATATTATGCTTGTTAAGCAAATGTCTGATAAGACCGCTTGTAGACCAACCTTTACACTTTATTTGAGTCTTGCATTCTTTACAGGTTGCAAATTCTAGTTTCGAATCCTTCACGAAATATTTCCAAGCAAATGATTCTGACATTCTTGATTGAAGGGGTTCGTTTCGAACAAAATAAATTAAAACATACTATATATATATAGTACTAGGCTAATATAGGAACTACAAAGAATCTTGAGTCACAAATACTCACAATATAAAGGAAGTGTGACACTTGCACAATGCACAACCTGGCGTAATGCAGTTACTGGAGCTACTGAGCGTGGTGACAAATTAAGACAGCATCAGCGCAATTACGCAAGATATTACAGGTCCTGACAAGTAGTGACAATCTGTGACATGCTATAACAAGCTGAAATTAAAAAACAAAAAAACTAAGCAAGCTTAAAACTAACAAATACAAACGTATTCTGACAAGTTATGGGTTAATTAAACTTACTATTAGCAAAATTTCCCAGTCTTAACACAAAATAAGCAAAATTAAATTTTTAAGAAAATATCCCGGGATTTCCCGGGACAGGGAGAATTTCCCGGGAAATTTAAATTAGCTAAAAATCTACCGGGATCCCGGTAAAGAAACCCTAGTAGCGACCCGTGGTTCGGATTTCACGTAAAACTGTAGGTTCGTTTGGTCACACGCCCTTTGCCGTAACGAACGAGACTAAACCCGCTCACCCGCACAAAAAAAAAGGGCCTACACACTAACTGTCTAATATCTTTACACACGGTCGCATCTCCCTATTAGCGAGGTCCTAATTTTTTGTTTTGCATGAAATGGCTGACTACCTCATAGTGTCGTTTGTCCAGGCGTTCCTCCTCCCAGAACTGTTTAACTTTTAATGCCATCTAAATTAACATAAATATTTGAATCAGACAAAAGGATACTAAACATCGATATTGGCCAATTAAGACAGTAATCTGACTCGCTTTTCCCTTAATACATTCTTTCCCACAGACGGCGAAATGTGATTAGAAGTTTTATGCACGAGTCAGAGGCTGTACATTGAGCATCGGACTTTTTATCCTCATTTCCTGATCCGATCTCGATGGCTTATAAATCCATAACTAGAAAGTAAGTTTGGCAACACTTTCTTTTAACTGGAATTAACTTTCTTTGCTCTTGGGTGATGGCAGGCCCTCGGAGCGCAAATATAGCTTTGATCGAACGTAAGACCTTCAGTCAAGTAATGGAACTGTCATTACGGACCAGATAATAATTAATGTGAAAATTAGAGTTATATGAAACTAAAAAAGTTATTTAAAAAGTATAACACAGTTGAAGGGAAGCCTCCGCTCTTTAAATTTAAATCTTAAACTACGACAAGCGTTTGAAGGGCACATGACTTTCTCAAGAGCATATATGTCTCTTCTGCTGATTATATATATATATATATATATATATATATATATAGTGGTGGACCGGATATCCGCATCCGCACTTCTGACTGCGGATGTTATGCGGATATTGCCTCTAATAAGTTATGCAATTTACAATTAAATTAGCTTATAAAGTAGCTTATAAGGCCCAGTCATGCACATTTCATGTAAAGTATTAATTATTTTATTAATGAACAAACAAATATATAAACCTCAAAATATAAATACCTGGTAACAGAAAATTGAATGAAACTTGTTTCATTCAATTTTCTGTGGCTGAAATTCTTGAGAAAGTTATTTTTTTTATCATAATGAAAACATTAATATTAATTTTAATTCTTATACATTGCCTGCCATAATAGTAATACCACAAAATTTGGAAAATTATGTCATATATTCATAATTCTATATTATATTGATAGATTAACTAAATATCCGCATCCGCGGATAATGGAATTAAAAATCCGCATCCGCATCCGCATAGAACAAGGGACTCTTCTGGGAAAATTAAATCCACTATAATCCGAATAAGTAATAGTAAATGACAAACACTATTCCATATATATATATATATATATATATATATAATTAAATCTGTACCTTTTCAGTAAGATTTGTCTTTTAATGAGGTTTAATTGAAATTAATAACAATGATAACGATGGGAGAATTTCAACGATGAATCAAATTGTCATAAACGCAAAAATGATGCCTCAACAGAATAAGTAGAATGACCTGACAATTACCAGCTCGTTGTCTATTTTTTTAGGCCTTTTCAAACCCTTAAACTTTCTAAAAACTCTTTCTTTCGACCGTAATTAAAATTCGTGGTTCCAGTGTACCAATTATATATATATATATATATATATATATATATATATATATATATATATATAAAATAGCAGGAATTTTTTTTTGATTTTGTAGCTTTTCTTTCGTCATCTCGTGACGTCAGAGTGAAAGGACGAACAAACAAAAGAACGCTCCTTTGAAGGCGTGTGGTGGGATCTCTCGTTTTCTTCTGCTATTCTCTAAAGTGACGCCGTTGAACAAGTTTCTTCTCGGCTGGTACCTCTTTCTCTATAACGGTACGTCTTACTCTTCTATTAATTAACCAAAATTTATAGTGTATAACAATTCATTTATATATATATATATATATATATATATATATATATATATAATAAATAATCTGTAACATATTTGGAAAGTCGTGGCTCCTTCATTTTTTTTAATCTACAGTAGAAGCATTTTTACTGTCGGACGAAAGATATGCGAATCTTAATTAGGTTTAATGAGTTTGGGGGTTAGGTTAGTTGTTAGACGCGTCAGGGTTCAATGGCACTTAGGTTAGGTTAAGTTAAGTTAAGTTAAGTTAAGTTGGGGTAGGTTTAGGCTTTTTAATATATGGACGAGAGAGGAAAAAATTAGCAATTTTTTTATATTTACAGTTTTTCGTTTATTGCAATATTTCCAAGTGCTTCATTTATTAATGTACTTCAGATCGGTCCTGACTTTCTCAGTGAAAGGAGAAATTAACACCAACAGTGCTAATAGCATTAGTAACCAATTTAAGAAAAATCTGTACCCTTCTCACTAACTGTACCACTAACTGTACCTCATCATCATCAAACTCACCATTATCACTGAGCTAGGAATAAAAACTAGAAATATGAATTTGATGTAGTTTTGGGGAATCAGACATTTTTGTTATTGGACTAAATTTTCTTGATCTTTTGAAAGATTTATTTAATTGGTATAAAAAACTACAACAAAAGTGAAAGGAGTTTTTATGAGGTACAGAGGGTTGAGTAAATAGACACCTTCGATATTTCCAGTGTTTTTTATTTGATAATAAAAATCAACAAATAATAACAAATTTATTGAATCACAATATTTAGAAATGTGTTGCTTTTCCCTTTACATTACGTAAAGCTGACACACGTTCTCGTATTTCATTGATAAGCTTTGCCATTTGTTCTTGGGGACATTCATAATGGTGTCTGTTTACTTTTGTCAACCCTCTGTGCATCTGTCCGTCAAAATCTATGGTCGTCTTCGGGTAAAGAAAAGTTAAAGGAGTTAGTCAAACTTTTATAACAAAGTTTGTATATGTTTCATAATAGATTTTTTTCACGTTTTTGTGACACTTTTTATCATTTGTGCTGGTTTTCATTCTCTTCTAATTAACTTTTATTCTTATTACTGCGTGTATATTTTGGGGTGTTCGGTAGTTCAGTGGTTACGGTGTTGGACTTTGAGCAGTAAGGCTGTGGTTTGCTCCCGCCCGCTGGCTCCTGGGTTGGTTTGAGTTAGCCGCTTACCCTGTTAATGCTCACTCCAACATCGTGAGGAAATGAGCTTCGTGGAATGGTTTTGGTGGTGTCAGTTGATTAGTGTTCTCCATGATGCAAATGTTTGCAAAAGTGTTCAATATTCGTCTGTTGCCAGTGTGATTTTGCAATTAATGCTGTCTCTCATTGTCTCTTCTCTCTTCTGTGCTTTTGTCCCCATTAATGAGTCTTTGCTTTTGAGTCGTCAGCTTGATTGAAGTGGAACTCATTTAGTAGTCTTTAGTTTGCGTGACTAATCATTACGTGTCCAAGATGTGTAATGATTCCAACATATGGCTTTCTGCGTATTGGCTTTTGTTTAGTCTGTCCATTATAATGAATGAAGACAAGATAAAGTTAATGATACAAAATGGTTCATCATAGCAGAAACGGTTGGATTCTTTAGGTATTCGTTCGCTCTGGTGGAAATTCCTAACTTTATTGACCCTAACTTTGTGATGGTGAATTAAACTGACAATATAAGTAGCTGAGCAGGTGTTACAATTATACAAGTAAATGATCGAAGAGACTGAAATTTTAAAGTCTATTTCTGATCATTGAATAGGTCTTTTAATGTCTTTATTAAAATATGTTTTGGGTAATGTGGCTTCAGAAACAAGATCATATTATTTTCCGGTTTGTTGTTAAGTAATTCTAAAATGAGGATGAATTCAGTGTAATTAATTTAATTACTTTAAGGTCTGATAAAGTGAAGATTCTGATGACACATTAAAGCCAAGCAACATTTTGTTTTACAAATTCAGAATTTTAATCACTTATATATATATATATATATATATATATATATATATATATATATATATATATATATATATATATAGTAGGAGATTGTAGATACTAATCGACCAGAGAAGTACTTCGGGGTGGATGTTAAGCATGAGTCATGGAGTGCTGGAACTCCCGTTTCTCCTGTCACTGTCCTCCTTAGCTGATCTTTTTCCGTGTCTCATCTACCTTGTGAGCAGTCTAGCATGCTCTGAAACACACGCTTCTCCCTCTATTCCTCACTACACATACATGCATCTTACACACTACACAACCTTTTCAAAATTTTAATTAAAAAAAAATGGCATCATTGAGCCTTGGAGACCTTGTTTTGGCTCTCTCCGTCTTCTGTGGAGGGGTCACTTTTGCGGGCGCTCGCCCTTAGCCCCTCCTTCCTACATAATATATATATATATATACATATATATATATATTGAGGGTTCACAAAAGTAAATACATACCTTCGGTTTTTCCATAGTTTTTGGTTTGATAATAAAAGTCAATAAATAATAACAGGTTTATTGAATGAATATAATATTTAGAATCGTATTGCTTTCCCCTTTGCATTAAGTAACGCTGACACACGTTCTGCAATTCCATTGGTAGGCTTTGCCATTTGTTCTTGAGGACAATCATCTTGGTGTCTATTTAATTTGTGAACTCTCTCTCTCTCTCTCTCTCTCTCTCTCTCTCTCTCTCTCTCTCTCTCTCTCTCTCTCTCTATATATATATATATATATATATATATATATATATATATTATATATATATATATTAATGCGAGTGCCATAAATACATAATTAGTGGAATAAAGCAATCCCATTCCATTTCGACTTAATTCCATTTATAATTTCAGAGGTGTAATTATTCTTAACTTAAAATAAACTAACCAGACTCGTATACAGATGAAAATGCCGATTATAATATAACATTAAAAACCATCTAATTGCGTTAACATTATCCTAACCGAGCGTAGAGTATGCAAACGGGCATTTCATTTCCACGTGAGTTCAGTGAGTTCAACCTGATTCGTTCCCGATGTTAAGAAATTTACTTTTTATTCCATTCAAACCTGATTTAACGTTTCTCATTTGAACTCTCGAAAAAGAATGATTACATGTGGTTTTCCTTAAAGTTTTCCTTAAAGTTTTGTGATACGAATTCATTTTTCTTCGTCGTTGTTGACATTTTAAAAATGCTAGAGGTGAAACGGTAAACTGACGATTTATCGCATTCTTTCACAACCGGAGTTCGGTTTAAAAGGGAACTACACACGTACACACACACACACACAAACACACAATTGTGTGTGTGTGTGTATATATATATATATATATGCCACTACATACAGTGACGTTATAACTCTCTCTCGCTCTCTCTGTTTCCGCCATTTCCTTTGTACAGGGTGTTCATAAAGTTACGCAAGTGAATATGGTGAAGTGTACATGCATATTCACTTGCGGGACTTTATGAATACTCGATGCTGTGCATATATTTAACAGAATTACGACGTACTGTACATGAATCTTGTTTGGTTCTCTTTTCTTTTCTGGCTTTGTTCCAAAAGTGAGTAGTGTTGATGTTAGTGAAGCATTTTGAATCCGTATCTAAGTTACTAGGGCAACTTTGAACCTGCTACGCTACCGAGTTTATCGAGTTTACAAGGCCAAGTTGACATAGTTAGAGGTGTGCGTATATATATATATATATATATATAAATCTTATGCACTATTCAACAGCTGTGCAGTTGTTGAACAAGACAGACGCTTATGAGCATTGTATCATCATTCTCCAATTTATATAACAGAAAATTCGAACTTTTTTCATCACGAAAACTCTTCATTCCTCTTCCTCCCTCGTAGTGTTTGTCATGCAATATTTATTGAACGGTTTCCGAACAAAAAGAAATAAAAAAATTCCGAAAGTCTTTGAGAACGATTCTTTGAACTTCGCTCGCTCATCATCTGGCGAGATTGAAGGAAGAGCGAACGAGTCAGTGCGATAGCAATTTCCTCGTCCCATTTAGAGCATCGTTGGAATGTTCGCCTTTGGTTCATTTTCGGAGAAAAATCGCTAAGTAGATTATGGTCAAAGGTGACCTTCTTTTATCCTACTTCAAATCTAACTCGCATAAAAAGTATTTATACGATGAATAGGCCTAAACAGTAAAAAGAATTAATAATAGATACGCAGGTGTGTGTATATATATACATATGAAGGAAAGGCCTCCTCACCTGGTCCTTTATAGGTCGTCTTACATGGACTGTGGTATGTAATCTGTTAGGCTATTTGGAGTTTTTTTTCGTTAGCATATTCAAATAAAAGCTGCTGTGTAGCAAAAAATAGTAAATAAATGGACTAAAATAAATAAAGCATAATAAGGTGTGTCAAAGTAACTGTACCAAAATTCTCTCTCTCTCTTTCTCTCTCTCTCTCTCTCTCTCACAAGGAGGGACAAGAGGAAGCCTCAAAGACCTTCCGGTCCACTCTGTGAGGTTCCTGTTATGAAACAAGTTATTTTTCTTTTAACTATTCTTGCAGTAGTAGAAAACGGATAGAAAAGTATAAGGCTCCCTGCTAGAGGCAGGTATGATAAAAGGTTGAAGAAAATACCTTGACCCTGGAAAAGTAGCCAAGGAAATTTTACAGGAAAGTGGAGAATATAAGAAAGCTCTATAATTAGCATGCCCACAGAGACACCGTGCAAAGCGAAACTCCTGCAGAGTTACGTTATGTTTTAGTCTTAAACCATGAGAGTATTCAGTACTTTGTCTAGCCTATTTTAAACACATTTACACTTTGGCTTGAAACAATCTCTGAGGGAAGTTGGTTCTAGATATTAACCATTTTATAGGAAAAGAAATTGCCGCAGACAGAGCTCCTAAATGTCTTTAATTCCAGTTTAAACCCATTATTTCTTGTCGGATTGGCATTAAGTGAGAATAAGTTTCTGTAATCTACCCTGTCTATTCCTTTGAGCATCTTGAAGACTTGAATACGCTGACCGCGCAACCTCCTCGTCTCTAAGGTAAACAGATTTAGGCTCTCCAATCTCCGTTGGTAGTTTTGCACTCTCATTGAAGGGATCACTTTTGTAGCCCTTGCTTGTACCTTCTCTAACATTTCTATACCCTTCCTAAGGGACGGAGACCAAAACTGCGCACAGTATTGCAGTTGAGGTCTGACTAGTGAATTATAAAGAGTCATTACAGTCTCCTTGTTCCGAAACTGGAACTGTCTTTTAACCCTTTCATGCCGTTTGGGCGCAAATGAGACCATCAAATTTTATGAGATTTTAGTCATTCTGGGGATATAACACAAGTGGTTTTCTGTGGCATGAAAAGTAAACGAAAATCAGGTATGAAAGGGTTAATATAGCCTAATATTTTTCAGGCCCTCTTTTCGACTTCTGCACAGTAATCGGTCTTCGGGTTTTTATAACCTATGCGCATTACCTTACCTTTGTCCAAGTTGAATGGCATCTGCCAAGTAGCAGACCATTCGCCCAACCTGTCAAGATCATTTTGAAGCATTCTTACGCCCTCCTCAGTACCTACACTACTTCCTAATTTCATATTGTCTGCAAATAGTGTGCAAGATTCGGTCTAACCTTTTCTTGAACTGATCCACAGAGGAAACGTTAACAACTTCTGAAGGTAGCCTGTTCCACGTGTCACAGATCTTATAGGTAAAGTAATTCCCACACCCACTAGTGTTAAACCGTTTCAAATCTAACTTCCAACCATTTTTGCGTGTTGAGTTATCATTTAAACTAAACATGCTTCTAAAATCGACATCATTGAAACCGTGTAATAGCTTGAAAACCTCGATGAGTTGACCGCGCAGCCTCCGAGTTTCCAGCGAAAACAAATTCAGGGCGCGTAACCGTCGATTGTAGCCCATATGCCTAACGAGCTACAGTGGCCCCAAAACGAGAGAGAGAGAGAGAGAGAAGAGAGAGAGAGAGAGAGAGAATTCGTGTTATTTAGTAGAATAAATTTCAGTGGTTCCCAACCAGTTTTGGCTTATGGCCCCCTTAGGAACCTTATTTTTTCCTGTGGCCCCCATAAGCATTATTTTCAGTAGGTAATATGCAGATTTAACTCTATTTTACAAAATAACATTTTCCTGTGGCCCCCTTCAAATGTGCCATGGCCCCCAGGGAGCCATATGGCCCCCGGTTGGGAAACACTGTATAATAATAATAAGTAGATTATTAAAATTTAAAAAACTGTTTACTGCACATAAAAGAAATTTTCAAGTTACAGATGTACTTTGCAAGACTAATTAACTGCGAATCCGTGATTTGTGGACACCCAAATTAAAATTTCGAAAGTTGATTGTTTAAGTACGCTTGTAGGTAGGCCTAAATATAGTAATATGTACAGTGTTTAAACATCATTAGAATTACGTGCATGGTTAACTGAAGATTTAAATATTAGCATCATATACCTTCGTGCATAAAATATGACGGTGATTACCTTAGACATTAGCTAAACAAAAGAATTCAAAATGAATGAAAAGTTACACAATTATGCAAAATTCAGAGTGAAGTCATTTTCTTTTTTCTTTTTTTCGTGTCGTTTATTAGTTTTGAAGTTTGGTGTCCCTTTCGTTAAATGTTAGCTTTGAGATACTGGTTTTAAAGTCCTTGAAACCTGTTACGAGCTATTGTATTTTACCTTGTAGAAGATTATTATACCATATTTATTTACATACAAAAAGTTAGTAATTGACAAAATTACTTTTTTTTAATAAAAAGTGAAGTTAAAAATACAGTAGTTTACTTTTCACAAAAGACAGAGAAAGTAGTGAAAATAAATTATAGGGTTAAAATGATTGAAGAAAAGGAAGTTGTTGCATCACACTGTATAGGAAGGAATTTGGCTTTGCGAGGATGTTAGCATAATCATTGTGGCTACTCACCTATTCTAAAAGAACGCTGAATGCCAGAAAATAGAAAATTAATTGGTTGATGGAGAAATTGCAGAAATGTATTGAAATAGAAACTATTTTTACAAGCTCCCGCTGGAATAATGAGGGAAAAGTTGCTTGAGCTTTGGTGCATAGACTTGAAATTATTCTTTTGGTTTTTAGAAAGACTGGTCTGAAAGGGCTATTATTGTCTATTCACCATGTTTTTGATGTATCAAGATGTTTGAGTGCAGCTTCAGCAATCCTGACCATTAGGGTGCATCAAACGCCCCATGAAAATTTTAAATTGATATCACACTACTGGCCGGCACATATGTCTTGCTCCTCATTGTGGTGAATACAAAATAAACAATTTTTCCTTTTTATTAAATTTTTCACATTCCCATTTTTTAATAGAAAATTAAAAAAAGACAAAAATTAACAAAATTAGCAAAAATTTACAAAAAAGAGCAAAAGCAGAACTATGAAACAAGCAAAATGGCAGAATCCTGTTTAAAGCATTTATCACTAAACAACACCTTAAGTTAAGCTGTCAGGAGTCATTTTAATTTTTTCAAATTTTTGTTTTTTCTCATATTGCCAATTTTTTTCACGATTTTCCTCAACTACCTGCAATGTATCTTGGTAGAGGGTTTCTTTCTTAGAAGACTTTAAATAATCACTGGCCAATTTGACACCTCGTTCGGCAGAATCATTAACAACCTTTAGATTGCAGACTTTTTCCTGACATTGCTTGTAGGATGGATTGATCGCCCAATTTTCAGGGTTCTCCTGCAAGAAAGTAGGGTTGCATTGGAGTGTCTTGAAAAATACCCATGACCCATCATTGACAAGGAAGATAGATCTTGAGAGTTTGCATGCAGGGCATCAAGCGATGGAAATATTGGCTTACCAAATCCAGCCCCATGCCTTTGGAATGAATTTTTCATCTCTTTTGACATTATCATTTTATTGGAAATTTTCCTTTTCATTTCTGCTGGTACCTTTTGGCTAAATAGTGACACAGGTACCATTTCTGCTGTTAAGCTCCACATGACGCTCAATGGCTTTGGTAGCAACAGCTGCCACCTCTTGGTCAATTTTAGAATATGTTTTAAGATTCCTAATAAGTGCCAGTCATTTATTGGAGCATCAAGGGCATTAGATGTCATAAACCAATACTTAGCATATATCAGTGTACCAAACCTACTGAAACGATTTAGCTGCTCGGATTGAAATTTCATCATTTTGCTGGGCAAGCCTTTACTTGATCTTCCAATATGGATATTTTAATTGCATAAATTAATTTTGCCATCCATCGAGCTCTATGAATGGCACCAGGACGCACAAATTTAATTGCCTTGACATCCATTCATATAAAGGTTAGTGAGGTTCAAGAGTTCCAGGTAATCATCTCGCGGATGGTTTGAGTTCTTTTGCTTCGCTAATTCGGCAGTCGCACTTATGGAGAGTTCCTTCGTTACATCATCTTTTTGGTCTAGAAACTTATACAAGCCCCCAAATCTAAGAAATCCCAACACTGTCGAAACTTGGTAAAATGGTAATATCCGGCGATTTTGACGGTTCTATTTTTAAGGCATTGAACACGTCAGAGAGAATAATTTCCATCACGTGATGCCGACATGCAGCCCACAGTAGTGGCTTCCTCAAATGCTGTTGCAGCTGAATGCAGGCTCCTGTGACGTGCCCTGAAAAAAAATATAGATTAGATAGGTATCAGTGGCTTGTCATGCCTAGGCCTATATGCAATATTAGACAACATCAATATAGGACAACACAACAATATAGATCTAAAACACAAATTGATCCACAATATAGATCTAAAGATCTATATTGTGTTTTTGAGCTATGTATCATTTTTACCTGTATTAACGGAAGTTGTATCAAAACACATTGCAGCAACATTGTCTGTGCACTTCCACTGCTTCAGTAGTTGATATGTTGCATCTCCGATACTTCGTGCCTCGCCTGATTGCAGCTTTGGAACACCAAGCAGTTTTACTGTTCCATTTCCTGAAAGTTCAGAAAAAATAGCATGCAGCAATGTGTATTTTAGATGATTCTCTTTACTATTATTTTGTTTAGTACTAAATATACACTTTCAGTAATTTTTACTTTAATAGCAAGCCACATTGGTTACTGAACATTGCTGTGCAATTTGCATGTTAAAATTTTTATGGACAAGAATTTGAAGGTTATAAATTACCTGAAAATAGTACTGGGAGACGTTCTTCTTCATGGTGTTTGTTGTTCAGTGTTCTCATCAGCTTTCCATCCCAGTGAACGGTTCCAATGTCTGATGGTTGCCATAAACCTCGGATTTTTTCTGCCATTTCCTTTACATTGGCTGCAGCTGCTCGAGATGCTGATGCATATGACAAACTAAGTTTGTCAGTGTCTCCTCCACAGGCTTGCACAAATGCAGATATTATACCTACAGCAGCAGTTGGAGTAACTCCATGGGCCCTTGCCGCCACAGAAGTAACTCTCTTGTCTTTCAGGATATCATAGGGAATGAAATGTCTTCACCAGTTTTTTTCACTCTTTGTGCATTCGTTTTGGCTCCAAATCAAACTCCTCTCTATCAGAACCACTGTCTTGATCTTCATTGTTGTGTTTTGTTCCAGTGATAGTGTCAGCATCTGATTCATAATCATCTGTTGCCCAACTTGTGCTAGGCTGGTCTACTTTTTGCTTTTGATAGTATCATTTCTTTTGGCCATTCTCTCATTCCGTTTTATTGCAGATATAGCATTTTTCTTGTCCAAAGAGCCAAATGATGCTGTTCTATCAGACATCATGCTTTTGAGAAAAACTTTATCTTCCTCATTTGTAATAGTTTCCATGGCATTCTTTGGCCATAGAGGCATAGTCTTATCAAGTTTTTCCCGAAATTCGTTTATCTTTCTCATGTTGTATCGCTCTCTCTTTGTCGATTTGAATTTTTGTAGGTATTCACTTCGTCATGCAATCTCATTATATGCTCGGCTATCTTTTTTTCACTTACATGTTGTATGCCGCCCTTTATATAAAATGGAACAACTGTGCTGCAACTTCCTTTGCAGCTTGATAGAGAACTTTCTTGAAATAACCAGTGGATCTATCGAATTTGCTCTTTTTATAAGAGAAGGAACGATATACTTGCCCATAGGTGGGCAGGCGGGAACCTTTTATAATTTCGTCCATTTCTGTTGGCAGAGTACCGAGCAGAAACTGGCATAAGTCTTGTCTACCACGCACATTCATGAAAACAATCTGTAACGAAGCAAGTATTTTTAAATAGTGTGTTTCTAAAATAGTATATTTCTAAATAGTGGTGTTAAATAAATAGCCTGATAGTGCATACTACAAGAATAGATGATTGATACTGTTTAAATCCATAGTATTGAAACTTTCACTGTGTAAACAACTTTGTTGTTGCTCACTCTATCGTGAAAAAGGAGAATTTCTCAAAAAAAAATTAATTTTCAATTAAAAAGTGGGAATGTGAAAATTTCAAAAATTGACCAAACATTGGCACCATAGGTCTTAACTACACAAGAAGCAACAGTTCAGAACTGGCCAGCAAAATCCACATCAGTTGGGGCGTTTGATGCACCCTACTGACCATAGGAGGGAGCAATACTCAAATGAGAGGGCACGTGGCTTCTATAAATGATAGCCAACTGGTTACTCGTGAAGAACACTTTCTGGCGACTATTTTAGCTAGTGCTATGACAAAGGGTACCCAGGAAAGGTTCGTGCGTTGTTGAAGCCTAAAATCGCAATGGTAGAAGATAATGAAATCTCGCTATTATTTAAAGTTACGCTAGGTGTTGGTTGGTTGTTTCTGTTGCTATTTGCTAAATAGGATAGTTTAGAATGGATTGGAAGATGTTATATTGCTACAACCCCCACTCTACCACACGAATAAGGTTAGAGTTTAGTGAGTGGGTGATGGGTTGGCTATATTGTAGTTTGACAGAAAAGAAACTATGAAGTGTTGAGTCATCAGCATAAGAGTGGATGGAATTTATCGTAGCAAAGAGGATTTCACTAATATAAAGAAGGAATAATGATGATAGGAAGGATTCTTGAGGAATGCAAGTTGTCTGAAAGAAAATCAGAAAAAAAAATGCCCGTCTAGTACTAAACTATTCTACGACCTGACAGAAAGGACGAAAGACAAGAGGTGAGGGAAAAAAATCATTGGAACGAATTTTGAAAATGAGAGAACGATGTTAGTGCTATGTCGTGGGTTTTGCCAGATTTGTTTATTGTTTGGCGTATGTGAATATTAACATCTCCCATGAAGAAGGAAGTATAGAAGTACGAAAAGATAGCTGAAAGAATTTGCTTATTTTTAATCATAATTATATTCAAGGTTAAACTTCGTCTTATTTTTCAATTTCCCGTTTCATACCCACGAACTCCGTCTTAATTTGCACGAGTGATGGGTTCCAAGAGTACAGTACAGTCTCCGAGCTGGGGTTGGTGGTACCAGAGACAATGCAATGACCAGACGAATCAAAGGAAGATGAAATATTTACAGTGTAAGAATTAGGGTAGTTTGTGAGGAAGAACTCTGAAATAAATCCAGTGTGTTTATTGTTGTCAGGGATTCAAGTTTGTCCGTTAACTAGTTGGGTGATGCCGGTGAGTCGGGAGAAGCTTTCCCACTACAGTGCATGAATCTACAGGAACAGAATTAGTGAGAGCAGAGATTTTTAGCTACTCGAAATTGTGGACGTTGAGGTTTTTAAAGTATCATGAACTGGAGACAGCGTCCGTAGCTCAGTGGGTAACACTATTTTCCTATAAGCGAAGTGAAGACACTGAAGCCAGAGATTCGAATCCCGATGGTGCTTGTAATAATAATAATAATAATAAAATACAAGACTTAGAGTAATGGACCGCATTAGTTGATCTGATCGTTGTGCCAGTTTCTGGCTCTCGTAACTGATTATTATTACGAGTTAGACAGCTGTGTCTGCTAAAATTTGGTTCATGTGTTGTTGGAGAGTGTTTCAAATTAAGGAACTGAACGTCAGAGGAAAGTTTAAAGAATATAGATCCAACGGAAGTGTTGTGGTCTTGGAAGTAGAAAACTCGTAAAGGAAAAAGCAAATTTAGAATAAGAATTATAATTGGAAACTTTAATAAAATATATCCCAGACCTTTCATAGCAATACATGTCGCCCTTAGGTTTGAGATTGGAAAAAAGATTATTGACAGTGAAACTGTAGTGGAAGAAGACAAAAGAATGGGAACTTCCTTCAAGAATAAGCGAATTGAACCGAATCAAGATTGACGATCAGTCCGCAGAATTTCCAATAAAGGAATAGTGAGTGGATTTTGACAAAAAAAGATTTCTATCCCCTTAGCGTGATGACGATTACAATGAACCCAGAGAAAGCCATCCTTCACTACCAGTGGGAGCGTTCCGAGTTACCCCACTCGACCTGTACCACTCACAAATGGCAAATAACTTTAGGCGTGTGTGTGGGAGAAATGAAAATTAACACATTGTTGGAGTTAAGTAAGATTATTTAGAGAAATTTCCTCTCATGATATTATCCAAATTCTCTTCGTAAAAGTAGAAGAAAGAAAAAGAAACCGTTCATAACTGCAGGTAGTAAATTTCATGCGTGCCTTTTATATTAACTGAGTATAGACAGACAGTTGACAAAAGTAAATAAACATCACAGCGATTGTCCTCAAGAACAAATGGCAAAGCTCATCAATAGAATGGAAGGTTGAATGGCAGAACTTAAAAGGAAAATGGCAGAATTTAAAAGAAAAAGCAACACGATTCTAAATATATCGAGTCAATAAACCTGTTATTATTTGACTTTTATTTTCAAATAAAAAAACACTGGAAAAAAACCGAAGGTGTGTCTCTTTACTTTTGTCAAGCCTATGCACATGTTTATAGAAAGCTAAAACTATCTTTTGCTTATCGCACTTATCGCATGAGTAATGGCGTGAAAGTAAATTTCTCTATATAACTTTAGGTGACTCTCGCAAGGTTTCAGTTCATACAAAAAAAATATATATATGTATGTATATATATATATATATATATATATATATATATATATATATATATATATACACACAACACACACACACCTTTGGTTAGCTTCCGCTCGAATTGTTCATTCTGACGAAGGTCAAGCTTTTCACTCCACCTTAGACCTACAGTTTAACGTGGAATCCGAACCACGCCCCACCAGCACCCCAGCGTCTAGGGCACCCAGGGTACCCATTTATCGACCAACCACTTTCCTTATTGTGTGGAAGGATGAACAGTTGGGTTTTGCTGCGCGCCGGCTGCCGTCAACGGGTCTCGAGCCCGGGGCCGATGGACTCGTAGTCAGCGACGCTAACCACTACCCACCGAGGCGCATATATATATATATATATATATATATATATATACACACACACACACACACACACACATACTCGTGTGTGTATGTATATATACAGTGTATGTATGTATGTATACACCTGAACTTTTAGATACGTATTCTGACACACATTTGTGTCCAAAGTGTCTTAAATCCTTATAGAAACATGATCCCTGAGAGCTGGCAGGACAGCGTTATGCTAATTCCAGATCAACAAACTTATTATATGCGCAACAAATAAATTTCTATAATGAATCAGATATTGGAAGAGTCGTAATAAAATTGAGAAGTTATAATGAAAATGTGAAAATGAGAAGTGATCCACCAATATAAAAATGATAATAATGACGATAAAACCAATACAAAATTTCAACTAATCAATTGATTATCATAAAAAGACTTTTTTTTTTATTATAAGAATAACGGTAAAATTTAATCTGTAGTGTTGCAGTTATGATGATCAATAATACCAATACTAAAACTTAATTACCAATTATATTTAAGCTGCAAAATAAATAAATTTTTTTTGGGGGATTGTTTAACCTCGTTCGTAATAATAAAGGTCGTATTACGGAGGGGGTACCTACGGCTTTACGCGGGATCCGAACCACGGGTCGCTTAATCTCAACGCGGAAGACGATCTCCCATCCAGACCCAGACCCAATGTCGCTTATCTTCGCTGATCTACAGAAAGCGGTGTTGCGACAAGACAACGACGTACCCCAAATACAGTAAATCCATTATAATATGGAAATTAGAGTGAATTGCAATTTGCTAATTAACCGATAAAGTAAATATTAAAAGAAGCCCACATAATACACGCATGTATTACTATCATATTATTGGGCAACTGCAGCTCTGTCAAAGTAATATTTAATAAGTCATTATTATAACAATTTGATAAGGAATTTAATCACATCTGTAATTAATTTGAATTATATATATATATATATATATATATATATATATATACGTAAAGAACGACGCTTGTATAGGAGATATTCCACGCAAGACGAGAGAGAGAGAACGAAACAAATGAAAAATGAGGTAACCATTTGTTTCTTTCTCTCTCTCTCGTCTTGCGCGGAATATCTCCTATACAAGCGTCGTTCTTTACGTTATTTATACTGCGTGTTCTTTGCAGTTGAATGTATATAATGTTACGGCATGCGGGAGGTGCCCCCTTGGGGCATTGGTTTCTGCGAGTATGTAGAAGAATTACGGCATTTGGAAGAGTGAGGCCCATGGTGTAATGGTATCGCATCTGACAGGCAATCGGAAGATCCCGGGTTCGATTCCCGGGTGGTTACCTCATTTTTTCATTTGTTTCGTTCTCTCTCTCTCGTCTTGCGCGGAATATCTCCTATACAAGCGTCGTTCTTTACGTTATTTATACTGCGTGTTCTTTGCAGTTGAATGTGTATATATATATATATATATATATATATTATATTTATTTATTTATATACAGTATATATATACACACACACCTTACCTTATATTACAACCTTACAAAGGTTTCGTGCGATGATTTCTCATTTCGCGAAGGTCAAGCTTGTCGCCCCTCCCGAGTTGGCCTGGTGAAGTAGTGAGTTGGATTCTTGCGCTCTCCACCTCACATAGCCAGGTACGCCCGGCTCATCGGGAATTGTTCTGAGCCAGGCGTCTAGTCTTCTTTTGAAGATTTCCACTGCAATTCCCTTCGTGTTTCTTAGGTCTTTGGGCAACTGATTAAACAGTTTTGGTCCTCTCACTACAAAACTATTTTCTTTCAGGATTAAGGATGTTCCCTGTCTCGCCTTCAATTTGGGAATACGACACAGTCTACCGCTTCTACTTTCCACCGTTGTTTGGGGAGTTATAGGGTTCAGAGTAACATTAGGGACTAGTTTCTCCATTATTTTCCAAGTGTAAATAATGGTGTATCTCTCTCCTCCTTTCCAGTGAATATAGGTCTAGTTCGCGTAACCTTTCCCAGTAATTTAGTTCTTTGCACCCATTGATCTTGGCTGTGAAGCTTCTTTGGATCCTCTCCAGCTGTCTAATGTCTTCTTTTTTATATGGGGATGTTAGGACCGAGCAGTATTCCAATTTGGGTATTATCAGGGTTTTCAGTAGAGGAATCATTACATTCCTGTCCCTTCGTTTAAAGGTTCTCAATATCTGACCCGTTATTCTCTTTGCTCTGTTTACTGCTATCTTATTTTGTGTTTCAAATTTCGCATCATCTGTCATTACAACCCCTAAATCTTTTGCTCTGGAATTTCTCTGAATTTGCTGTCCATTTGGGGTATAATATTCCATGGATTTTAGGTCTTCTCTTTTTCCGTACCGTAATAGCTGACATTTCTCGGTTTAAACTTCATATTGTTGTCTTTCGTCCACTTGTAGATTCTGTTTATGTCGGTTTGTAGAGATCCTATGTCTTCTGGGTTTCTTATTTTTCTACTGATCTTTGTGTCATTTGCAAAGGATGTTACTGTGCTGTCTCTGGTAACGTCCTCATCTATGTCAGTTAGCATGATGAAGAGTAGTGGAGCTATATATATATATATATATATATATATATATATATATAATTTTAAATGATAAGGAAAAGCCTTAATATTGGGATTCTATGGTATTTGGGCCTGCTGTCAATTTAATAGTTATAAATGACTTCACAGTGCTGTGTTTGAAGGGTTTTCTAAATGTTTCCGTCCGTGTGGCAAAACGATCTGAGCACGCTCTTGGTCCTTCTCGGGCAATTGTCGGTCTCACCGCGCCTTACACACACACACACACACACAGCGACCACTTAACTTACTCACTGGTTAATGGGGTCACAGGTGAGTTGACTTTCTAACCAATTATTTTAGGAATTATTTTTTCACTCTTCAGTTATTTCGCCTGAGAGTTAGGGCAAGATTTTTCACCGCGAGGGTCAAGCGTAGAGTAGACTGAAGAGGGTTTGCCATCTTTCAGATTTTACGCAAAGTGAACGCGCTATAGATGTCCCTTTCCTACGTTAGATCAATGAGGTTTAAGCGCCATTAAGTCTGGGTAGTAGCTGGATGGAAGATCGCCCTCTGCGTTAAGATGATGTAGCGAAGCGTGGTTCTAATCCCGCGTAAAACAGTATATTACACCGATGACCCATTACACACACACACACACACACACACACACACACACAAACTATTCCGTGCATATAAACATGCAAAACTGAATTTATTTTGTAGTGCTCGAGGTAACATAGAGCTGAACTCGGAAAGTGTGTGCCATTACCTGACTTAAAGTTAACTCCCACAGTTCAGTGGGTAACATCGTTTATTTATAAGCGAAATGAAGACACTGAGATCGGGAGTTCGACTCCCGATAATGCTGGTTAATAATAATCCAGAAGTCAGCGGAATTGGCCACATTAGTTAGCCTGAGCACTGTTCCATGTAAATTATCTTTTATTTGAACACACACACACACACACACACACATATATATTTATATATATACACACACACACACACACACACACATATATATATATATATATATAACACTGTGTGTATATATATATATTTTATATGTACACACACACACACACACCACACTGTATATATATATATATATATATATACACACACACACACACACACTGTATATATATATATATATATATATATATATATATATATATATATATATATATATAATCACGTAAAGTTAGTGCTTCTGGCACCACATAAATTAGATTTTTAAAGATTACCTTTTTTGTGGTTGGGTTTGGTTTTTGAACAAGTGTTCAGCATTGACCCATGTTCGACCCTTTGCAGTATTCCACCTCATTTTGGGGAACTTTTAATAGTACCTATTTATCTACTAACCAATGAAAAGTTTGAATAGCTGGGTGTGAGCTGCACGCTGGCTGCCCTCGCCCGGAATCGAACCCAGGCCGATGGATTCGTAGTCAGCGACGCTAACCACAATACACCATCGAGGCAGTATACGAATAGTATTCATATAGCAATTACCTTCGAACCTAGGTACGCAATGTGGAGTACATAAGCCTTTGCCTGGATCAGAAAATCAAACAGATATAATTTGCAGGAATTTCCTAAT
The DNA here is from genome assembly GCA_023014485.1 of Bathynomus jamesi. Classification (NCBI taxonomy): domain Eukaryota; kingdom Metazoa; phylum Arthropoda; class Malacostraca; order Isopoda; family Cirolanidae; genus Bathynomus; species Bathynomus jamesi. The sequence continues at coordinate 270,826 of JAJOZX010004733.1, forward strand.
ACTGTATAAGAATAAATGTAAAAATTTACCTACAAATTACAAAAATCGAAACTTATTTTATTTTTGGTAATGGTTTTAATACGTAAATACATAAACTAAAGCAGCTTCAAATATTTTTTCTTTAATAATCGATCGGTAATTGATACTAAGCAAGTAATAGCAAAAAATTTAGGTTTTAAGTTTGTGCCAATTAGAGCGTATGGATCAAGTTTTTTATTATTTAAATTCAAATATATTCTTCTGGTGTTCGAAGCAAACTCATCTATATACAGTGTCGTAGAAGCTTGGACTTGATTTAACTTTCATCAGTAATTCCTTTTCGATACTAAGAAGTCCTAAAACTTCTATGTATATACTGTACACACACACACACACACACACACACATATTATATATATATATATATATATATATACACAAATTACGATATTTGATGATTACAAATAACACCACTTCTGGCACTGCATGACCTTGAAATGATGAAAGTCTTGAGGCTGTAATGCGTGACGTTGCCAGCGTTCACCATCCCAGCACTTCTAAAATAAACTACATATAATAAAATAGTTAAAAATTACTCTTATTCTGAAGTTGATTTACTACTCACACTTAATAGTTAAATTACAATTATATACGAGTCGTGCAGCATGTAACTAAGGTAATCATACTTCATAAAATTTTAACTTTATATGGACTGTTTAGAGCTGAAACGCAAATTGAGAGTTGCGTACATTGTGGCGTTTTTCAGTCAGTCTCAGCCAGGGAAATGTATCCTAGCCCAATAGCCATGTACTCTCGCAAATCAGAACCAGATTAGCTCACAGGGCACCCGAGTGTCACACGACTTGAATTATGTCCTTCCAGAACAGAAGTGTGCGAGATCTTTTATTCGCATGACTTAAATTTCATTTAGATATTTTTTATTCACAACAAAAGAAAGTAGAATAGAAGTTTAATTAGGCTAATTTTATCTTATGATAAGTTTTCTTTGGGTATGCTGAGCGTACTTTGTGTACCCTGACTGCACGCAACTGACAAATAGTATACATATAAACATTATACATATAGTTAAGTCTGTTAGTTCCCCTCGTATCGATAGGCAATTTAGAAGTTGAAAAGATGTTTTTGAAGTAACATAGTACATTTACTACTAAAAATAAAATAAGATGCGTGATGTTGCCTGTCAGGGTCAGATCTATTCCAGGATGGGGTCACAGTCGCGTATACTCGCACTTAGATTTTATTTACTTTACTGCCAAGGTAGTTTTGAAAGAAGTTCGCCTAAAAATTTTAAAAAAAATTAAAAAGTATAAAAAATTACTAAAAAGTAATGGTTTTTTTTTTATTACTGTTCCCCCTACACCATCAAAAATAAATATCTGAAAAAAACCCGGAATATTAGTAATTTTTTTATGCTTTTTTAAAATTTAAGTTCTATCTATATAAGAATTTTTCGATTACATCGGCATTTTATCATGGAATCCCAGTAAATTAGATAAAAAAAAATCAGGAAAAGTCTGCGGGGCCAGATAAAATTCTTACTCAGGCCGAATGCGGCCCGCAGGCCATACATTTGATAATAATAATAATAATTTAAAAAAAAAACTAAAGAGTTAACTGTCATTTTAGCCTTTTCTCAAAGGGCAAAATATTTTGTAGAGACTTCGATGCACCTTTAGAGAATGATCCAGTTTTGTTTTCCGAGCCTGAATTCTTTCAGTTGATAAATATATGAGTTATTCACCTTTTTGTTTATACAGGGTGTACATAAAGTCAGGATCTATTTTTGTGAAGCACTTGGAAATTATATGGAATTCAATGATAAAGTGGTAACATTTATTAAATTTAAGAGTAGATTCGACGTGACGCCCATCAGTATCCCTGCCAGCTCAAATCGTTCCGCAGCATTTCTAAACACATTCTGGAGCATTTGCGGGGTTATGTTCTGCAGCAGTTCGTATACGTGTACGTAAGTTTTCAAGACTCGTAATCTTCGTCTGATAGACGTGCGACTCGATAAAGCCCCATGCAAAGAAATCTAAAGGGGTTAAATCTGGTCATCTCGCTGGCCAAGGTCTGTTGCTTCCGCGTCCGATCCAGCGATTTGGAAACGTCCATTTAGATAATCCTGACAATTTTGGCATAGTGACAAGGAGCACCATCATGTTGATAGACGACGGGGATTACTGTATAACGGGTGTGCCATAAAAAAGGGTACATTTTAAAAAGGCTATAAAATCAACATTTGTCATTTAATTTTAATAAAACTTTTACACAATAAAACATACGTATTTATCTATACGCAAACAAGTTTTCAGACCAAAATATTAAATAATTCAAATTCTATCAACATTTAACGAAAGAGTATGATTTTTCTACTTAACATGCAAAAATTATTAAACCTTTTTAATATTTTTTTTATAAAAATAATTTTTAACGTAAAATTTACCTGAAATTATTAAAAAAATTGTTCGAAATGCTTTCCTTCCATTTCAATAACTTTTTTTATTCTTGGCCGGAATTCATCTATGGCTCGATTTACTTGTTCCTGTGGAAGCTCTTCCCATTTTTGAATGATGATCTCGCGTAAATGAGCGACATCTTTTATCCTAGTCCTGTAGACTCGCTCTGTTAAGTTCTCCCATATTCCGGCCAAGAATAAAAAAGTTATTGAAATGGAAGGAAAGCATTTCGAACAATATTTTTAATAATTTCAGGTAAATTTTACGTCAAAAAATTATTTTTATAAAAAAAAATATTAAAAAGGTTTAATAATTTTTTGCGTGTTAAGTAGAAAAATCATTCTTTCGTTAAATGTTGATAGAATTTGACTTATTTGATATTTTAGTCTGAAAACTTGTTTGCATATAGATAAATACATATATTTTATTGTGTAGAAGTTTTATTAAAATTAAATGACAAATGTTGATTTTATAGCCTTTTAAACTATACCCTTTTTTTGTGGCACACCCGTTACATATATATTTTTTTAATTGGGGTTATTTAGCCTCCTTCGCAACATCTAAGGTCATATGACGGAGGGGACCTACAGCTTTACGTGGGATTCGAACCACGGGTTGCTACATAATCTGGGAGTAGAGGACGGTCTCCCATCCAACTACTACCCAGACCCAATGTCGCTTAACTTTGCTGATCTCCGGGAAGTGGTGTTACGACATTGGCCACGACGTAGCCCATATAATATATATATATATATATATAGTGTCAGATAGCCTTAATGGAAAGTCGAGTGTGTGATAATTCACAGATATAAACATTTTTTTTTTAGTGAGATAATACTTTTCGTATCTCGGAACATTAAAACTGTATATTAAAAAATCGAGAAACAATTTTACTATCGGAAAAAAGTTTATGCTGATTAGGTTTGGTTACGCTGGGTTAGGTAAATTTAATTTAGGTTAGGTTAGGAACTTTGGAAATACCCTTCGAAGCCGAAATTCCTTCCGGGTCGTTTATTATCCCCTTCTCGGTTCGATGGTAGTAAGGATATGATGTTAATTAGTTAATTTGGTTATTCGTGTGTGTGTGTGTGTGTGTGTGTGTGTGTGTGCGTGTGCGCGTGTGTTGCACGGCTGCCGGCAGGATTTGGGAGTCCCGGGGCTTAATATGGTGTAAGAGGCCCCTAATAATAGTACTTTTTAGAGGGAAACCAGAGCAGGAAGGGTCTCCTTCTCGGCGGCCCTGCGTGTGTGTGTGTGTGTGTGTGTGTGTGTGTGTAGAAGAAAATTGAGTGTACACAAATTATACACAAAAAAACAGCGAACATGTGCAACCTAAAACTTTCATTCGTCCATGGTATGAGCAGGTTGGATGTCTGCACGTCATAATCAAATAAAATAAATATTAACATCAGAGAAGTACCTTTAGAAAAGAAAATAATAAATTCTAAACACGATTTTCAAATATTTTTTCATTCACTGATTACAGTTAAGTGGGTCTTTGTTTTCAGATGTTGCTTTCACTGATGAAGATTGCTGTCATTTTGAGCATTTTCAGCAGCGTTTCCTGTTTGCCTTCTTCAGGACGAGAAGGAAGAGGTAATATTTAACATATATATATATATATATGTATATGTATATAATTTATTTATTTATTAGGGTGCTTCTTGGCTATAGGGATGAATTTTTTTTTTCTTAAATTTAAACGTTCTACCCCCAAAAATTGTTCCATGTGATGAAAAAACTGTCAATTTTCTTTTAAATTGATTAATATATTTAGAGGTTGCTCAAAAACACTGAAATTTTAGCTACTGCTTACCACATCATATGGCATTGTTCCAGTTCTAGCCGATTTCTTTGTCGTTCAATTTTCCATATCTCATCAGTTCACGTGTTTTATAATTTTTTTATTTTCTTTGTTTAGTTTAGTCTCCTGTATATACTAGGGGTGGGGTGGGATGGGGGTAAAACCAATGGCGGATTAATGGCCTGATAGGCCTCGGGCTGATTGATCCAAATGAGCCTATGGTTACGTTTGATCATGTTCATTACGTTACATATATGATTCTGAAAACATAGGCCAGTATATTCAACAAAAAAAGCATATATTCTGTACTTTCATGCCGTATGGGAGCAAATGAGACCATCAAATTTTATGAGATTTTAGTCATTCTGGAGATATAACATAAGTGTTTTTTTGTGGCATGAAAAGTAAACGAAAATCAGGTATGAAAGAGTTAATACAATTCCTATGTTCTTTGGTGGGTCCACGTTCTTTGGTGGGCCTATGTTCCTTGGTGGGGCCACAGCTCCATCAGCCCACTGTTTAATCCGCCACTGAGTAAAACTTCAAGGTTATTGAGCGACCTTTAAATCTTACTCGATTTGTAAAATATTTTACATTGTTCTTTCATCAAAATGAACGATTCTAGAAGGTAGGAGCATAGAATTTCCAACTTTAGAAAATAGGAAGCACCCTAATCTATATACGTATATTAAGGTGGTTTTTAGTTCCAGGGGTGAAATTTCAAAATGAAAATATCTTAAGTCTTACTCCTTCAATTTGTTACCATTTCTTAAAAAATTAATTTGTGATAATATGATGTAAATAAAAAATAATAAAAAATAATAGGTCGCTCAAAGCACTTGAATTTTGTAACTATTTGCTCAACATAGAACTGCTTAATTTCTTTGTTGCATCAAAATTAAATAAGGCTAAAAGCATTTTATACAAATTCAATCATAAAAATAAAATGCATTATATTCTTAACGTAGTTATAGTTTTTACTTCAACTAAAAGTATACTAAATATAGAAAAAAGGCAAATGGCACTTTTTTTTTTAAAGCACATTTACAAAATAATTATAGCTTTTCCTTCAATTAAGCAAATGTATGCATGCAAGAAAATGGCAAATGGCACCTTTTACATTTCAAAACAAAATAGATGACATTTATAACATAAATCAAGCTTTTGCTTCAACTAAAAATAATATAAGCAAGACAATAGAAAATGATTATGTTTGACTGAGCAATCTTTTCAAAGGTTTGGGGAAGCGCTTCCAGTGGTCCTCTACCACTTGGAGAAGATATTGCTTCTGTTCTTCGTTGCAGGTTGTTCATTCATTAAATGAGGTCATCAACGCGACACTACGTTCAGCAAAGTCATTCCCGATTCGAATGCCATGTCTAACGTCTCGGGCATTCTTCCACGATTTGTCCTCGTTCCAAACGGAGGGATCTTTTCAGTGAAGGTCATTGGGATATCCAGAATGGTGAATAATCTCTTCGTGTTCGAAGTAACAAAGTTATGTATTTCAGGAATCTCGTAGCCCCCACTGCCATTTAAATTGACTCTCTTGGGTATATCAGAAGATTCCTCCTCGTCTAAGGCTTTTACCACCTCACTTTTCTCACTAATGGAAATCGAGGAATCGAAAAGGTAAAACCTCCGAGTTCTTCGCTCAAATACCAAAGATGGCGAGACAGGGCCTTTGCAGCCACACGTGAAGCCGAATCATCAATATCTCGGAACTTTATAATCTTCCCGACAAGCTCAATATCATTTCTAGTAGCCCCGATTGCATGCGAAGCTGTAAACCAGGACTGGATATACGTAAACCATCAAACTGAAAAGGATGAAACGGCGAATCCCAGTTGCCTTCCGAGAAGTAAGTCGAAACTGTTGCCTGAAAAGGAAGATTTTGTCAACATACAGGGTGTTTCAGGAGGAAAGGTCAATACTTCGGGAGGTGATAGTATCGGTCATTGTGAGAAAAAAAGTTCATATGAACATGTCTAATTCTGAATGGTTACGGAGATAGAGCTGTTTAAATCTGATGCGCGCGCAGCTCTTCCTCCCCTTCCCTCCCCTATAACCTTGAACCATGTAAGCTGTAATGTAAGCATGTAACATAAGTCAATCGACAGCTGACTGTTGTGAGTGGCATTGTTTGGTGTTTGAAGCAGTGTTAAGAATGCCACACACCTTCACACATGCCGAATATGCAGATATGGTGTATGTCTACGGTTTTTGCGATGGAAATGCAACAGCTGCTGTTGCAGAATACCGTCGACGGTTTCCGAACCTCAGAATTCCGGATCGAAGAGTGTTTACCAGGGTTTTCAACACATTGCGTGAGATTGGTACACTTCCCAGCGCTCATGTTTCATCTGAACATAAAGGTCAACAAGATGTGGATAAAGTGGAAAACATTCTTCAGTTGGTAGAGCGTAGTCCTACTACTAGCTCACGAAGAATTTCTACATGTCTCGGTGTACCACACACAAGAGTATGGCGAACATTACGTGAGGAAGGCTTGCATCCATATCATGTACAGCGTGTACAACACCTTCAACCAGGAGACGCTGCCATACGACTGGAATTTTGTCATTGGGTAAATGCTAATCGCCGATTGCTTCGGTTAATACTGTTCACGATCGAAGCTACTTTCACCCGTGACGGTATCAACAACACTCGTAACTCTCATCGGTGGTCAGACCAAAATCCAAATGCCACTGTGGAAACAAATTTTCAACATCGCTTCTCTGCCAATGTGTGGTGCGGTATCATCGATGATCAGCTGATTGGCCCTGTTACTTTAGAGAATCGTCTTACAGGACAAAGTTACCTAGAATTTCTGCAAAATGAATTGCCAGGACTATTGGAGGATGTTCCTTTGGCTACACGCGCTGGTATGTACTTTCAGCATGACGGAGCTCCTCCACATTCTACCCGTCTGGTGATGCAATACCTAAATCAAACTTTCCCTGGTCGATGGATCGGCCGCGGTGGTCCCATTCAATGGCCACCAAGGTCTCCAGACCTCTCTCCGTTAGATTATTGTTTGTGGGGGTGGATGAGAAGTCAAGTTTACAAAAGAAAGGTGGATACACGAGATGAATTGCTCGCGCGCATTTTGGATGCTGCTGCCCGCATAAAGGAACGTCAAGATCAACTCAGACGAACAACACGCGATCTTCGCACACGAGTTGCAAAGTGCATTGAGGTTGACGGTGGGATTTTCGAAAACATATTGTAAACTGTAACAAATTTGTCATTTCCATATCTGATACCATTCAAAATGCCAATGTTTAAACATTAAATGTTAGAAACAGTAATTGGTTTCTCTTTCTTGATTACCATTAACAATGCTTTTGTATTGGTAGATTCAAACAGCTCTATCTCCGTAACCATTCAGAATTTGACACATGTTCATATGAACTTTTTTCCTCACAATGACCGATACTATCACCTCCCGAAGTATTGACCTTTCCTCCTGAAACACCCTGTATATCAGTCGAGCCATCCATCTCGCTCGGTGGAGAGCTCCAGGCTGTCGGATGCTAATGCCACGAGGTGGGGTCTCGCCAAGAATGATTAGAGAGCTCAAGTAACTCCCTGTAATCATCTCGAGCATGGTTTTCCTTCAATTGGTGGGGAGAGAAGGAGCTGATTTTCTCCTTAATGGGTTCCACATGCATCTTCGAGTCATTCTCATCCGCAAGGGTGCGAATGCATCCGTGGTCAAAGGTACCAAATTGATCCTTGAACCTCTTGAAGAGGGGAATTTCAGGCTCTGAGGACTTTGAAGTCCTGGTTTCTGAAAAAATATTTTCTAACATCACTTCAAGTATATGATGCCAACAAGCAGCATGAAGAAGGGAGCGACCAAGCTTCTGTTCGGGTCGAATACACATTCCACTCCATTCTCCAATACTGCTAACAGTGGTATCAAATGACATGATCTTGATTTGATCCTCTATGCACCAATCTTGGAGGCATTGCATGACTGCATTTACTTGAGATTTTCCAGTTCCTGACGATAGTTTAAGGGACACCAAGTAGCTTATCCAGTCCACGCCAGCTCCTGAAACCAGCACTGAGAGACGGTCCACTTTGTTATGAGATCCCGCTGTGTCCTGTAGGATTTTGCCATCCAATGAACGGTCAAGGGTACATTAACTTGGAAGTCTCTCTGAATCTCCGCTGCGATGTCTGCTCGAAACTGGACATGGGCACTTCTAATGGAGGACCGGTTGAGAGCCAGCTCCTTCACATCGTGACCGAAGGATGATGCAAATATGGGAAGGACAAAAGCAGCACTTCGGACCGGCGTCTTAGTTCGATCGAGGGCAGCAACAGTTGCTCGATTCAGTACCTGCAATGGACGACGGCTACGTTGTCTCTGTTTTGGAAGTGGAGGCATAATGTCATCTGTCTCACTTGAGGAAAAGGATGACTCCACCTGGACTGCTCTAAATATTATTTGATTTAACTAAAATTTCATCTCTCGGTTTATCTCTAGAGAGAAAACAAATGTAGGGAGTAAAATCTGTAAAACTTAGCTTTTTTATTTTCGCAACCACCCTAATATATACAGTATATACTGTTTATTGTGTTTAATGAAAAACCTTTTAGAGCGCTTTTTTTGTTTTTCATTTCTTTCTGTTATAAGCAACTGAACAGTGCTTCTCAAACCTTTTGGGCTCTATACCCATTACACATTGACTTACTGTTCACGTACCCCTTCCATATTTTAACAATTACCCTATTTCATACTGTGTCAAGAAATTTGTGCCACACTATTATAAGTATTACATGAACAAAATCGAATTTCATAATGTCGACGTTCGGCTTTACGCATATATGGATTTCAGATTTCAAACTAATTTCAGGCTTTCAAAGAAATTTACTGACCTAACCTACTCTAGCATACAACCTAACCGGGCATAATGTAACCTAACCTGACCTAATTTAAATTAAATCTTTCGTATCGACATTGAGCAGACCCATTTTGTTCCTTTACCCGTATTATAACTAACTTCATATTGTAAATTCAATCCTCGTCATCAGTATTATAAATATAGAATTAAATAAAATAGCATTTGTTCTCTCGTGTCGCGTACCCGTTGTTGACTTCACTCGTACCCCCATGGGTAAACGTACCCCAGTTTAAGAACCACTGCGATAGAAAATAAATAGTTCCAATAAATTATTTTCTATACGTTGTAAAAAGAAAGGAATATTTTGTATATTGTATTTTAAATATATAAATTAAATTTCCTTTTAATTAAACGTATACTTACAGGGTACAGCATAAGCATAAGGGAAAAGGAGAGAATAAAATTTTGTACATGGGGTAATATACATTGGTTTGTTTGGAAATGTACGAGTATATTACATCACTTTTGTTTATATGATGCTGTTTTAGCATGCAACATTTTAAAAAATCTTTTATTATTATTTATATTGTAATTCTATCAAAGTATAAACATTTTAGGCAAAATTTGTTATTTTTTTGGATTTATAACAGCAAAGTAAAATTAAATATTTTCGTTTGCCGAAGCCAAGCGTTTCCGGTGCTTTACTAAATCTATATTTTCTTACGCTTGATTTGAAATATATGTAATACTGCTAATAGATAATATGATCTATGCTCTGCTGTAAAGAATATTTCGAAATTGCCATAGAAATAGTTTAAATATTAAATGACTTGTTTTTTATTTTAGAGTTTTTTCACTATAATTGAGAAATAACAGGGGATTGGGGGCTGTCGTGAGGAATAAAATGGGACTACAGAGTTGCAAATTATCTTTATCAATAAAAGCTAAAGTGCCAGCAAAGGCTTATTTATTCAGAGGGTTAAAGAATGTTTGCAGCCGTATTTCGCCGAAACACTGCGTGAAATTTTTGAAATATTTATTTGACATGTTTTTTTCTTTTCTCAACTAGAAGGAATCATGAAAGGAGAAAGGGGGGGGGGGGCTTCTTATTGTTATTTGTGTAAATGTTTGTGTAAAGGGACTTGTCTCGGAAGTCCATAATAGTTCGCACCCATGCAGTCCTAAAAAAAAGCGAATAGCGTAATATTATTTCACATACATATTTCGCAAATAGCATAAGGCTATTTCACAACCAATAATATTTTATTTATTTTTCTTTTTTAGTATTTTTTCCACGGATTTTATATTCGACAAAAATTTTCTTCCGTAATTGTATATTCTTTCTTGACACACACTGCCAATACCAATTTAACCCCATTGTACTGACACGTTTCTCAGAGTTTATGAAATCCACAATTTTAAATAGTGACACCGTGTGTGTTAGTCTTTGTTTTGTCCATTTACGTTATGGTTTTTGTTTATAAATTCGACTTCAATTTCCACTGTCACAAACACGAAACACAATATTTTCTTAAGGGTTCTCTTAATTTGGATCCTGATGTAAGAAACTTACATTCTGAAAATGTAAAACTGGTATAACCAATACTATTTATCGAACCTTGGGTCAACTTGTGACACTCCGACTGATAGGAAGAGATCGTCTCTGCGTGTACTCTTCCACTTGTAGAGACTGCCGAGAGATATGTTGGTGAAAATGTAGATTTAGCTGGATGGTTGTATCAACATCGATATACTTTAAATTTTAGAGTAACTGGAATAGCTGTTGGCTCAGCGTCATGATGACCTCTATTACTATATAAACTTTCATAATGTTGCATGAGGTACTTGCTGAAGTTCCTAATTTGGAAGAGAGCTCCTGAAGTAATTTATACTGTATATACACATATATATAGTCACGTATACTGTATATACATGTATACAGGGGCGGACTGAGCGGTCGGGCAATCGGTTATGGACCGAGGGCCAGGGCCATTAGGGGGCCCGGCGGACCCGGCCCGCAGTCATCATATAACAGTGAGAATGTTCTCAATTGGGTCAAGTGTCTAATCGAACTGTAATATGAAAAAAAATAGATTTCAAGGGGACCAGGACCTCATTATTCCCGAGGGCCCAGGTTGCTGTCAGTCCGCCCCTGCATGTATATAGTCATGTATACTGTATTACTAACAATTTTAATTTTAATAAAGATTTCTTTGAGGCAAATAAAGTCCGCACACGAAAAAGAGTTAAGGCTTTCTTCCGCCAGATGGCTCTTGTTCATTTTTGTAACTTCGTTATCGTATGGGAAAATTTAGTAATATTTTCGCAGTGATTAAATTTTCTTGGTTTTTTTTTTCCGGCGTACGGATGTGACGACCTCACTGCCCTCCGACAGGAGCAGCCCTCTTTACATTGGTCTAGGGACCCATCCTTCCCTCTTTCTCCCCCCCCCCCCCGATATGTAACAACAGCCTTGGATCGTATCCGGGCTGTTTATTCATTTTGATAATGAAAAATAAATTTAATTTTTGTCGTCCCAGTTCGTCTGTAATTGCTAAGAATTCAGTCTCTTTCTCTTCTTTTAGGATTTGTAAGCGCGTACCTCATTCATAATCGAAATTGTTTGTAATTTGCAACTGTTTTCATTTATGTGCAGGTTTTGGCACTTAAAATTTTGTTTGTGGTTCTTTATACTTGTGTGTATATATATATATATATATATATATATATATATATATATATAATATATATATATATATATATCATTGTTGCATTTCATCGGTAAGAGATCCTATCAATAAGTTTTTTTTGGGGGGGGGGGGGGTAGCTTAAATTAGGTTTAGCCTGAGAAGTTACGTTAGGTTGGTTAGTTAGTTAGTTTGACATAGGTCAGGTTAGGTTGGGTCAAGTTATAATTTATCCATATCTAAAGAACATATGAAGATTTAGCTTGGATAATTAATCCATGTAGTCACAAATGCTCCCATTTTTGAACAGTGATAAAACCCGGATACTTTAGAATGCAAAAACCTCCAAACAGGCGTCATTTATAAACATTTGTGGAATGTTTTAGAGGATTTATAAACGTTCAATGAAAGTACCTCTGTTTACTCTAAAGTGACAACGTATCCTATACGTGTTTATGCTATTTTAAACCTTTTTAAGGCACATTTTACTTCACCAACCCTGCGATTTCCACTTGCGAAAGTAAGGATGGAAGAGATAGTTACTGCCTATTCCAAGGATGCCGCGTGAACAATCTCCGTTATCAGGGACGATGCGCCTTTGGTCTCGCCAGCTGTTGCTTGGGTTTGTTTTTCACTTGCTTCTTTGCTATGAAAAGGCTTAGCGCAGTAATACAACTAGAAACAACTTATAACAACTATTTATAGTAGCAATAGCGTTCTAAAAACCAATTGGATCAATGAAAGAAAGCCACCCCCAAAAAGTTTCTAGTAAACAATGCCACCCTAAAAGATAATCAAGTAAACAATGCCACCCCCAAAAAGTTTCTAGTAAACAATGCCACCCTAAAAGATAATCAAGTAAACAATGCCACCCCCAAAATCACTAAAGTAAAGAATGTAAGTAAAAACACCGTCATGAGGAATTGGTTATTATTTATTACTGTATGCCCTTGATGATTGGTTAGGTTAAGTCATGATATTTTCACTTAAACTAACTAAAATATCACAACTTAACTTAACCTAACCTAAATAACCTACCTACCTAAATAACTTACAGATCAATGAAAGAAAGTCACCCCCGAATTGTGTTACTGAAAGAAAGCCACCCCTGATCCGTTTGGGGGTGGCTTTCTTTCATTGATCCGACCAGTTTTCTAAATGGGAATTGTAAATTATAACCATGAATCTAAAACATAATAAAATTTGCTTATATACATGCATACATACATACATACAACGAATGATGTGTTGCTTACTTTGTCGAAAAGTATTAATTCTTTCAACAAGATTATATCTGTAAACACCATATTAGAAACAGTCAGTACCTTTCTATTAACTTTTTAGTTATTGTGAACTGAAACATAGAGAAGAATAGTAAATATTGAAAATGCAAGTTTATTACAAGTTCATATAATACTCGTATATATTTTTAACTGTCAAAGGTATTACGTCAGTTTGTAAACATGTCTCTCGATCTAACATTCTTAGCCGAGCAACAGTGTGACACGTCTACCAACGTGAACAACACTTACTTCGTCAACTCTGCTCACCCTTTGTCGACAACGTATTTGGGCTCTTGTAAAATTACCGTTAAAAGACGAAAACCAGACATCTGCCAAATCAGGCTTGATTTCATCAAATTCGAACTTGAGCAGCCAGACAAGGACGGCAACTGCTCCAACGACGCTTTCAAAATCGAAGGAGGAGAAAACCGACTCCCTCTAATCTGTGGATCCAATACAGGACAACACCGTAAGAACTCCGTCTTTATTTGTCGTATATATATATATATATAATACACAGTATAGTTAAAATGTCAGTACTATTAAAAATTCTTAAACTGAAAGCTGCACTACTGATAAAAAAGTTTTAAAGCCTTTTAATTAAGTTAGGCTTAGCCTGTAATGCTACGTTAAGTTAGTTTGACATAGGTCAACTTATAATTTATCCATATCTAAAGAACAGTGATGGAGCCCGGGTACTTTCGAATGCGAAAACCTCCAAACAGTCGTGATTTATAAACGTTTGTACAGGATGGCCCGTAAGTCCCACTCGGTTATAATGAAAGCGAAAATCATCTAGCGGAGCTCGCGCTGACGTAATTGATTACTAAGGAAACAATATTTGTCGAGATGGTTATATTTCGTACTATGAATAATAACACTAGGCAACAAATTTCAACTTTTTTTTTGTTACAGACACGTGAACTACTGATTCCTACTAAAGCGCTGATGCTGATTTCAGATCTGATATCAAAATTTCTCTATCACGTCCAGATTTTGTGTAACCGAAAACCCCTATTTTTCATTTTTTTTTCTCACCCGCTTCTATTACGAAAGCCGTCTAAGCTACTTTTCCGTGCCACGTTTTATGTTAAGCATACTTAAATAATTAGTGAACAGGGATGTCTTTCCTCCTTTATTCTGGCTTAAGACAGACAGCGGAATTCCGCTGGCGGAGTTACCACCCCTGCGCCCAACCATCCACCCAAAGCGCGTTAGTATTTTGTTGTTACTACTGAAATGCAAATTCCTGTTCTTAAGTGAAACTTTGGTGTGTCCTCTTCCTTTGTCGCTTGTAGGATGACGAGCTCTCCTTCTGCAGGAACCAACAATAATCTCCCATCATATTTGGGTTGAAATTACTGTACCTTGGTATCTTGTTTTCCATAACTGAGATCTGTTGGTGGAAGCGCTCACCATGCTCGTCACTTACAGCCCCAAGGTTGGCCGGGAAGAAGTCAAGATGAGAATGTAAAAAATGAATTTTCAAAGACATCTGCATCCCATTATTTCATAAGATTTAAGCATGTTTTCTACGAGTTTACGGTGGTTTTCAGTTTTGTGGTTTCCAAGAAAATTTTTGACAACTTCAACGAAAGATGTCCATGCTCCTAGTTCATTCTCATTTAGGTTAGATGGAAACGATGAGTCGTGGATGACACTGCGGATTTGTGGTCCAGTGAAAACTCCAGCTTCTAGCTTAGCATCTGTCAATATTCCTTTGAATTTATCCTTTAAATATTGGAAACCACTACCTTAATGATCCATACCCTTCACGAAATTTTTCATAAGGCCAAGTTTAATGTGAAGTGGTGGAAGATGTACTTTCTGAGGGTCAATAAGTGCTGGGTGTTTCACATTGTATTTACCAACAACATGTTCAGTTCTAGATGGCCAATCATGTTTTTTGTAGTGGTTCTTGTCATCTCTGCTGTTCCATAGCAGCAGTTTCATCGATTCATAAGTCTCATTAAGGCCAGTGGCATGTGCTACAGGTATTGAAGGTTTTTCATTGCCGTTGTGCAGTAATACAGCTTTAAGGCTAGCTTTACTAGAGTCAGTGAACAATCTCCATTCTTTTGGATCATAGCGACAGCCAATCCCTTGCATCAGACCACTGATATCGTGGCAGAAACAAACGTTTTCTTCCTGTAAGTAAAATGATGAAAACTGCAAATGGCGATGGCGGAAATGGGAAACTTTGGTGTTTGGTTGGAGAAGATTAAATTCTTGAAGTCTTGAACCAAGCAACTCTGCCTTTTCTTTTGGTAATTCCAAATCGCGCACTAAGTCATTTAACTCCGCTTGACTTAACAAATGTGGGGAAATATTTGCATCTGGAACATATATGCCATCTTTCCCTGTTTCTATATCACTAGCAGAATCTTCAGATGAACTGCTGTCTGTTATCGTTGCTGGTGGAACTGGTGGTGGAGTTGTTTCATCATGTGGTACTGGTTTCATTGCTGATTCGCAGTTTCGGTACGTGATCTTTGATTTGTTTTTCTTTGTGAAACCAGCAATCTTTGTCAAACAAAAATAACAATCATTGAAGTGATTTTTCGGCTCACGCCAAACCATGGGGACTAAGAACGGCATAGCTTTTCTTTTACCATTCATCCAAGCTATTAACATTGCATTGCACTGTGCACAGCAAATATGTGGTGCCCAGTCCCTCTGTTGGTCTCCTAACTTACAGTCAAAATAACACTTGTAGGCAAGTTTAATCTTTGTTGTATGTTTCTACGTTGTGGCTTAGGTGTATATTGTCCACAGACAAAGCAGAAGTTGTCTGGGTGATTTACACAAGCACGTCTATTTGATGCCATTTTGAATTACCATACAATATCTGAAAAAACGTAGAAAGTAATTATTACGATGTGCAAAATAAAAAGAAATACACACCGTAGTACAAAACAAATGCTATAAAAAAACACACAAGTCACCACAAACCTGTCACTTGCTCATCAGCAGAGAGCTTCAACAACCATTCTGCTTGACTGTCACGTAGCGACTGACCGTTGGGCCGTTGCCGTTACTATGCTCTTGACTCAGTGTTGCCAACTCGGGATAAATTTTATTTATCAAAATTGTTCGAATTTGTATATAGTTGGCAAAAAAAATTGCTTTAACCTTGAAAAGCAAGTTTCATATTACTGGCATTAAGCCGATTAAAACCAAAATCTGGACGTGGTAGAAAATTTTACTAAAAGTGATTTGCATTTTACACAAAATCTAGACGTGATAGAAAAAATCTAATTATAGATTTGAAATCAGCATACCGAAATTAGCTAGGAGCACCTATTTGGTCTTCTGTAACAAAATCTTTGTTGCCTAGTGTAATCAATAAATATTTCTAAACTTATCATAAACTTTTTACTTTGATTTTTTGTATTTTCGCGTTAATTGTAACCGATTGCGACTTATGGGCCACCCTGTAGAATGTTTTCTTTAACAAGAAAAAAATATATTGTATGTAGAAAATATTTCGTCATACAGGGTGATTACAAATGATCTTCCCGATTTTAAGCATTTATTATGAAAAAAATAAGTTTCTCTCAAAAACAAATATAAAGCGCAGATCCGAATGGAATGAAGCAATAATTCACAAGCCTCTAGAAGTTTGAGACTTGGTTCTTTTTTCAGACAAATCACCGTTCCATCAGTATATATATAGTCAGATGAACCCACATGGGTGCAAATAAAGCCAAACCAAGCGTCCTGCGTACAACCCACAGTACAGAGTGGAGGTTTTAGTGTTAATTATGATACATGCAAGATTGATTTGGTATTCTTCGAGGGACGTCTGAATACCAGGAAATACACAACTACTCTTGAGAACCATCTTCTTCCATTGTCTTATCAAAGAAAACTTCAGTTTAACACGCATATGATACGTGAAGACAGTGCAACCTGTCACATATAACAATACACTACTCAATAGAAGAAACAAAAAGGGCTAGTTCTTCCCTCGGTTCTAAGAAGTCCAAATATGAGTCCTGTTAAACATGTATTGGAAAATCTTGATCGCCAATTGCGGAAAACAAAGCCTCCTCCCACATCTGTAGTAAATCTAAAGGAATTATTGATTGGACTTTAGCAAACTCTGAACCACAGCATCATCTGAAATCTCATCGTATCATTGTCAAATCCTTCATGCAGTACGTGGAATAGTCCACTGTTATTTTTATTATATATAAATGACCTTCCACGTTCATCTGATATACTGAACTTCATAATGTTTGCAGATAATACAACTGTCTTTTTCTTGCAGAGATGTTAATTCAGTTAAGAATATATTTAAATCAGAATTTATCATTGTAATGAAATGGTTGACCACCAATAAACTCTTCCTAAATACCAGTAAACAAATTTAATGATTTTTACTAATAAACGAAATGTGTACGTATCTTCATGAACTGAATGTTGATGAAATCGCTGTAACAAAATTTCTTGGTGTTAATGATAAACAAGAATTTGGAATGGAGTGATCATATAATTTATATCTCAAAAAAGATTTCAAGGAGCGTTGCTATGATGTTTGAACACAGACATGTAGTCCCTAAACAAGTTTTATTAACTCTAAATTAGTAATTTTTTGGTCTTGTTTTAATTTTACTTTTGTCAGAAAGAAGAAAAATTTTAAAAATTAGCAATTTTGTGAGATCTGAAATTTTTTCGAGAATCTTTCCTTAACTTTATGTTAAAAGTAAGAATATATTTACTTTTTGGTGAGCTCAATTTATTCTTATAAGGGATATGTAATTACTAATTAGTAAATGCAAAATAAATAACTATAAAGAAAATTTCTTCCAGACATATTTTAATTAACAATAAGTTAAGGAAAGAAGGAACTGAACTTTAACCGTTTGTGTATCATCAAACTTTTATCTGCAGCATCCATTTGAGCATTTTGATATGTCTTTATCACAGCGTAAGTTGAATCTTTGTTTAAGGTGTCAAACTGGATGCTGCAGCAAACAATTCTGAGTAAGTAACTGAGAGAAAATGTCCGATGGTGACTTCCGCTCCTGCAAGCAAAGCGATAGTTGCAGAGAATTCTGCAAATTTATAATGAATACTCGGCTGTTCTGATAATTTGTACAACGCCCCTCATCGTTATGAAAAACAATCTTGGTCCTATTACTACAAGGAGAAACGAGATTGAATATTAAGGCTAAAAACTACTCAGTCCATTTTCTCATTGTATCAATTGCTCGGAGACACTAGCACCGGACCTCAGTATTTATAGAAGTCGTTAATTTAATGTTAACTCGTTAAATATTTAGTTTAACTTGTTTCATTGTATTTCTTCAGTGTATATCGATGTGAACCCCTCGACTTTCGAAACTCCAGTCATTCTTTCCGTTCATGTGAAGGATATCACTTTGGTTCAAAGGACTTGGAACATTAAAATCACCCAGATCGAATGTTCTTCTCCAGTGAGAGGTGAGTAGTACAAGAGTAAAAATTTTCGTTTTCTATAACAAAAATATACTTTAACTTTCAATGATAAACTGAGGTAGAATTATAGCTGCGGTTTAACTTGCTTTCCGAAGTTGAAGATCTCAAATCTTACTTGAGTGGTTTTTCATCCAATATCTGAGCAGATGGAACACTGCTTCATTTGCCTGCCTTAACCGAAGAAGCGTTTTATATTGGCCTTCAGTTCCATATTTATTTTCTGGTATTCAGAAATATATTTACTTTTTGGTGAGCTCAATTTATTCTTATAAATACAAATACAAACAATTTAAGATTAATATATACTCTAATTAATGATTCATGATTTATAGATTATTAATAATAACTGTTTTATTTTTAATTAAGAGCCCAGTAAAGCCTATAGCTTAAGAGCAAAATTAAAAAAAATAAATAGTCCAATTTCACAATTGTTTACGTTAAAACTTTTTTTTTTTTTTTTTTTTTTTTTAGCTAAAATATTCAGAAATCTTTGTAGACAAAATAAACTTGGTTTTAAAAGTCATTAAGAGCAAGGGTAGGAAATGAGAGTGAAAATGATTGCTATGAACATTACTCAGAAGTACTGTATATGAAAAAAGAGTCGTCACAGACCGAAGGTTTTTCCACGTTGAAAGTGTAATCATGCATCATAAAACGGTCATCCCTCAATATTAGCCACATACACTGTGGTTGATAGTAGGCTAAACATTTCGTAACATACAAAAAACATTTAAAATCAATATTTTAAGTGTTTAGTACGATATTAAATGTTTAGCTAAATGTCAATCTCCTTATTTTGATTCGTAAAAAAAGGAATGTAATTGTTTTACCTTCTTTACAACATCTAAAGTCATATGTTGCTTCGTAAAAGATAATGATGAATTACCCGAACCCAAATACTATATTTATTTACGCATAAAATTCTATTTTCATTTTGAATATTTTTTGAAAAAACATTTATATTCTTTTTCGTTCTGAAAATGTTTCATCTCTATTTCTCAGTGTCAAAAAGAACGGCCAATAACGGATTACAGTCCTGGAAAAGTCACAGTTGGAACTTGATTCTCACACTCGTGCAGATTGAGTAACAGTTAATGATTGGAGACAATGTGGTTTATGGATTATGGTCGTGAAGATAAAACTCACTAACGCAAAATAAAAATTTAAATCAATAATAAAATTTATTTAATTTCTAAATTCACTCTTGAAAACAAAGAAACTTGTTTAATAAGTAAAATAGGAAATAGAAATTTAGGTGGTTGATTCTCTCACTTTTTTTTAATCAGTAATAGAACAGAAACAAGAGATGGACAGAAATGGACTTTTTAGCAGTCCATACAAAAACAATTTTTGCTTTTTCAAAATTTCCCTTCGTTTGACGAATTCTAATATGTTCTCTGATGCAAAAGTAATATTTAATACATAATTTAATAATAACTAACTTTCTTGAAGTTTACGGGATTTGATTTCCTAATTAAAGGTTTTCGTAATATTCTTGATGTCACTTGCAATGAAGGTCATAGGATAAAAAGGGATATAGTAATGTCGATTTAGATAAAATAACCTTCATACACCAAGCATAGAAAACTAACTCGCCTCCTCCTTTTCATGGCCTTCCACACCATCAGCGCCCACTGGATGTCTTCAGTACTTCACCGGAGAGCAGGGGAAAGTGAGAAGTTTTAATTTCGGTGAAAAAACAGAAGGTATTATATCTTAAGAAGTATAAGGATAACTCAAAGCCACCAGGGCCTATCTAGGTTATCCTTGTCCAAAACAGTAACCAAATTTCTCCAAATACATGCTGCAATATTTTACTCTATAATACTTTAACCGTGCACACAATCCCATCTATTTACAGTTTCTCCTCAAAATATGTCTCAAATCACTTTTAGATCCATGTTTCATCCAAATGCATGCAAGAATTCTAGCTATTTACAAGATTCCCCCTTTTCCCTAGTCATAAATTGAATTTAATTATATCTTCATCCACTGAATAATATCCCCACCAACTAAACTTAACTTTTCGACTATTTACGAGAGTTCTCTTTGATTAAAAAATTCATCAGGTCCTTTCTTAACGCTATTTAGGGTACAATGGTCATCTTATTTGTAAAATAGACAAGAAATTGCATTTACTTCCAAATTTCTTTTGTATATTTGTATAATTAATAATGGCGATTTACTCAACACAGTGAGATAAATTTCAGAAACAAATTCCCCGTTTTAGATTGATGAAATACTATAACTTGGCAATACTATAACTACCTTATTCACGAAACCTTGTTTAGTATTTCAAATATCCCATTTTCTGCAGGAACGCGCCAGCTGGCTAACACAGAATACTCCATCTGCGTGAGAAAAGAACAAGGATTTTGTGGCATTACTTGGAAGCAGAACGAAGACGATGGAAAATATGCATTTACACTCTCCGGTAACGTCGCTCTAGTCAACGAGAAAGACCTTGGTAATTTCGAATGTCTTCTATTATTTATGTGCAGTGTGCAGGCCCACCGAGAGGGTGGGGATACAGTGGAAAAATCACCTGGGCCCGTATCTCTAGGAGGCCCGGAAAGAGGGAGAATAAAATCTAAAAGTATTAATAAAGTAATTGATTAAATAACAGAGGGGAAATGTAATTAATGAACATACATTTTATAGAGATTATCATAGTCAGACTGAAACAGATAAAATATTATCTGCCGTCCACCAATGCCCAAGACCGACTGACCGATCTGGGAACCATTGTAATTGAAAGCCAGTTAGCCCGTACTTTAAATTTCATCAGAACATTTATCACTTTGCTAGAGAGAAGGCAAAGAAAGTACACTTCTAATTATGAAAATCTTGCAGTAAACAATTATCTTGCCTGCATGGACTGGTACTGCATTTGTAAATTGTATGGTGATAGAATTAATATAATTGATTCGAAAAATAAAATGGTCATTTTTTTTGAGTTGTTTATTCGTACTGTATTTTTGAATAGTGACTTGGACGTATAATCAGTTTGCTTGTTATGTACACAAAAAACATTCCTATAAAATACTGAGTAAACAGGGGGGGTGCCCATATACCAATCCTTCCCCGGGGCCCGTGGCAACTCTCGGCGGCCCTGGCATGTGTGTGTGTGTGTGTGTGTGTGTGTGTCATAGTCTCCAGTTTTTCCTTTTCATAAAACACGTGCAACTAAGGGATTGTAATTAAATATTTGCATTTCTTTCTCTCGACATGTTATGTTTAAATCATGACTTTTACTTCAATAATCAAATATTTCTCTCGTTCAGAAATGGCAACTATTTCGCGAAAGATGAACGAGTAGAAATAA
Organism: Bathynomus jamesi; assembly: GCA_023014485.1. Taxonomy (NCBI): domain Eukaryota; kingdom Metazoa; phylum Arthropoda; class Malacostraca; order Isopoda; family Cirolanidae; genus Bathynomus; species Bathynomus jamesi. The sequence goes on from JAJOZX010004733.1 coordinate 292,703, forward strand.
TAATAATAAAAAAATTCAAATATACGTCTGCTCAATTACTCAATTTACATTTTCAGGAACACCAAAACTTCAGCTGACTTCGTGTGATGGAGAAAAAGATTACATTCTAATTCCCAACGGTAAAGATGAAAACGGTAAAAGGTCAGAGAGGCACTGTGGACTCGGCTTCACAAAGAGTGTGACAAGTGAGTGGTGTCCAAATTATTATTATTATTATTATTATTCCTCCTCCTCCTATATAATATATTATTATTATTATTATTATTATTTTTATTATTATTTTTATTATATTATTTCCCACAGCTAAGTTCCAGCCCTTCGTCGTACACACGCGAAATGGACCAACGGAAGAAGGAGACAACCTCAACAGGGGCTTCAGCCTATCTTATTCCCAAAACAAATGCTGAAATTCCTTATCGTATGTAATTTGTTACTATTACATTTTCGCATCAGCCAAAAACATTTTTAAATATTAATAATTTGTGGAGGAATACAAATAGCGGATGCACTTAATATCTTTTTGTCGTAACATGCATACCTAATTTTAGTGTGCAGTGATAACCAATCTGCGCAATAATAATTTCAATTTGTGCAGTGATAACCAATTTGTGCAATAATAATTTCAATTTGTGCAGTGATAAATTGAAAATCTGTGCAATGATACATTAGGTCCTATATCGGATATAGAACCTGATTTATCACTGCACAGATTTTCAATTTATCACTGCACAAATTGAAATTATTACTGCGCAAATTGGTTATCACTGCACACTAAAATTAGGTATGGTAACATATGGTAACATATCTTATTTATTGTAGAAATTTAGCGTCTTTTCATTAGGTTGTAATTTTTTTTCTTTATCGTCATTTCTGATTTCTTGATTAGAAAATTAATTATTGTAATATTAATTTATCTTCATTGTTTGCTACATGTTTTCGTTAACAACAAAATGTTGCTTTGTTAATTTACGATTTTAGTCTTTTGTACAAGCTAAATATCACATATCAAGTATGTTAAGAAACTACCTTTGGCAGTTTTCTTTGTTACATAACTATTTTGGAATAAATATATATATATATATACACACACACACACACACACACACACACACACACACACATGTGCCCACCATCCAAAATACCTTCAAGAACCAGCTGGACAGGTTCTTGTGCAAAGTCCTTGACCAGCCAGCTAGCTATGATGGCAGGATAAGAGTGGAAAGGAACTCTTCTTCATCAGATCCCCTAAATCAGGCGGGTGCTGCAGAGGAATCGAAAGTAGGTTGATCCTGAACATTTAAAAAGAAAAATAAGAATGATCTTATACAGTGTGTGTGTGTATATATATATATATATATATATATATATATATATATTTATGGTGGTCTTAATTTTTTAGCGTTTTGCTTTTTAATAATATTTTGTTTTATTCAGTGTAATAGTTAAAATACTTATTTATAAATAAATATATATATTTATTTATTTATTTATTTATTTATTTATGTATTTATTTATAATATACCGGGTTGCCCAGAAAAAAGTAAGCTATTGCTTTTATCAACTATTATATTTACTATATTGTCTAGATTTGCTTGCTTTTATAACGATTTAAATAAGTAATTTGCTTTTATATGTAGCACTTCTATATGGCTTTATAATATTTGTTTTTAATATACTCTATTTATCTTTGTTGCAGATTTTTCAAAAATAAAACTGAAATAAAATCTTAAAAGCAATAGCTTACTTTTTTCTGGGCAACCCGGTATATATACTTTTTTCTGGGCAACCCGGTATATATATATAGTATATAAGGTAGTTTAATTGTATGTAAGCATTTTTAATTATTTATATTGTGTAATGTATATATAACCATGTAAGTTTTTTTTTTGAGAATTCGCTATGAAATAATAATAAATACCTTTATTAACTAGTAACTCGTTTTATTGTTATCTTCTGCCGCCAACTAGCAGTGTGTCTTTATTCGGAAACAATATTGAACTATTTGCCCAAAAAATCATGAGAAAAAAAAAACAGCAGCAGCAGCAGCAGCAGACCATTACGTATCGTGGTCAAAACACACGAGAAATATGGAGAGAATAAAGGTCAAATTTCAATGGTTTTTTTAAATATATTTTCGGGAGTCTCCTCTGAAAGATTTTATTTAACACAAGTTTCTTATCCTCTGTGATAATGTGATATCCCTAAACCTGTAACTTTATTTGACCTAACTTATATACAGTACACACACACACACACACACACACACAACACAGTATATAGGTTATACTTAATTTAACCGAAACTCATACCAAAGCCGGTTATTCATCATGTTTTATTAACATAATCCACTAAACATGTAACGCTGTACACAGTGAACTTGTCATGGAGGAAATTTTTCATGAAATTAATATCACTCGAGCATCACTCTTTCAGAACCTCGAGACAATATGGAATGTCATTTTCAATTTTATAAGACCCCAGAATAACGTGAGAACTTCCTGCCAAAGGACAGTCAACAGGTTTTCTCCTCATGCAGAGTATAATTCGGCATTCAGGATGGAATTTGGAAACTCAGAAAAGTGCCAAAGTCAGGAACTCCTCCAGGAGGGGATGGCTGAGGTGACTAACCACCCCCTTTGCCTTATATATATATATAATGAAAATAACCATGAAGGAAAGTTAAAACACGAAATAGTGCTCAAACGTTTTCGTCTAATAACATCCTCAGGAACACTGAAGTTAATAACACAAGATCGAGACCGTATATGCAGTTCATAAAGAAAAATAATAATAATAATAATAATAATCTTTATTCAGAAAGAACATATTACATAAGATACAACTTACATCCATACTGGTTTACACAATGTTGGGATTAACGTTTAATTTTTGTAGTTTAATTACAGTATTCTTATCTGAATATGCCGTTGGGAAACATGACAACTTTTCAGACAAAAGTCTTTGAGATTCATTTCTATTTTTACAAAGGAAAATATCAAATATAAATAGAGTTTGTGGAAAATAATGTTGCATTTAGTTAATTCTGTCATTACAAATTAAAATTGTTTGGCAGAATTCAACTTACAAACAATTTCAACCTTAGTTATGACCTTTTCCGCTCGATCCTGTTATTCTGAATTCTTTGTCATTTAGTTTCCTTCCTAATTTCAAAGAAAATACAGTGTTTTGTAAATGCGATTGAACAAACTTCAAATGTTTTCGACAACATTCATTCCATTTTGTCAATGCATCGATGTTTTTTACAGAAAAATCATATGAACAGACCTTCGACTAAACGGATATGACAGACATGCAGATTGCAGACTGTTTAGACAATGCAACAGGAATAACAGTATGCAGTGTTTTCTTAGACATTATGAAGGAAACTAAATGAAAGATCGTTATTTAACTGGCAATTATGATTACATGTTTGACAATAATCAAATCACTTTGTGATTCAAAATTGCTGCATTATTTATTGAACAACTACAGTAGCACCTACGTCAACTAACCATGTCCTGCAAGGTGGACTAATCCAAAATGTATGAGTTACCATGTGTTTTCTTCCGATTGCGGATTAACCAGACATTTCTTAGGTGACTGAACTACAACTTCAGAATGCTACCATGTCAGTATAATCGTGCTTCCAAAGAAGACAGAAGAAAACTTATTGAAAGCTATAACAATGGTGAGGACTATGTTGCATTGGTCAAATACTGTAAGTATATATTTATATTTTATATGTGCGCATTGAAAGAACAATGACCAAAACGATTATTTCAAACTACGTCCAAAGTCCAAACATATTGAAAAAACATATTAAAAAATGCCTTATGACAGGAAGCAAACTCTGTGTGTGTGTGTGTGTGTGTATATATATATATATATATATATATATACAGTGGTGGGCACGCGCAACGATTTTTGTAGCGCCGCAACCGCAACCGCAACTCTGCTGAAATAGTTGCGCCGCACGCGCAAGCGCAACCCTTTTCAAAAAGTTGCGCCGCAAGCGCAAGCGCAACCAAAAATGTTGCGCCGCAAGTTGCGCCGCAACTTTTTGCGGCGCAACTGCCCACCTTTGTATATTATAATATATATATATATAATCAACGTAAAGAACGACGCTTGTATAGGAGAACATTCCGCGCAAAATGAGGAGGGAGAACGAACAAATAACAAATGAAAAAATGAGGTAACCACCCGGGAATCGAACCCGGGATCTTCCGATTGCCGGTCAGATATGATAACCACTACACCATGGTCCTCACTCGATCAAAAGTCGTAATTCTCCCACATACGCGTGAGGACCAGGTGTAGTGGTTATCATATCTGACCGGCAATCGGAAGATCCCGGGTTCGATTCCCGGGTGGTTACCTCATTTTTCATTTGTTCGTTCTCCCTCCTCATCTTGCGCGGAATGTTCTCCTATACAAGCGTCGTTCTTTACGTTAATTATACTGCGTGTCTTTGCAGTTGAAATATATATATATAATATAATATATATATATATATATATATATATATCACGAATCACTGCTTAATTAAAACATTCGTAATTATAGTTTAAGTGTAGGTGAGATGAAAAGTTTAACATTTTCACACAATCATTTCGATCATACGCCATATATGAAATAAATGTTGTTGAAAGCATTTGGAGGTTGCTTAGTCGCATTTGCAAATCAATGTATTCTCTCTATCAAGATTTGCCTAAGTACGTTGCATAATGTTTGTAACAATTATTAACAGTTCAGCTGACGCGTGAAGTCTGAGATTTCCCGATGCAGGTGGGTTTTCCTTCCACTGAATGAGTGTCATTCTGACCTCTCTCGCTCTTTCTGTCATCGTGACATCTTGAAGGTCAGATAGCTTTCTTTTCAGCATTGTCTTCAATACAATGAAAACATTTTTGTAGGTTTTATGGAAGGGGAAAGGGGGAAACAAATGTTCTATCAGATGATGGGATTTTGAAGCTGGGCATCAATGTGACAGGGAGCGTTGTTCAGAATCGTTTCCTATAATGGGCGAGAGACGCTGGAGGAAATCAACAAATATACGTTTGTTTACCTCTCCTAAAGTTAGTATGTAATAAAGCATTCCTATTTTGCGGAGCATGGTTAGTTGACGCAGATATTATTGTCATATTTATTTAGTTCATAATGTGTTCAGATAGTTTTTATGTCAAAAATATCGATGCGTTGACAAAATGAAATGAATTTTGTCGAAAGCATTTGAAGTTTGTCCAATCGCATTTGTAAAACACCGTATTTGAAACAATTCTTTTGCTATATTGTAGTTATTATTTATAGTAAATCTTTCAGTTAATATTATGAATAATTTTCAGTATCTTTAAAACAGCTGTAGTAAAAAGGAAAGGTAAATACTAAGTTTCACGGAGACCAGTTTTTAAAAATTTGTTACAAAGATCATGATTGGTCAAAATTAGTCACGTGGAAAATAATAACCAATCTAAAACGACCACAACTTAGTGTATTCCGTCTCCGTGAAACTTTATATTTGTCAAAGAAAATATAATATTTTCATTTCCCAAAGTGAATCGTTTGGCAAGGTTTTATTAAAGCTATATTTTGTTACTTGATTACTTATACTAAAATATATAATGCTGTTAATACCGTAGATACCGTTTCAAAGTTTGCGGATGACACGAAGCTGGGTGGTAGGGCGATTAATGACGAAGATAGAGGTAAAATTCAGGAAGATCTGAATAAAATCGTTGATTGGTCAGTCACATGGCAAATGAGATTTAACGTGGATAAGTGCAAAATTTTGCATATAGGTTCGCGTAACGGTAATTTTGCGTATAGTATGTCAGGGAAAGATTTAACAAGCGTAGAGCAGGAAAAAGATTTAGGAGTTATAGTCACGGGTGATTTAAAAGTAGCGAAACAAAGTACAGCAGCGGTCAATAAGGCGAACAAAGTGTTAGGTTTTATAGCTCGAAATTTTGAGTAAAAATCGCGCGATATTATAGTTCCTCTTTATAAATCATTAGTTAGACCCCATTTGGAGTACGCGGTCCAATTTTGGAATCCGCATATGCGCAAAGATATAGACAAAATCGAAAGAGTTCAAAGACGAGCAACTAAGATGATTCCGTCGCTTAGGTCAAAGTCGTACGAGGATAGGCTTAAGGAGTTAAAATTGACAACACTCGAGACTAGGAGGTTAAGAGGTGATCTAATCCAGGTTTTCAAAATTATGAATGGGTTCGATAACGTAGATAGAGATAGCTTTTTCGAAATATCTCAATATAATAGGGCTAGAAATAACGGGTGTAAGTTGACAAGTAGAAGGTTTGGCAGTTGCCAAAAACTTTTTTACGCATAGAATAGTAAGTAGCTGGAATAGTTTGCCGTTAGAAGTAATTAGTAGCACGTTTATAAACATGTTTAAAAATCGATTAGACAAATATGTTGATAGATTGGGTATAGTTTAAGGTAGTAAAATTAAGGCTTTGTGGGGATAGATCCCACAGCTCAACACAAGTGTTGTGGGATATAGGGAGGCAGCGTCTTGGGTTAGGGGATACTCTGTCCTTACACACCCCATTTAAAGAGATTCCTCTGCTGAGCGGTGCCCCCCATAGTACTGTGAGGTATTGAAAAACTCATGATCTTCACCTGCTCCACAAACACCTTTAAATGGGAGACCCAAGATCGGTGCACACACATTTCTACATTACTGTACAGTCTTTACAGCCACACCTACACTTTTCCTCCTAAGTGTATATATTGTAATGTATATGGTTGTAAATTTTGACTTGGTCCACAATCGATATGGACCGTGACTTATTTTTCGTGACAAGGTACTAGTATTGATGGATACCGTAATGAAATTGACTGATTCTTTGGATCTGATATATTTGCATGTCGGTTATAAATAGATATAGAGTGTAACATATTTGTGGATAGTAGTCTATTATGACTTGATCCTCTGGATCCAGAGATTCTATCTGTAGTTTTAAATCGATAATTAATTAGTTTTGCTAAATTGGTCGTTGCCAATGTACAGGAAGTTGTTACATAAATTTCTTATGTTCTTGTGGTTCGGAACCCACGTAAAATTGTAGGTCCCCTCCGCCACCACGGAGGACATACACAATTACGAACACAGTTAGGTAGACCAGCCATGAGTGGATCCTAGGGTCTTTGTTGGTCTGAAACATTATAACATTATAATATGATGAATGCTCTGCTGTGAACAATATTTCCAAATTGTCGTATACGTATTCTATATTATACATGGTCCGCAAAAAAAAAAAGAGCATGACGAAAATTGCTCTCACGCCCGCATTTTTTGCCGGACCCTTAAATGTTATATATCTAGCTAAAGATAAAAGAGCCCAGAGTTGTATAAAATAAATTTAATCAAAATCGGTCATAAAATAAAGATTTTATGGCCACAAACGTGCAATGACTAAAAAAAGTGAATTTCCGCGTAAAAATTTAATGTTCTTCTCATTTGAAATTATTTTTTTTAGATGCCTAAATAATTTTAATCAATAAAAATGATAATATGCCCTTTTCTAAAGAAGATAAAATATTAATAAAAACATTATAGACTTGATAAAAATTATGGCGCAATAAAATTATACAAGAGTAATATTACATATTTATTACAAATTATTACATATCGAACAATTTTTTTAGTCTTATAATTTCGTTTTCTTTGGAAATTGTAAAATTATATGACATGTAGTAAAACTTTTATATTTTCTTTAATTTTTGACGTATTGACATGAAATTTGGTACTAACTTAGTTTATTTGTTGCTTATTTGCCTAAAATAAGTTATTTGTCATTATGTGTAAAAATAAATGTACAGTAAACATTTTCGTCATGCTTCTTTTTTTTGCGGACCCTTGTAATAATTTTATTGCGCCATAATTTTATCAAGTCTAAATGTTTTATTAATATTTTATCTTCTTTAGAAAAGGCATATTATCATTTTTATTGATTAAAATTATTTAGGCATCTGAAAACAATAATTTAAAATGAGAAAAACATTAAATTTTTACGCGGAAATTCACTTTTTTTAGTCATTGCACGTTTGTGGCCATAAAATCTTTATTTTATGACCGATTTTGATGAAATTTATTTTATACAACTCTGGGCTCCTCTATCTTTAGCTAGATATATAACATTTAAGGGTCCGGCAAAAAATGCGGGCGTGAGAGCAATTTTCGTCATGCTCCTTTTTTTTTTGCGGACCAGATATATTAAATGTCTTTATCTTCAGAGAATTTTCCGTCATATAGTTTAATAATAATAATAATAATAATAATAAGTGACATGCCAGCAAAGCTTTATAGCCGTTTTCTATTGGTCCCAAGATAATTTGACTTGGTCACATTCTTTCAGTGACTTCAATCAGATTTGGAGGACCATTAAGCCGTTTTCTTTTTGTCCAACTGATTTGAAGTCAAGTCAAGTCGACTCAAATCTGCCGCATTGTTTTCGTACGAAACTCAAGAGCCGACAAGACTTGACTTAAGTTTCGTCCGGCGAAATGTTTGCCAGAGTCAAGTTTAAAAAATGACAACTAAGGTTAAAAACAAATAAAGCCCTTTATATTTATTCGGCACCTAAAGACCTGGTCTTTTCTTAAAATACAAGCACTATTGCATTTAGGGCAGGTCACGGATGTCTTAATTATTCTGTGATTGAAAAAAAGGTCTAAACTCTTGTCTTCATCGAGGGCAATATGGCGGATCACGTCTTAAAATCAAATATGCATAACTGACACGTCATACTTCGTCACAAAAAACAAACTGAACAGAGTTCAACAGATGAACAATTGCTAAAAATGATTTATTTGTAAAACAGGACAAATTGAATTACGCAGAAGTAGCCAGAATCACCAAAAATAAGAAATATTCACCAAATAATATATATATATATATATATATATATATATATTGAAAAAACACCAAAAATAGGACATATATTTTAATAAAAAAACACATTTTATACAAATTTGCACAAGATAATATATATATATTTTCTTATTCAGTTTTGATTGGTTATTCAATATATATTGCTGTTATAGCTGGGTGTGACTGGGTCAAAAAACGAATAATAACCCAGATTTGAACAAATCACATCAAATGCTACTAGAAAAATGTATTTTGGTGTGTAAAATGACTGAGTTACTCTTTATACATAATTACCAAATTTATAGAAGAGATTTTATCCTTATTATTGCCTCCAGCGTACCTGCATTCAGTTTATTTTCTAACTTTGTTTTTGACATTTGTGACATACGAAAATATTCGTTCCACAACGGCATTGCTTAATAGTAGGCAATGCGTATCTAATGCAAACTGAGAAAGTACTTCGAAACATTTTTTTCCTGCAGCATTTTCGTAGGATTGTACAATAGTCCAGAATTTTTTTCTTACCCAGTAATAATTAGTGGAGGAATAAGAAGAAATCATCTTGTACTGTCCCCACCTCCAAGAACATGTCAGACTACACTAAGCCGAGATACATGTTGCATCTCGACTTCAGAGTGGCAATTGTTGGTGCTGATACACTGATACAACACACACTGGAAGTATGAAAAAACTATATAGGGCTATGGGTTGATTGCCTGATACCCTTATCCGTTGGAAATTTTCAGCAGATTTCAGTCGAGAGTTAATGACAAAACCCCTATGTTTTTTCGTTAGAGAGTTATGTATAAGTAGGTCTTCAAATGACCTGTGTTTATTTGCCTTCGGTATTTGCACTGCCTAATGGTAAAGAAAGGAATTGTCTTACCTTATTATCTCGTTTGGGCCTCGCTTCTGTTTCGATGTATGGCTGTGGTACGATGGAGCTACACAATGAGTTGACCCGATGTAACTAATATAGGCAGTCACTATTTAAACACCTGAAGGAATAGGCCTATCCTTCTTATAGTTATTAAGTTTTATATCAAGCAGATCTCACTCAGAAATTATAGGAAGACAAAGCACATCTTCCTTGCTTAAAGCAGCGCTGTCACTAAGCAAGCTCCGAGCGAGCCGCTTTAATAATTAATCATTAGGAATCTGCTGATTCTTCAGAATTCATTGACTCATCTCACACGAAACAACAAATTTGGTTTTCTTGTTGCTACACAATACACAGGCCCAATGCCCACATATGGGTTTTATGCACGCATGGCAACTATTTTCATTCCCAATAGTTCATGTCGCCAATCCTGAGGCAATTTTGCATAGATATTTAATTTAATTAATTAATAATTTACATTTAATTAAGAAATAAAGGTACCATATATGATACCATGTTGTAAGCATGTACAGTTTTTCCATATACTAGGGGGGCTGGAGAAAAATTTGTATGTTATAGATTGAATTTTTTGACAAACTGTGTAAAAACATGTAAAATGGATTAAAAAGAATGAAGTAGGAATTTAGGAAGAGAAAGTGTGATAGCGTGGGGTAGACACCCCAGTTAGGTTACTTAGGTTCTAGCAAACAATCAAAAGCACTTACCGGTGCGTTGAATTAGGTATTCCTTGAAGCCTACCGTTTTATTCCGTGTCCACAACAGCCTACCTAACTCTCTTACATTACCAATTTAGAAGCTATAGACATTACCCCTAACTATACTTAAGTACGAACAACTTCCTACCCGATTTGTTACCTTAGATTCATCACCTAATTTTACTCAGCACCAAAGATTAGGTCAGATAGGAAAAAACATGTCTAGGCCAGACCAAAGCAATACGAACAGCCGTTGGTTCGTTTATGGCTTCGTCTTGCCATTCAGCTTAGATTTAGTGATATTTACTTTAGTGACTTTTAGACTATATACATATATTACATACACGTCACCTCACTCCTCCCTACAAGTTTAGTCTGTCAGGGGGATGAGGGACCCTAGACGACCTGCGGAGCGGGGTTGTAGTAGGATCAGGTGCAACCTGTATAGGCGGGCAAGTTGAACCATTTTCCGGAGGATCAGTTCTCTCTTCCGGAAGACTCTGGTCCTTCTGCACTTCCCGTTCCCATATCTGGTCCTGATGGCGTTTAATAGAACGACCATCTTCTAGTTGGCACTTGAAGGAAACAGGGCCCGTTCTCTCCTGCACAGTTGCAGGAACCCATTTTGGTCCAGCCCCATAGTTGCGAATCACAACTGGATCATTAGGTTTCGCTTCTAGAACTCTCCCTCTTTTAGTGTCGTGGTACAACTTCTGTTTTTCCTGATGGCGTAAAACTCGTTGTTGTAACATTTCGTTTGGACGTAACAAATCAAAAACTGAACGAATTCCCCGGCCAATCAGAAGTTTAGAGGGAGACACCCCTGTCGGGTGTGTGGTGTTATTCGATATTTAAACAAAAATTTATCCACACCACTTGCATTTCCTCCCCACGAGAATGACGCAAGGCCGACTTGAAAGTACGGACCATGTTTTCCGCGAGACCGTTAGTAGATGGGTGGAAAACACTAGACCGGACATGTCTAATGCCATTTAGGTGGACGAAGGAACGAAATTCCTCACTGGTAAAACAAGTACCATTGTCGGAAACCAGGACTACGGGTAAACCCCATCGAGCGAAAACTGAACGGAGTAAGCGAATCGTTACACCCGAAGTCGTGGAAGTGGTTGGAAAAATTTCCACCCACTTAGAGTAGGCGTCCACCATGACTAGGAAATAAATATTATTTATAGGACCTGCATAGTCAACATGGATCCTATGCCACGGTATAGTAGGCCATTCCCAAGGATGAAGTGGACTTTCCTTGGGAGATCTCTGTTCTCTAGGCAGCTTTGACAGGAACGAACCAACGATTCGAGTTCTCCATCTAAACCAGGCCACCAGAAATAAGCTCTCGCCAGCTCTTTCATTTTTGTTGCGCCCATGTGTTCAGCGTGAAGTTCCTTCACTAAATTCGACCTGCCTTTATTTGGAATAATCACTCTGTGGCCCCATAAGAGACAGCCATTTTGAATAGAGAGGCCAGACTGACGCTGAATAAAAGGCTGTAATTCACTCTCAACCTTAGTAGGCCAACCAACTGAGCAGAAATGGATGACCCTAGACAGAATAGGGTCTGATTTTGTCCACTGCTCTATTTGTACTGCAGATACTGGAGTGGATTCCAAAAACTCCACCAAGTGAACCCATTCTGTAGGTATAGGTACACAATCATTTGGATTTTCTAAGGGCAACCTACTTAGCGCATCAGCCGTACCTAGAAGTTTACCTGACCGATGTACTAAGTCAAATTTATAGGCTTGTAGAATCAGTGCCCATCGTTGAATCCTACCTGAGGCCATAACTGGAAATTTTTATTAGGTGAAATAAACCTAAGAGAGGCTTATGGTCAGTAATTAGTTTAAATTCATGACCCCATAGATAGAAATGAAATTTTTTTACTGCAAATACTAAGGCTAATGCTTCACGTTCCACTTGTGCATATCGTCTTTCCGTCTCAGTTAGGTTCTAGAAGCAAAACAGATAGGCCTATCTACACCATCAATGTGGTGAGATAACACTGCCCCAATTCCATAAGAACTGCTGTCTGCTGAAACTACGAGAGGAAGTTTAGGATCATAATGCACTAGGAGAGTGGACTTTAGTAGTACGTCCTTGGAAGCCTCAATGCTTCCTTTTGAGTTTTCTCCCATCTCCACTGTTCCCCAGATCGTAATAGCTTATTCAGGGTTCAAGGAAAGTCGATGCATTAGGCAAAAATTTCCTATAAAAGTTTAGGAGACCTAAATAAGCTTGTAACTGTGTGATGTTTTGTGGAGGTGGTGCCTTTCTATTGCTTCTAGTTTATCCACCGTTGGATGAATGCCTGAGGCATCTATGCGGAACCCTAAATATGAAACCTCGTTAGTGACCCATGAACACTTTTCTCTCTTTAGCTTAAGTCCAGCATCCCGGAGTCTTTTTAGAACCGTGGTTAATCTAGTTAGGTGTTCTTTTTTAGTCGAACCTGAAATGAGGACATCATCTAGAAAGCAAAGTACCCCTGGAATGTGACCTAGAACTTGGTCCATTGTCCTCTGAAAAATACCTGGAGCCGATGCTATTCCATAGCATAGCCTATTGTACTTATATAGGCCTCGGTGCGTATTTATGATAGTTAATTCTTTAGAGTTTTCATCTAAACTTAGTTGAGCATAGGCTTGGGACATATCGAGTTTTGTGAAATATTTTCCCCCAGCAAGAGAGCTAAATAATTCATCAGGCTTGGGTATAGGATAGCAATCTAGAAGGACGGCTCTATTTGCTGTTAAACGGTAATCCCCGCATAACCGCACGGACTTGTCCGGTTTTAGTACAGGAACTACTGGGGCAGCCCACTTAGCGTGTGTGACTGGTTCAATAATTTTATCTTTTAGCAGCCTGTCAATTTCTAAATCTACCTTCTCCCGCAGTGCATGCGCAATTGAACGAGCCTTACAAAATTTCGGAGTTACATTAGGATCTACTTCTATGCAGACCTGATGGCCTTTTAGGTTGCCTACTTCAGGCCCAAAAATAGAAGAAAACTCCCTTAACAATGAGTCTATGTCAGATGGATATGAAAGTGTATGCACATCTGCCTGACCCCTTGCAAGATTTTGTCAATTGGCATTTCCAAAGCATCAATCCAATCACGGCCTAGTAGAGTAGGCCCTTGCTCATCCACCACTAAAAGGGTTAAGGATGAGACAAAGTTTCTGGTTAAGTGTAACTGTGACGTATGCTTCTCCACAAATAGGTATTTGTATGTCACCGTACTTCTTCAAAATTGTTTTAGATGCATGTAGTTTAGGTGTGTTTTTGAAAATTATCAAAAACTACCTTGGACATGACCGTCCGGGCAGCACCCGTATCCAATTCTAGAGGAACTGTAATTCCATCTAGGCCTACCTCTACAATATATGGGCCTGTATTTTCCCCACTTTGCTGCTCATAGAATAGGTACTCCACTCCAATGTTCGAAGTATTTCCCTTTTGAGGATTTATACTAGAAATGTTAAAATTAGAATTTTCACCCTTTGTTTTCTTTGAATAACACACTTTAGCTATGTGGCCTATTTTACTACAGTTTCGGCAAACTGCTTCTTTAAAAGGGCAATCTTTCTTCCAATGGTGTTTTCCACACCCTGTACATGGCTTGGAAGGTTTAGTAGAATTAGTAGGCTTAGTCATATTCGCCTCATACCTTTTATTTGCCTGTCTAGTAGGCTCGTTAGGTCTGCCAGGCCTAGAAGATTTAAAGCTATTTACGTGTTGGGCTTTACTACTATGATTTCCAAAAGCTCTAACATCTTTAGCAGCTGCTTCTCTAGCCGTAGCTATTTCTACAGCCTGACTAAAAGTTAGGTCCTGTATGGCTAATAGGGCTCTCTGGGTAGACTCCTCTTTGAGACCCATTACAAACCTATCTCTTAGCATTTCATCTAATTTGTCCCCAAATTACACGTACGGCTATGGCTTTTTATTCCTGCAACAAACTCTGCAATGCTTTCATTTCCCGTCTGATGCCTGAATAAATTTGAAACGTTCATAGATGAGAAACTACTCGGGGTTTGTAGTGATCGGTTAGGGCCTGTACCAATTCATTATAGGTGCAAGTTTCCGGTGCTTTAGGAGAAACTAGGTCCATAACTAAACCAAACGTTTAGGGCCTATTATAGTTAAAAAGGTAGGTACTTTCTTAGCATCCGGAATGGAATTTGCCTCGAAAAACAACCTCACCCTAGTGGCATAAGCTTCGAAGTCCTCCCCATTGTCTTCGTAGGGGCTTATATGGCCAATCACCGACATGCTAGAGCAAAACCGAATTAGACCAACTCACGTGAAGTAGGTTAGGTTAGGTTTAAATTTGGTCTAGTTACTGAATAGTGAATTTTATTAGAGTTTAGGGCTGAATAGGAATTGTATTAGAGTTAGGGCTGAGTAAGAATTAGTTTTAGAGGTAGGGCTGAGTAGGAATTAGTTTTAGAGTTAGGGCTGAGTAGGAATTAGTTTTAGAATTAGGGCGGCGGGACCTACGCTATAGTACGGTAGCTTCCCCACACAAACAAACCAAATCGACGACCCACTAGTCTGCATCCAATTTTCCAAACAACCACTTGAACCCAATAAGCCAAATTAACCCAATAAGCCAAATTAACCCAATGAGCCAAATTTAACCCAATGAACAAAATTTAACCAAATGAGCCAAATCCATCCTCGTCGCCAAATGTGATAGCGTGGGTAGACACCCCAGTTAGGTTACTTAGGTTCTAGCAAACAATCAAAAGCACTTACCGGTGCGTTGAATTAGGTATTCCTTGAAGCCTACCGTTTTATTCCTGTGTCCCACAACAGCCTACCTAACTCTCTCTTACATTACCAATTTAGAAGCTATAGACATTACCCCTAACTATACTTAAGTACGAACAACTTCCTACCCGATTTGTTACCTTAGATTCATCACCTAATTTTACTCAGCACCAAAGATTAGGTCAGATAGGAAAAAACATGTCTAGGCCAGACCAAAGCAATACGAACAGCCCGTTGGTTCGTTTATGGCTTCGTCTTGCCATTCAGCTTAGATTTAGTGATATTTACTCTTTAGTGACTTTTAGACTATATACATATATATACATACACGTCACCTCAGAAAGGTTACTCAAGACCTATTTAAATATAAAAGGGTAAATATTTACTATTACACTGGTCTCCGGTAGAAAGTTTTAAAAGCTGGTTTTCAATGTTTTTCAATGTGCTAAATTAAAAAATTATACTCATTTCCGTTGTAAATGATTTGTTAAAGAGTTAGTGAAGCTTAAAGCTTTTAAAACTTTCTACCCTTTTTTACCTGGGGTACCCCCAGTGGGAGCCGGGAGTTTTTGGGTGGGGAGAATCACAAAAACGAGTGGTTTCCGAAGATTTTGAAAGTCAGATTAATACAAAACACATCAAAAACCATAGGAAAAACATAAATTTCACCTTCAAAATTGGCTGAACCTAAAACAACCTAAACAAACCTAACATAGGTTAACTGGGTAACTCTTATGGCACTGTCACACTTTCTGTTCCTCACGAAGAGTACAATCCGAGTCACAATGAGGACACTTCACCACTTGAGGAAGAACACCGTGTGCCTGAAGAAAAGCTGTAGCTTTTTCTGAATTTCCATAAAATTTGGCGATATAGCGAAAATAATCAAAGGAGCACAGACCAAACGAAGCCATGTCCACTAACTGATTCAAATTAAAATCGGTGGAAGCCCCATTTTTTTACTCTCTTCCCGTTAGAAAGTTTAAGCTTCAATAACTCTTTAACAAATCATTTGCAATGGAAATGAAGGTAATTATTCGTTTTTTGACCCAGTCTCTTTTTATAATGAGAGCAAACTTTTCTGGTAAATTTTGAGGTGTTTTGTATGAATCTGCCATCCGTTTCCTGTGCAAATGCGTAGTTTTCGAGATATCATCATCTCGAAAACTACGCATCTGCACAGGAAACGGATGGCAGATTCGTGCAAAACACCTCAAAATTGACCAGAAAAGTTTGCATTCGTGCTAAACACAACCTAACCTAACCTAACCACCTAACCTAACCAATCACCTTATCACACACTTCACCACAAAAAGATTTCCAGTTAACAATGGACTCGCTACCTAGTTTTATAACTTTCTCGGCATAACGTTGTGAAAAATATTTTCGCAAATAAATATTTATGAACCGGAGGTTTCTATTCACTGAGAAGTTGCAATGTTCCAGCCGTGTGCCCTTAAAGATAGAAACAGTAAATCCACACTCACGCTTATTTTTTGGATTTTTTTTACGGCACCTAAACATCTTCGAGTCTTGTCTTAAAATACAGGCAGTATTACCTTTCGGGCAAATCACGGATGTCGGAATTATGCCGTGATTGGAAAAAACATCTAAACTTTTATCTTCATCGAGGCTAACAAGGCGGATTAGGTCTTCAAAATCAAGTTCACAAGATTGACACGTCATGATCCTAGAACGAAAATCACCAAACTAACAAGTAACAGAAAGAAGTAGGCAAAATCAAGAAAAAGTAGCCAAAAATAGCCAAAAAATCTCGAAAAAAGGTAGCCAAAATAAACAAATTAACCGAAATTTATATACATACATATTAGAAAGTAGAAAATATTTTTTTCCCCCTTGATTAGGTACTCCGGCTTGCCGGACCGAGGGGGCTCGTACACCTCGTGGGTTGTTGGGGTTTCCTCAATTCCTTGCGGGATGTGGGCAAAGAGTTACCTAGTGGCGTTTTTTTTTTTTTTCTTTTTCCTTTTCTTTCTTTTTGCTCCCCCTTTTTTTCCGTCTCTCCCGGAATTTCTTTTGTCTTGACTCGGTCTTGTGCCTCTGTTAATTGTAATATCCCCCCCCCCCTCTGTGTATTTTGCAGTCTTGGGGTCATCGGGTGCACCCGCCGGGGGCATCGCTCCGTGGCTGAGCCGTGCTCTGGGGACGGTACGGGCGCCCGGACCGCTGCTGCGTCTGGATTGGGTCTTTGCTTGGCCCTTAACGGACAAATCTCCGTAGTGCCAATCTGCTGTTTTTAAAACGACAGTCAGGTTGGGGGGCGGGCTACCCGGACGTTGGGCCTGCGCCTTGAAGGATGCAGCGGCGGATGGTGCATTGCCTTGGGTCCGAGGCTGTGTTTTTTGTAAAGCTATTGTTTATGGGTTCAATTTCTAAACTTCAATCCCCTCCTGTTGACGACTCTGGCCCGCCCTTGGATTTGGATAAGACTACTACTTCTGGTCGTTCAGCGGCCTCTGCCTCCGCTGGATTGACCTTCAAGCCGTATGGCCCCCTCTCGTCCTCTGCGGCGTCTGGCTCTCGTGGCCGGACTCGTGGTGGCCGTAGGGCGGGGTCTTCGCGGCCCTTGTTCTCTCGCCCACTCCCGGTTACCGTTACACATGGACCTGTCCCGGCTGTCAATTTCTGTCCGGTGGACAGGTTCCTTGTTCTCCGCCCTTCCGCTGGCTCCCTTCCGGGCAACTCGGAACGGGTGTTTCAGCGCCTTAAGACGGTGGGGTTCCCTGTCGTTATGATATCCGCCCTCTGAAGGATGGGTCTCTTCTTTTGAAGTCCCGTTCTTCGGGGGTGACTGAGTCCCTTCTACAGTTGCAAGATGTCTTGGGTTGCAGAGTTTCTGTGACTCCTCATCCGCAATTGAATAGCTGTCAGGGCACCATTTTCGCTTCCCGTCTGCTGTCAATCCCGGTTGGCGAGTTGCAGGAGGATCTTGCCCCCCAGGGGGTAACGAAGGTCTTCCGCTTTTCGTCGCGCCGGGATGGTGCTCTTACCCCGTCCGCTCGTCTGCTCCTGACGTTTGACTCCCTTGTGCCTCCGGCCCAGGTGTTCTGGGGCGTGGGTGATCGCCGGTCGTGTGAGTTTTCGGTGCGACCATATGTGCCTGACCCGGTTCGTTGCTTTGGCTGCAACCGGTTCGGCCATGTTAGCTCTGCGTGCCGCCGTGAGGGTAAGCTATGTGTCCGCTGCGGTGGGCCTGCGCACCCTACCCCGTGCACGAAGCCTCCGCGGTGCTCGAACTGCTCGGGGGCCCACCCTTCCTCCTCTCGGGACTGCCCCGTTTTCAAGTTTGAATTCGAGGTGCGGTCCTTAAGGACTACCGAATTCCTTAGTGCGCGGGAGGCGCGCGATAGGGTCCGTGACCGGGAGCCGCGGCGGGGGTTGTCCTATGCTGCGGCTCTTGGCCCTGGCGGGTCCTCGGGCCCCTCCCGTGCTACCCCGGCGTCTACCGGAGTGGTGCCCCCTCTGGAAGTTCCGGGGGTTGGTGGTTCTCCTGGCGCCGCGGGCCCTTCTTGTTCCTCTGCCTCACTTTCAGACATCCCATCTGATTCCCTGCCTACAAGTGCCCCTTCTCCCTCTCCGGCCTTGGGGTCTGGATCCTTGCCTACTCGTCTCTCGGGTGGGGAAGGTGATGCCCCGAAGGGGAGGAGGAAGCGTCGCCGTGGTCGGAGTCGGAGTCCTCCAGACCCGATCATGACCGCTGCTCGCCCTGCTTCCCCTTCTTCACCGGAGGGGAAGCGGCGCGCCGCTCCTGATCAGCTCGGGACTCCCCCCGCTATACGGAGGGCTGGTGAGGCGTCACCTCCCGGTGCCCCGACCAGTGTCCGGGTGTCGGTTGAGGTACACCGCCCCATGACACCCTCGATTACTGACGCTGTTCCCATGGTGGACCCGGTCGAGAGGAGCCTGGTCCTTCTTCATGGAGTCTCTCTCCTGGATCTACCTCTCCCACCTGTGGTGGACCTTTCCTTCCCCTCCCCGTCAGTGCTTGTCTGGTTTGACGAGCCCTCGAACATCTGGTTCTCCCCAGCCCCCCTCTGGTGGGGAGTCGGGGGTTTCGGCTGGGCCCGTCTCGTCGTCTCTCCCCCCCCAGGGGAGCCCCCCTCTGAACTCCCTGTTCCACTCTCCACCTCTCGTTCTACTACGGGTGAAGCAGCTGCGGTGTCGGTGGCCCCTACCCCCCACCGTTCGGGGTGAGTCGGGGAAGCCGATTCCGTCCCTGGTTGCGGACCGTTGAGTTTGCTGCTCAGCTTGGTCCGTGGCTATTTCTCTGTTTTCTCTGCCTCTTATAATGCCACTTCCCCTTATAGTTCCATTTTGCATTGGAACTGTAGGGGGCTTTTAGCTAACTGGGAGAACCTTGCTTCCCTGCTGAAGAGCGAGCGGCCTTCCTGTGTTTGTCTCCAGGAAACTATCCTGGCTGCGCGGGGACTCCCTCGTCTCTCTGGCTATGTTGGTTTCCCTTGCACCCCGGATGAGCACACACGCCGGCGGGGTGCGGCGATTTATGTGCATCATTCGTTACCATCGCGAGGTGTGCCTCTTCGCACTTCCTTGCAGGCTGTGGCTGTGCGGCTATTTTTAGATCGCCAGTACACTGCCTGCTCGATTTATATTCCTCCTCATGACCCTCCTTCTCGCGACGCGGTTCGCGAGTTGGTGTTGCAACTACCTCGACCGTTTCTCCTCCTCGGGGACTTTAACAGTCGCGACCCGGCTTGGGAGATGTCCGGTCGACTAATGTTGCTGGTATGTTGCTCTCCTTAATGGAGGAACTTTCCTTCGCGTGCCTCAATTCTGGTGAACCTACTTACTTCCACGAACCCACGGGTTCATTTACCTGTATTGATCTCTCCTTGGTGTCCCTCGATGCCTTACTCGATTTTTCGTGGAAGGTGTTGGGGGACTCTTATGGTAATGATCATTACCCAGTCTGTCTTGAGCCGGTCGGACCGCAGCCGGGTGTCTCGTCTCGACCGAGGTGGTGCCTTGCGCGGGCTGACTGGCCATCCTTCAGAGCTCGTTCCGTCATTACCCGTTCGGTGTTGAGCTTTGGCTCTGTGGATGAAAGCTTGGAGTTCTTCGAGCGGGTATTGATGGGCGTCGCGGAGGACTGTATCCCTCGATCTTCCGGTAACCCGCGGACGCGTAGCGTCCCGTGGTGGACTCCAGCATGTCACCGGGCGGTGTGCGAGAGGAAGAGGGCGTCGCGCCGCTTCCACCGCACCCGGCGCGCGGACCACTTGATTGAGATGCGGCGGGCGAAGGCTTTCGCCCGCCGGACCCTCAAGTTGGCCCGTCGGGCCTCTTGGCGTGCTTTTGTGTCCGGCATTTCCTCGTCTACCCCTTCTGCTACTGTGTGGCGGAAGGTACGTAGTATTAGGGTGTACCATTTTTGGGTCATTTTCAAAAAGTCAAGGTCCAGGAGTCTAATGTTGTGCCAAATGATGTCCTAAACACGAATTTTACAGGCATTTTCTAATCCGACAAATTTTGAATCCCCCCCCCCCCTTGAAATTTTGCGCATCCCCTTTTCCTAAAAATCCCATATATCTCAAACACTATCAACTTTATCGAAAAATGTTATAGAATAAAAATGATTTAGAATCAAAAGTTCTATTAGAAAGGTTCATCAAAATAGAAATTTACTTAATTTTGAAAATTTTCATTTATTTTTTAAAAATTTAAATTAAAATTTTTTTTTGCTTGCAGTGCCTTCTTCTTAAATAAGGTGTTACCGCCACCTTTGAAGCATCACCCCAATGCAGCTTCGCGGCGATGGGCTTTGTATTTGCTAGTTATAATGCAAATCATAATTAGTTTTTATTATAACTAGCCTATACAAAGTGAGGACAACCTCAAAACTATATATATATAAAATAAAGCTAAAAATTAACACTTTATCTATAGTTGTGAGGTCCCATCGTTTTTTTTTCCTTTATTCAACACTTTCCTCAAAAAAATAAAACGAAACAAGTTTCCTAATTAGAAATCATTGATATAAGAGCTTTTTAAACATAAAAATAAGAAAAGACAATTTATGGTATATTTAATAACAAAAAAAAATCAGCCTCTTCTAAATTAAAACAATCTCTGCAAATAAAAATAACTAATCTATCTGTTAATGAACTATTCTTTACTGAGTTTCATTCTTTTAAGAGTCTCTTTACTAGGATCAGGAATTAGTCTTCTATTCTCTTCCACAATTTGCAAAAGACCTTGAAATTCTTCTTCATTTTGATATTTGTCATGAAAGTCTTGAACCAGCTTGATTCCTCTTTCAGCGGTATCATTGACTACTCTAATAGATGAAAGAATGTTTTTTAGTTTGTTGTAGTCATCGACCTCTTCCCATGTTGATGCTGGTTTCTTTATCCATGAGTCTGGTTTTGACCCACAGCATTGAAATAAATGCCATGAAATTGGACCTACTAGCTGATGAAGCTTTGTGTCTTCCTTTAAAATGGGGAAAACAGGTTGCCCACATACATAATTTTCTGGAACTGGATATTTGTTTAAGGATTTTGCGATCTTATCTTTTCATCATTACTTAGCGATCCAAAGAAACTCAAAGGGACCACTTCCTCCGTCAAATACCAGTAATGATTGGCAAAAGATTTCAAAGCAGCATTTGCAACTTCCCTATCTTCCTTCTTGTAATTCACCAAATCATGATAAAACTTTAGATCATTAGCTGGACTATCTAGTGAATTAGAACATAAAAGCCAGTATTTTCCATAAATGAATGCATTAAATAGACACATTCTCTTTAATTTCTTAATCAATGATTCATCATATGATGCTTGGTGGGCAAAAGCATACATTTTATTTGTATGCAAAATCATTGCCATCCACCTGGCACGGTGCATTGCACCAGGTTTCCGCCAATGACTGTTTTCTCTGGAAACCTCTCCTAAAAGCATTAAAGTTGTTTCAGCAACTTCCTTATAGTCATCACGTGGAAAGCAGTCAGATTTTCTTAAACATTGGGTCATAAATTCTACACATTCTTCCTTTAGGCCTCTTTGATACCTTGATTTAACATCAAGAACATTGTATGTAGATTTCGTATTAATTTTCTTCCATTTAGACTCGCGAAATTCTTTGAATAACTCAAACTCAGGAGATTTACTTGGGCCAAAAATGGTTTCATACACAGCACACAAAACTCTTTCAGCCACATGATGGCGGCATGCTAACCAAATCAATTTCTTTTGCAAAAGTTCTTCAAGTAACTTACAGGAACCTTTCATCCATCCTGAATTGGATGCAGTGGTATCAAATGATACTCCAAAGACATTTTGCTTCAAGTTCCATTTTTCAATACTTTGAAATACAGAAGTGGCTTGAAACAATCCAGTGGAATCATCTATTATAGAAACTGATAAAAGTTTTTCTACATTTGGGTATCCAGTAACAAGTATTGCAAGGCGGTCTTCTTGTTCTGAACATGATTTAGTAAGCAGCTTGCTATCCCAATGTACTAGGCAGTGATCAGGAGGAGTAAAATCCTTGATGCAAGTTTCATATTTTCGTTTTCTTGTCTTTCGAGCGGCTCTTGCAGATGTGGTCCTGGAGAGAGACAGTTTTTCAATATCCTTGCCACACCTAATGGCTACTGCAGCAGCAAAAACAGTCCGTTGTCCAATAGAGAGATTAAGTCTGTCTGCAGTGGAGGAAACCAATGGCGAGGCAAGAATATTTTTGGGGCTGGAAGCATTTGAAGGTCCTGCTGTAGGTTCTGTCGGAAACTCTTCATAGCTGTCTGTCTCAGAACTGGTCGTGCTAGAAAGAAGGGTCTCTGATGTTCTGGCTGTAGCACTCACTTGCTTCACTGATTTATGTTTCTCTTTGCGTTTCTTCTCTTTCTCTAATCTAATGTACTTGCGCTGTACTTTTGATGCATAATCTGCATCTAGCAAACCTAAACATGTTCTCGTTTTGTTCTTTGATCTTCTAAGAATTAAATATCATATGCTTTCTGAGGCTCAGTTCTCATGCTGTCTTTTGGATTAATTCAACGGCATTTTGAGAAGAGATGTCAAAAAGGGAATCCATAATTTCATGAAATTAGAGAGTTCATTTTCAAAGCTTGCTCTTTTTTTGTGCTTGATTAAATATTATGCATTTCTTCTAGATTTAACAGCATCTTCCTGCCTTTAGGGTTTTTACTAATATCTATAGTAGGAATGCATGCTTTTTGCCATATTATTAGTAGCTTCTGTAGAACTTCATTAACAGTAGAATCTTTTGTAACTTTTGGACCCTTATACTGCATTCTCCGTAAATAAATAAAATGGCTTAGAACATCTTTATTGGATGGTAAAACAATTTTAGATGAACTCATAATATCAGCCTGCAAGCGACCAAGAATAAAGTCATGCTGTTTTGTAGCTGTTTGACTCATTTTTTATTTATTTTTCAAATAAAGCAGTCTGAAAAGAAACAATAAGAGTAAAAACAATGCTTGTTTATTAAAATTCAATGTAAAAAAGGATTTTTAAATTTGGATTATACTCACAATATACTCATAAATACTGTAACTTAAGCACCTTATTTTATATTAATACAATAAGGTGCTCTTGGACAAAAGAAAATGAAAATTTTCAAAATTACGTAAATTTCTATCTTAATGAACTTTTCTAATAGAACGTTTGATTCTAAATCATTTTTATTCTATAACATTTTTCGATAAAGTTGATAGTCTTTTAGATATATGGGTTTTTTAGGAAAAGGGGATGGGCAAAATTTCAAAGGGGGTGGGGGGGATTCAAAATTTGTTGGATTAGAAAATGCTTGTTAAATTCGTGTTTAGGACATCATTTGGCACAACATTAGACTCCTAGACCTTGACTTTTTGAAAATGACCCAAAAATGGTACACCCTAACGTAGTATCGAGGGGAAGCCGGTCCATGCTAGTCGCCCTGTCGTTCGGGACGGGGACGGCTTCCTTTCGGATCCTGCTGCTGTGGCCGATCGGCTGGCTGGGGCTTTTGCTGCGGTTTCCCGTTCGCCTTCAGCTGTGGATCGTCCTTTGTCGAATGTTACGTTTCCGCCGCCTGGGAACGAGCCCTATAACCATCTCTTTACGATGCGGGAACTTCGGGCTGCCTTGGCAACCCGTCGTTCTTCCGCCCCTGGCCCTGATGACATTCCATTTGACTTTCTTTGGAATCTGCACCCGATGGCCCTACACTTCTTGCTGGATCTTTTCAACCGGGTGTGGGTTGAGGGGTCGTTCCCTTCCCGTTGGAGGGAGGCGATTGTGGTCCCGATACCTAAGCCGGGGAAGGATCCGGCGGAGGTGGCGGGCTATCGGCCTATTGCCTT
Source organism: Bathynomus jamesi (assembly GCA_023014485.1). Lineage (NCBI taxonomy): Eukaryota > Metazoa > Arthropoda > Malacostraca > Isopoda > Cirolanidae > Bathynomus > Bathynomus jamesi. The sequence continues at coordinate 317,335 of JAJOZX010004733.1, forward strand.
GACGAGCTGCTTATGCAAGCTCCTTGAAAAGATGGTGGCCGTCCGACTTTCCTTTACACTGGAGTCGCTTGGGTTATACCCCCCGACCCAGTATGGCTTTCGTCGATTTCGGGGTACTCTGGACCCCCTTCTCCTCCTTGGTCATGATGTACGGGAGGCCTTTTCCCGCCGGAATCTTGTTCTGGCCGTCTTTTTTGATGTCCAAAAGGCCTATGACACGACTCGTCGGGGAGTTGTCATGGACCGTTTGAAGTCTCTTGGTTTTGTGGGCTTTTTGCCCACATTTCTTCGTAACTTCCTCTGCCGTCGCACTTTCCGCGTCCGTAATGGTGCGGCCCTATCTGACCTGTATGTTCAGGAGGAGGGGGTGCCCCAGGGGTGTGTCTTAAGCGTCTCCTGCTTCAACCTGGTCATGTTTGCGCTACTGGGAGCCCTTCCGCCCTCGGCAGGGCCGGATTAAGACCTTTAGAGGCCCTAAGCACTTAAAAGATTTTGGTGCCCCATATATATGTAATTCAAAATATAAACAAAAATAAACCATAAAATAAAATTTTATTTTTTGAAATGAAACAAAACTTACAGTAAGATGGAAAATAATGTTTATTTTTGTATACTTCCACTTCATTTATATTTGAAAAGTTTTCTCCTACTTTTTTTAATTGCAAAGTCTTTGATCAGATCCTCAAAACTAATCTTACGTAACACATCTGCTTCTATACTTAGTAGAGATAAGGCATCCAGCCTGCCTTGTTGCATAGTTGTTCTGTTGGTATTTTTAATATACTTCAACTGAGAAAATGAACGCTCAGCTGAGCAATTTGTGACCATTAATGTTAAAAATATACGAAAGGCAATTTCTACATTTGGGAAGGCACACTCAATATTGTCTTCTACAATTATTTTATAAAGTTCAGCATGACTGAATCTTGTTTTTACATTTTTTTTGCACTGAACTTATGGCACACATATGAGTGAAACTGCTGAAGCTCAGCAGAGAAATTAGTGTTCAAGTCCTCTGGGTAAGCATCAATCATCTTTTTACAACCCTGAGAATACCTTTCAATTTCAGTAGATGATGAAGTGGTGACATTATGTGGCACATCACTTAGAAAAGAAAATCTCTCTGCTATTTCTTTGTATATCTCTCCTCTTCTTCTCATCTCAGTTTCAAGTTTGTCAACAATTGTGTAAAAGGTGGTGATAAGAAATTTATCTCTGGCATTCAGATATACTTCTGGTGCATCTCCGTCATTGGGTACCTTCTTTCTGATACGTTTGCGAGTTTGAGCTGCCTTGTAATCAACATCTGGTAGCATTTCCTTTGTAGCTGCTTCATATCTTTCAAATTCATCTCGTGAAGTGCACAGTTGGTCAGCTAATGATCCATACAGATCTGCACATGTTTTTAAGTTCACATCCTTATTCTGTAGAACTTTGCTTACTCTATGAAAATTTTACAAAATCTCATCCCAAAAATTCAACATAAAAACGAATTCTAGCTCTTGCATCTTATTTGCAATATTATTTGCTTCTCTTCTAGTGTCTCCCTTTTGTGACTGGTCTTCAGCTATACATTCTAACGCTTCTAAAATTTTAAGGAAAGATTTCAAAATTGCTGCTGTTGCCATAGCATGTGCCTCCCATCTGGTATCAGAGAGGGATTTTAAGACACTTTCATTTCCAATACAACCTTTAAGAATTTCCCACCTGCTGGTTGAGGCTAAAAAAAAGGTATAGAGCAACTGCACTGTAGAGAAGAAATTAACCGCCTCTTGACAGCAGTCAACAGCACTTCGGCCTATAAGATTTAGTGAATGGGCTGCACAGGGCACATATATAGCAAACTTGTTTGTTTCTAAAATTTTTTGCTGCATCCCCTTATAACGCCCAGACATGTTGGCAGCGTTGTCGTAAGATTGACCCCTACATTTTGAAAAGTTTAGCTTACAAACTTCACGTAAGTACTGCAACACCTGATTTGCCATTTCCTCACCAGTATGGCTTTTCATTTTCAGAAACGTTAAAAAGCGTTCAATAGGCTGTCCATCTTTTAAGTACCTAAGTACAACACTTAACTGATCGATATGTGATAGATCTGGTGTTGAATCAACTGACAAACTAAAATAACCAGAAGATTTTACTTCCTCAACAATGAGTGCGTGGACCTTTTGAGCCATTAGTTGAATGAGTTCCTCACAGGTGGTTTTGGACAGGTAAGAAGGATTTCCTTTGCCAGAATTTCCATATTTCAAAATGTGACCTGCTAAAAATGGATCAAACCGGCTTATGAGCTCAAGCAGCCCTAAAAAATTCCCATTCTGCAATGATCCAAATCTTTCTTCTGTTCCTCGAAAAGACAAGCCACGTTCAGCTAACGTACAAATAACAGCTATGACACGCCTCAAGACATGTTCCCAGTAATCACACTCTTCCTGAATTTGTTTTTCCAACTGTTGTCCCAACCCCGCACCTTGTCTGCGAGTTAAGTATGTTAGCATAGAGTCTCGGTGAGTAGTGCTTTTTTCATGATGATCAATTACAATAGTATTTCGCCAGTCACTGAACCCTTCTCTTATAACAAAATGTGAGACATTTTTAGGAGCAAACAGTTTACAAACATAACAGTAAACTGATCCTGTTGATGGTGAATACAATAACCACTCTCTCTTGTATTTCTCACCATTGGCTTTTGTCCCAACGAAAAGTTTTTGTGAACAGTATTTTGCTGGTTTGCCACTACTGAAATGCCAGTAAGACTTGTCAAATGGCCCATTGTGGTGTTGACAGTCACTGGGTCCACAAGCAATCCAATAAGCCACATCATCAGCAGAGAAATCAAGCCACAACCCTGGATCTTTTGCTATATTTACTTCATCTTCTGCAGACTGATTCATTTCACCACCATCACCATGGTCCACTAAACTTTCATTTTCAGCAATTATTTCAACCCCAGAATGTCTTGTAAAGCAACTTGAATCAACATTTGCAGTAGAGATCAAAAGAATTTACAGGCAAAGTGAGATCAGTAGTGAGACATGTGGTAGATGAACCTGCTTGTGACACCTCGGTGATTCCAACGTCATCATATTTGATTTTGAAGTGATCAAAGTGGTATTTGTGTCCACTTCTGATGACGGAGATTGGTTTTGATTCAGAATCGGTATATCATGTTGACGTTGTGGTCGTGGAACTTGTGTGAAGAAATCAGTCAGCTTTGCAGTCTTGGACTCTAAATCCAAAGTCTTCTCTTGTTTCTCTTTTGATAGTTTTCGCTTTTGTGCACCACTTAACTGAACACGTTTCATCTTGGTTCTTGGGGTCTGTAAAATACAGAAATAAAAAGAATATTTTATTTGTATATTATGTGGCAATCAACACAGTTACACATATCACAATCTTGGCTTTGTTCTTTTATTCTCAGAAAGACAAAATGGGAACCGTACACAACCAAAGTGGCAATTTAAATATAAGTGGCAATTAAATATAACTCAACCAAAATATCAACTCGAAATGTTGAATACAAATCAAATCGAAAGAAGGAACCAAAAGAAGGAACTGAAAGAAGGAACTGAAAGAAGGAACCGAAACCTATATAATAAAAATACTTAACATTAGAATTAATAATACGCAATCTATAAAAATATCAATATTAACATTTCACTGTTAATGAGCCACATTTTATATTTACATTTATTTATTTATTTAAAACACAATATTTAATTATAGGAAATATGAACATTTGCTTAGGGCCTAAATTGTCCTCACTACGTTTGATGTTATATATACACATTACAAATTATTCACTCTGGTTATTACAATCTAAATTCTTTTATACTGTTATGACAATAGATAAATAAATTATAAAATAAAGATACGTGTATGATAAAATATTGTTATATATACAAATAAAGTACACTTCATAGACTTACCCTAGAGAAGAAGAGAGAGCAACAGATAAACTTCTTCAACGCTAATTAACTTAGGTCAGTATATTATTATTATAATGGCCGTGATAAACATCATTTGATACAACAGCAATATAGAGAGTTTATAGTTTCTTTTATTTTAATATTAATTTATATTACAATTCTATAAACCTAAATCTTTCTGTAAAACAATACCAAATGATTATGTAAAATATATATTTAATATTATATGCACAAATCACACGTTCAGAATAACTTCCTATAGCACACGAAAATATTTAATCTAGTATGTATTTTTAATATGGCGCTCAAAGATTTGATATAAACAAAATAATAACGCAAAGCGTAAAGTGTGTGATGACAACGAAATATATTTATTCTCTCAAAAGGGTTGTTGTTCACTACAAATTCAAACAATGAAAAAAAATAAATACTATATATGAATATATATAATTCAGTTTTCAACAGCTTATAGGCTATAAGCCGCGATTATAATAGTATAATAAATCCATGGTAAATCAGACAATGGAAAATTTCTGTGGTGCCCCCCTTCCCTTGATGCCCTAAGCACGGGCTTATTTTGCTTAATGGTTAATCCGGCCCTGGCCCTCGGTGCGATGTTCCATCTATGCCGACGATCTGGCTGTCTATGCCGCGGGGAGGAGTCCCCCCCTCCTGGAGAGGCAAGTCCAACTCGCGGTCAATCGGGTTGAACGCTGGGCGTCGTCGGTGGGCCTTACGCTGTCTTCCCCGAAGACTTCGTGTGTGGCCTTCCTTCCGCCGAGGAGACGGGGATCCGGCGCCGTCCCGACCTTTGATCTTACACTCGGGGGTCAGCCTCTGGCCCTCGTTCAGTCAGTGCGTTTCCTGGGTATGGTTTTCGACAGCCGTTTGAGCTGGGTTCCCCACCTTCGCCGGCTGCGCGAGTCTGCAAGACGTACCCTGGATTTGCTGGGACATCTGTCGCATACTACATGGGGCGCGGATAGGCGGACACTCCTCCGTTTGTACGTGTCCTGGTACAGTCAAAATTAGATTATGGGAGTGTGGTGTATGGCTCCGCCCGTACGGCCCTTCGGATAACTGGATCCGGTCCTCTCTAGAGGACTGCGCATGTCATCTGGCGCCTTCCGCTCCTCTCCAGTTGATAGTCTGCAGGGTGAGTGCGACATCCCTCCCTTGGGGGTTCGGAGGTCGTTCCTCATTGCTAAGCACTATCTCCGGATCCTCCGTCTTCCCAACTCTCTCTGTTCCAGGTGGTGGAGAGGGCGTTCTGCCGGGATGGGGGTGGTATTTCACCGACACGGTGACCTCCCTCCTCGATGGTATGGGCACTCCTCCTCCATCCGTTATACCGGTCTCTTTCAAGGGTGTTGCACCTTGGGAGAGCACCCCTGTTGCGTGCTGTAGGGCGTTGCGCCCCGTTCGCAGGGCCGATTCTGACTCTGCCTTGCTTCGGTCTCTGTTCCTTCAGCATGCGGCGTGTCACTCTGCATGTGTTGCGGTCTTCACGGATGGCTCGAGGTCGTCGGGGGGGGGGGCCGCGGCTGTTCCCCAGTCGTCTGCCCTTGCTCCCCGATGTACCCGTCTCCCTGATGAGGCTCCCGTTTTCACGGCGGAGCTCTATACCATTCTGAGCGCTCTGGAGGTGGTGCGGGAGCATCCGGATGGGTCGTTTGTCATCTATTCGGATTCCCGCAGTGCCCTGGATGGCCTGGAGTGTTTTGACCCTGTGCACCCACTGGTCCGACGAATCCAGCTACTGTGCCATACCCTTGTCGCTTTCGGTGGCAAGGAGGTGGTATTTTGCTGGGTCCCAGCACATGTTAACGTGGCTGGTAATGAGGCTGCCGATCGAGCTGCCCGTTCCGCGTGCCGACTACAGGTTTCACCCGTGTCCCTCCCCTTTTCCGATTATATCCCTGGCTTCCGTAGGTTTTTTGCGCTCCCGGTGGCAGAGTCGCTGGGATGGCGCTACAGATAACAAACTTTGCAAGATTAAACCCAAATTGGGATGTTGGGCCTCTTCCTTCCATCGGTCACGCCATAAGGAGGTGGCTCTGGCCCGCCTCCGTATTGGCCACACCCACCTGACCCATGGCTATTTGATGGCCGGGGATCGGGTGCCCCGATGTCCCAATTGTAACGTTTTCCTTACAGTTGCCCACCTCCTGGTGGAGTGTCCGCTTTACTTTGCGCTGTGCGCAGAGTATTTTCCCTTTTTGGAGAGCGTCGGGCCTTCTGATAGGCTTGGCGCTATTCTATCTGAAGGTCCCTACTTTTCGATAACCGGTTGTTCTCCTTCCTCTTTCGCTCCCGACTTCTTTACCGGCTGTGACTCCGCTATGATCTTTCTGCTTCCCCCCCTCCTCCTCCTCCTCCCCCGTCTATTGTTCATTTCCATTAGCTGTTCCTTAATTTTCGTCCTGTGTTCGCTCTGCTATCCACCTTTCTTTTGGTGGCCATGAGCGGTCATACTTTGAAACAAAAAAAAAATATATATATTTTTTTATAAAAAAGTACATTTTATACAAATTTGCACAAGATAATATATATATGTTCTTATTCAGTTTTGATTGGTTATTCAATATATATTGCTGTTATAGCTGGGTGTGACTGGGTCAAAAAACGAATATTAACCGAAATGAGTATCATTTTTTAATTCAGCACATTGAAAACATTGAAAACCAGCTTTTAAAACTTTCTACCAGAGACCAGTGTAATAGTAAAGAAATACCTAATTAAGAAATAAAGGTACCACATACAATACCATGTTGTAAGCGAAGCGTGTATAGTTTTTCCATAGGAAGTGCATTCCAATGGTTGACTGTTCTAATAGTGAACCAGTTTCCTTTCATAGTAGTTCTCCAATGCTAAGTGATAAATGTTGGATTGATCGAGATTTCTTGGGTGGAACACACTTCCAAGCGATATACCACATTATTTTTTCCCATTCCCATTCTGGCAATCTCTCGTTTTAGGTATATAAAATCAAGGTTACAAATAAGGCAAATCAAATGTAGGGATGATCAGTAGTTTTGAATCTTTTCCTTTATAACACCCCTATTTTCTTCTTTTCAGTTAGTTCAGTTAGTAACAATTTTGACACAGAATATTTTTGTTAAAACTAATGAAAATATCATAATTTAACCTAACCAATCATCAAGAGCATACAGTTGACCTAACTGGGCATTCAATTAACCTAACTAGTTGTTAAGGTTAAGTCATGATATTTTCATTAAACCTATGAGAAAATTATTGAATACCTGGTTAGGTTAATTGAATGCCCAGTTAGGTCACCTGTATGCCCTTGATGATTGGTTAGGTTGTATCCAGTTGTTTTCCAAATGAAAAGGTTGGTATTGGCAGTTCACTGAAACTTTTTCTACATTGAACTGATAACCTAAATATGCCTGATTTTAGTGAAGGCATTTTTAAAAAAGAAGGGTAATTATTCGTTTTAGTGCTTTTCCTCCTTTCTGAACCAAAATACATTTTTCTGGTGTTTTGTGGTGTGATTTGTTCAAATCTGAACTTCATTTCTTTGGGAAATGAGCCGTTTTTGAGAAATTTTAAAATTGAAAATTTCTCAAAAATGGCTCATTTCCCAAAGAAACGAAGTTCAGATTTGAGCAAAAAACACCAGAAAAATGTGTTTTGGTTCAGACCTAACCTAAACTGACCTAAACTGACCTAACCCACGTTTTTTTGCAATTTCTTACCTTAAATAGCACCGTTAGGGTGCCTGTACAAATCCACGGCGACCAACATGAATTTGTGGAGACATTGTTGAGAGGGATATTCACGGTTAAACAAGTACCATGCAAGATACTTTGAATGTGCAATAATATTGATCAGCAACTTCTCTATAATTACACTCACGACCACACTGCGGACAAATAACACGACTAGGTAAGACACAGTGACTCGTAAAGAAAGCTTCAGCACCGGCTTCTTTCTTATAAATATCTTGTATTAATTGATAGTAATCCAAATCACAACCTTCGCAAATCATAATGAAAACGAGACTGAAAAAATGAGTATGCATTATCAGAGATTCAAAATGTACGTCTCTGATTGGTCGGATAAGGTCACATGAAACAAAAACCAGTTTTAATTGGTTGTTTTGACCTATGTTTCCTAATTTTGCCACGAGATGTCTCCCCATAAAACTGGAGAGGGCGACGTTTGTTAAAATTTTAAGAGCTAAATACTCGGTCAATGGCCTATAATGGCTGCTTTTTACGTCTAAATTTTTTTTTTTCCAGAAAAAATAATTATTATATTTCCTTGATTTTTATCAGTTTCCCTGAAGTTTCAAGGTGTCCTGAATACGAATTTATATGTTAAATTGTCATAGAATGTCTCCTTCTATCAAAAACGAACAAAGCATTAAAACAAATATTAACCAAAAGAAGTTACATGCCTGGCAAAGCTCAAATATGCCCAACCTGGTCATGGCAAGGTGACTAGAGAAAACTTGTTACTTTTTGTAACAATCAATTTGTCATCTGCAGAATTGAAAGTATTTTGAGAATTTATTACATTATTTAGGCCCATATATAAAGAAATGGACCCCCCCCCCCCCCCCCCCCCCCCCTAATCTTCAGGTATCTCTGCATGATTAATAGGTCTAACAAACAAAATAAGGTTAATGAGTTTTATCACACTCAGAATATCAAAAGCAAATATAATTATAAAATATTAAAGCATAATTTTCTCATTATTTTCATATAAGTCACTATGCTCGCAGATGCGTACTTAACAAATTATGTACATTTGAATATTATGACATTTTTGCATTTTTTTTCCCGCCCTTCCAATATTTTGATTGGTGACATCATGAGAACATGATATATGAGCTAGATTTTTTAAGTTCTTAGGCCTTTTAAGTTGCTAGTCTACTTCTGTTAGTTTTTGATAGATGTTTGTGGCGATGACATGTGAATGGTGCGAATATTATTTTGAGGATTTAATACAGGGTCGTGGAGTCAGAGTCTCGGAGTCGTGGAGTCGCACGTTTCAGGGCGGAGTCGGAGTCGAATTTTTACAATGTGTGGAGTCGGAGTCAGAAAATTTTGGACCGACTCCACAACCCTGGTTATAGCCACTAGGTTAAGGGTTATTCAATTTTAAGTAGGACTACTACTGGTTAGACCTTAATTATATTTAAGAGAATATTTTTCATTTATATATATATATATATATATATATATATATATATATATATATATATATATTATTGGAAAAATAAAATCCCTTAATATGATAATATCTACAAGTCAATATCCTTCTTAATATTTGAATGTTCCCTTATCCTAGAAAGTAACCTGACGATTCATGTGGTGGTGATGAAATGTCTTATTATTATGATAATTATAGAGTGAAACACTAGAGGAGTCTGAGTCGGATTTCTAGATTTTTTACAATGTGTGGAGTTGAAGTCGAATTTTTACAATGTGTGGAGTTGGAGTCGGAAAATTTTGGACCAACTCCACAACCCTGATTTAATATACTCTAGGTTAGGTTAGCCAGGGTTAGGTTAGGTTAGCCAGGGTTAGGTTAGGTTAGCCAGGGTTAGGTTAGGTTAATTAATACCAAAATACATTTTCCTAGTAATATTTGATGTGTTTTGCTTAGATTTTAACTTCCATTTCCCTTGAAAATGAGCCAAACTTCAAAGTGCTATAACTTTGTTGGACTATAACTTTGTTGGATCTCATTTCCGACGGAAATGGAGGTCATATTTGAACAAATCACATCAAATACTACTAGAAAAATGTGTTTTGGTGTGTAAAATGACTGAGTTACTTAAAACACATAATTACCCAAAATAGTAGCCCAGGTAAGCTATCCTCCCCTTTTCTGAGAATCCTAAAGCAAATATTATAAAGACCAACAGCTTTATTTGGGTCAATGTGTAATTTACTTGCTTAAGATCATAATCCCTTACCTGAATCTTCTTGAGAATGCCAGAGTTTAAAGAATTTAAAGAATCAAAATCAAAGTTATTGAAGTTTTCTTCAGTAAAAACAGACTTAAAATCCTATCTTGTTTTTTGTTGTTTTTATAAAAACTAAAATTTATTTGGATCCTTATTGCTATTTGTAGCTAGATTTAGTTTACTTTACCTTTTGCTCTTCCTTATTAACTTTAAATGCCAGTCAACATCCACTGATGTTCTCTAGTAAATGCAAAAAACTTCACTTTTTTCTACGTGAAGGTCAACATATGATGATTAAAACCCACTCCAATAGACAGAGTTTATTTCCACAACAGTTTCGATGCCCACTTGCATCCTCTTTGGGTGGATACAGAAAAACGAATGTTCTGTATCCACCTGAAGAGGATGCCAGTGGGCATTGAAACTGTTGTGGAAATAAATTCTGTCTATTAGAGTGGGTTTTAATTATCATGTTCTCTTAGAGAATGCTGGTCAACATCAATTGATGTTTCAAGTTTTTCTGCAAATGACAGTCAACATCTATGGATGCTCTGCCTTTGTTTGAGGTTTAAAATGACTTGTAAAATCACTACAAAATTATTCTTATTCTTTTCCCCCCATTTTTGTATACAGTTGGGTTATCGATCACATCCATACCTGGTGTTAATGGGTTAAACTATTTAACTTTTCATAATTGCTGTAAAAGCTTTGGGTCAATCCCAGAATAGGCACCTGATGTACCTCAATCCCAGATGAAGCACCTGCGTTCAACCTCAATCCCAGAATAGGCACCTTGCAAGGAATTAAATAAAAAAAACCTGATGATTACAAAATTTATTGTTTATACAAAGTTTATTACAAATGTAATAAAGGCAAAGTTATAAAAGGTTTAAAGTGGTTTAATGAATAAAGAAAAATTTTAGATATTATAAATTCCTGCAATATGAGCCCGAATGTTTCTGAATCCATCTGAAGCAAATCTATCTTGCCACATAAATTGGTATAGATATAGGTTAGGTTAGGTTAGAGTTGATTTTTTCAAATATTGATAAAAACAATGAAATTATATCTCTAAAAACTATTTATATTTTTTTCTCCTCAATCCCAGATTAAGCACCTGTGTTTTGCCTCAATCCTAGATTAAGCACCTAAAATTGATTTCAGGTGCCTATTCTGGGATTGATCCAAAGCTTTATTTATTATTATTTTAGCTATTTTCTTATTCTACCAGAAAGGTTTCTTGATCTTGCTATTCCTTATAGTTCTGAAAGGAATACATTTGTATATCCTCTAAAATTTCTTTGAATCTAGATCACATCTCAATAGCATTTTTATTGGTAAATTCATTATCCCACTTTATTGACCCTAACAACCCCCTAAATTTACTGTAGTCACCCTTTGAGAAGCAAGGAACTAAATGATCATTGTTGACTAGACCCCTATTTAATTGTCTTAAAACATATAATAAAATGGTCACTATACCCCAATGACAACCTCAAACATAACACACACACCACACAGAAACCATAAAAGAGCAGATACAACAGCTCAACACAGAAATAAACAACAAACTCAAAGAAAAACAAACATTTAGGGAATTCATAACAACACTAAACCACTCCATAGATACATCCAGGCTATACAAGACTATAAACAGCATTACCCACTCTAACAGCAGCATTCACACCTCACACGTGGTGGCTATCTGTTGCAGCCAAAATAATATCCCAACATATACACAGCAAGCTAACATTCTAGTTAATCACTATGCAAAGATAAGTCACTTAAACAGAGACAACAACCAGAAACATGCAGACAGACAAACAGCCAGACACAAGAAAACCTACAGACTCGACATGACCATTACACCCTTCAATACAGACCAGACTACCAAGATCATCAAAAATATTAAGAATTCAAAGGCTACTGGACCAGACAACATATCTAACATACACCTTAAACACTTGGGCCCACAGGGAATACTAGCTCTCGCAAATATCAGCACATATTCATACCAACACTGGTACAGGGTGTCCGAGAATTATCTGTACAATTTTTGGCTATTATTAAAAGTCAACCATGAAGTATAGAAATTCCAGTGTTGTCCCATTTTACAGAGAATCTCATTAAGTTTTTTCTGATACCAAGTTTTGACAAGTTTTTTAGAAATTCCAGTGTGTCCGAACATTATCTGTACAATTTCATCTTTTAATAAAATTCTTGATAACACACGTAAAATTCTTAAACGAGATTATTTGGAATCTGTATTTTCAAAAGTTTCTTTTATTAAAGTAACGTTGTTACAAACATTCGATATGTGCACCATTAGTAATTCACAAAACATCCAGTCGATACTCCAAATGTTGCCATGCACGCTGCAGCATATCCACATCAATTCGCTCAATAGCAGCTGTGATTCTTGCTTTTAAATCATCAATGTCTGTCACCCGCATACATTTCTAAAAAACTTGTCAAAATGTGGTATCAGAAAAAACTTAATGAGATTCTCTGTAAAATGGGACAACACTGGAATTTCTACACTTCATGGTTGACTTTTAATAATAGCCAAAAATTGTACAGATAATTCTCGGACACCCTGTATTATTCCTGACATATGGAAACAAGGTCAAATTATTACACTATTCAAACCAAACAAAAATCCAACAGAACCAGCTTCCTATAGACCAGGGTCCAGGGGTGGGCAACCCTGTCGCCAATTGCCACAAGTGGCGAATTGGCCTTATGAATGTGGCAAATTTGAGTTTGCCTTGTTTTGGCCCTAACAATAAAATGCAATAAACTCTTTTCTCGACAGTGTACTGGTTGCAATTTAACATTTTCTATTCTATTCTCAGACTGACTCATTGACGCAATGTTACCAACTGATACTCTCCGCCACTATTTGATTTAGTCAGGGCTCGACTGTGAGTAGATGTGGTTGCTTCTGTTTCGAGTGTTATTTTTACATTTTCCTCTGCCCCAGTCGTTAACAAAGTATTTTCTGTATTGTTATAATTAATTTCAACATTTTCATCGTAATGATGGATAAGTGGATTATCTGAAAACGAGGTGAACCAGCAGATGATAATGCCGAGCTAAGTAATATAGACAAACTCATTGATTTGGAAGTTAGTGTTAAAAGGGGAAAGATGGGTGAATGAAAAAATGTGACACGAGAATTTCAAAAAAGCTGTGAGCTGGAATTTATAGTGATGCAAGTAAATGAAAAGCCGGCGTGCCTTCTGTGTAAAAACGTTTTCAGTGAAAATAAGGCAGACAGTTTGAAGAAACCACATTGAGTTAAAATATTCAGCCAACATTTTTGAGACTTCTCAAACAAAATCATTGTGAAATTTTGCATTAAATTTTCTCATTTTTGTGATCATTTGTGTATAAAGCAGTTGAGTAGTCAAAATGTACATGTTTTGAATAAACCTGTTTAAACAGTTTTTTATTTTATATTTTGATATATCAACCTATTTTCTCAACTTGTGGTGAATTTTACTTTCATTCACCACACCTGTGGCTAAATTGAAGAAATGGTTGCCTATCACTGCTATAGACCCATTACTTTACTATACACGCCTTCCAAAGTAACAAAGACTAATCTTACAAATCACCAACCCACACATACCACTATCACCTACTCAACATTGATTCAAACCTCACCACTCAACCACGACATTACTCACTAACTTCACACAGCACATCATGGATGGCATCAACTCCAGACAACCAGCTCAATGTACACTATTAGCAACAATAAACATTAGTAAAGCATTTGATGCTATCCCACGCTTCCCTCTCATAAACAAAATACTCAACACAAACATGCACAATAACACCAAAAGGTGGCTGAGCAACTATCTTTCAGGAAGATACTCGCATATCACATTTAATGGCAAGTCATCCAAAAACAAGCTTTTTCCGAATGGGGTCCCTCAAGGCTCTGTTCTCTCACCAACACTGTTCAACTTATACATGCATGACATTCTAACACCCATAGATAACAAGCTTACCTTATCATATGCAGATGACATCACTTTAACATCCATCCACAAAACATTGACACTGCTACAAATAACCTACAAACATACATAAACAGTACAGGCATCCCCCATTTAATGACCGGGTTCCGTTCCGATGACCAGGTCGGTAAACGAAATGGTCGGTAAATGAAAGACTTGTTTTACGGCTTTGGTGCTTCTTCTTTTTCTTCTTTTCTTTCTTCTTCCTCCAAATGCTGTTGTTCTTCCAACTCTATCAGCTCTTCGTTTGTCAGCTCTCCCTCTTGGTATTCCACTAAGTTTTCCACATCTTCCACTTCTACTTCTAAATTGAGGGTATTGGCGAGTAACACTATTTTTCTATTAATTTCATCAACATTTTCAAACTTATTGAAGCCTTCGAAATTACCCACAGATCGTTTTAGGCACTTCTTCCAAATGCCTTTCATACACTTCGCAGTAACATCCTCCCAAGCAGTTGCAATGTTTTTTATACAATGCAAAACATTGTATGATTTCTAAAAATTGGTACGATCGGTCGCGGTCGTATCTGCGGTTGGTCGATAAACGAGTAGGTTGTTAACCGGGGGATGGCTGTATACAAGACTGGCTCACACACAATAGACTCAAAGTAGTGCCCACAAAATCAACCATCACCTTGCTTACAAGCAATACAAAAGAACACCAAATAACTCCACAGCTTACACTAAACAACAACAACATTCCACACACTCGCAGGACCAAAATACTTGGGGTCACATACAACACATCATTATCTTTTGCAAACCACATTCAGGACATTAAAAACAAATGTACCATATGTCAAGACTTAACACGCTTAGGGTACTTACAGGCACAAACTTTGGACACCAGCAGGAAACATCATCACTCATATACGAACAATATATTTGCTCAGTTATGAACTATGCTAGCCCATGCTAGGCACCCATTATCTCAAACACACACATAAACACCTTGCAGACAATATAAAACAATGCACTTTGTATCATTACAGGATGCACTCAAACACCACCAATAGAACAATAGAACACCTGCACACAGAAACAAAAATACTGAAAGTTAGGGAACATTTAGACATGAGGGGAACACAATTCATGGCAGCAGCAACAGCTAACCTACAACACCCTTGCCACTACATGTACAATCATGCACTGACACCTCGCACTATTAAGGTAACACCAGAGAGACATAACCAAGTACTCCATTCTATACCACGCCCCACAGACATCACACAGTACAGAAAACACAGACACACACCTAACCCACAAAGCACTGACACGACTCGGTCTGAATGTGGTTCTAGGTGCAAAGCCACCACCGATTAACAGGTCAGAGGTCAGCCTGAGCAGATTGGATTGAGTTAACTTAGCACGATTCTGATGTGGACATCATCCCAACTTACGGACATATAAACACAGACGACACCTGCCACCTGTGCCAGGACACCACAAACAATTGAACACATTATGACAGACTGTACCGCTCTAGCACAACAATGAACACAACACATCACTAGTGCGCTGAACCTCTGGTCCACTCTGGAGAGGGCGATTGGTTACCTGCGTGCCACCATCTTGCTCGATCAGGGTGGGCTGATCAGCTAAACAACAACAACAACAACTTTCATACTGTAAGTTCTCTAATAAGTTCATATCATTAGACACAACCAGACATGGGGTTGATTCCAAAATTTGATTATGATTACAGGTCTGTCAAAATTTTGATTATAATCATGATTATGGCCTTGAAAAATCTTGATTTTGATTACAGGGCTTAACAAAGCTTGATTATGAATGTTTATGATCACCATGCTTCATTATGATTATGAAGTTGAGTAATAAGAGTATGGTATTGGTGTATAGTTTGTGCAACTTATATATGTATTATGTATATTATATTTGCTGTGTTGATATAAAAAAACAAGAAATCACTAATCAAATTCACTCTATTTTATTTTGAATTATAATTGTACTGTACAATCTACAATGAATAACTAGGAAAGCATCAGTAGATGGCACACTCTCATCTCAATACTATCATAGCATTATGATAATGCCATTATCACGTGCAATTTTTATGCCTGTTAACTCATCAAAAACATAAAAGCAATAATATACCACATGTTAAATAACACTTCATTAATTCAAAACCTTTCACTGGTAACTGTAACATATGCTGGTTACACTGTCAGTCACATTAACATTTAAATGCAAATCTACTGAGTCAAATCAGATTCAGTTGGTATGCTACTACTACTACTACTACTACTACTGCTACTACTACTGTGCTTATTACAACTACTACTATTGTGCTTATTACATTTGAGAACTAGAACTTAACTGAAATTCAGATCAATAACTGTCATTGATTACAGTATTTTCTAATGTTGATTGTGATTTGTGGCACTTGAAAATGGTTGATTGGATTGTGATTGTGGCACTTGAAAATGGTTGATTGGATTGTGATTGTGGCATTTGAAAATGGTTGATTGGATTGTGATTGTGGCACTTGAAAATGGTTGATTGGATTGTGATTGTGGCACTTGAAAATGGTTGATTGGATTGTGATTGTGGCACTTGAAAATGGTTGATTGGATTGTGATTGTGGTACTTGAAAATGGTTGATTGGATTGTGATTGTGGCACTTGAAAATGGTTGATTGGATTGTGATTGTGGCACTTGAAAATGGTTGATTGGATTGTGATTGTGGCACTTGAAAATGGTTGATTGGATGTGATTGTGGCATTTGAAAATGGTTGATTGGATTGTGATTGTGGCACTTGAAAATGGTTGATTGGATTGTGATTGTGGCACTTGAAAATGGTTGATTGGATTGTGATGTGGCACTTGAAAATGGTTGATTGGATTGTGATTGTGGCACTTGAAAATGGTTGATTGGATTGTGATTGTGGTACTTGAAAATGGTTGATTGGATTGTGATTGTGGCACTTGAAAATGGTTGATTGGATTGTGATTGTGGCACTTGAAAATGGTTGATTGGATTGTGATTGTGGCACTTGAAAATGGTTGATTGGATTGTGATTGTGGCACTTGAAAATGGTTGATTGGATTGTGATTGTGGCACTTGAAAATGGTTGATTGGATTGTGATCATAATCAACCCCATGTCTGGGCACAACCACATCTAAGATTGTTCAATCCCAAGTCAGTTTGTCTACAAACTACATTAGAAAACTATCATTACAACTAGGGGTTAAAACCGGTATTGAAATACCGGTATTAATACCGGTATTGAAGAAGTACAAATAATACTGATACCGATATTATAGGTTTTCGGTATTGACAAAAATTGCTATTGTAAAATTTAGGCAATTTAGTCCTCCGATGGGCAAATAAACTGTTTTGGAGGATTCGGAGAAAAAAAAAGTTTTGGGGTATTTTGCAATTAACCTCTTTTTTTCGTCTTCTATTCCTTTCTATCAAAGAAAACTATTTATTGCACTAGCTTTAAGAGTGATTCATTCAACTGTAGCCATTTCTTCAACAGAGTGGGAAATTATTGAAAACCTTTGACACCTTACGTCCTGTTGAAATAATTCTTAAAGGGTTATGCTCGAAAGATGCATCACTCCTGACAGCTGAATCATCAATGAAATTTATTTCAAAGAAACTAGGAGAGAAAAATAATCCAATAGCAAAAGAGTTAAAAGATTGTCTTAGAAATCGTTACATTTCAAGAAGACAGCAAGACATTGTAGGTTTAATCAAATATCTTCATAATCCCGAAGTTTTAAAAGTTCAAGAAGAGGAAAGTTTTTCTGTTCCATCAAAATTAGTTCTCAAAAGAACTGCAGAAAGGCTCCATAAAAGACTTTTCCCTAAGAATGTGGTTGATTTGGAGATAGAAATGGAAGAACAGGAATTTCCATGTAACCCTGAAAATGTAGCTGCAAATAAGACTGAAGTGGAAGCAGATTCATTACTGACTGAATACATGCAAGAAATGAACAAACTAGGAAAAGTGCCATCTAAAAAAAATTCCATTGATTTTGATGTTACTAATGAATTTAAAAGCTTGGAAGTTACTTTACAGACAAGTGAGAATTTAGAGAAGCTGTACAAGGCACTGCTTTCAATTAAACCTACAAGTGCAGAATCAGAAAGAGCCTTTTCTGCTGCAGGCCTATTTCTGACGAAACTGAGATCAAGTCTATCTGAACAATCCCTAGATGCTCTTTGTTTCCTGAAAGCATACTTTCAAAATCAAACTAAGAAATAAATATTTAGATACTAATAATTTCTATCTACCCCAGTAGTTGTATAATAATATGCTAAAAAAAATTCAAATAATATTTTTATTACAATTTAGTAATTTACTGTATAAACTTTTTCGAATAGAATGCCATCTATTGAAGTTGGGTCATTAATTTATAGTAAATATGGTGAGTACTGCAAGTCCCTCAGACTTGTGGGAGGGTTGGTAGGGTGGCACCATAATAAATCAAAATAAATTATTTTTTTCATAATACCGGTATCAATACCGGGATTAGCATAATTGCCTCCAAATACCGGTATTGAAAATTTTCGGTATTATGCAAGCACTAATTACAACACTCATTGAAGAAGTTGCCATCTCTATTATGCTTTCCAAAAAGTTTGTCTATATGAGGCAGGTTGAAATCTCCTACAATTAATATTCTATTAAATTTTTTTTTTATTTCCTGATCCATACTATCATCATAAATGCAAAAAACTTCACTTTTTTCTACGTGAAGGTCAAAATATGAAAATAAATCCCACTCTAATAGACAGAGTTTATTTCCACTAAATAAACCCACTCTGTCTATTAGAGTGGGTTTTTATTTTCATACTATCATCAATTTCCTGTTTGGTTTGGAGGTCTGTAAAATGCACCCATCTGAATTTACTTTTTAGCTGATGCACAAATATCAACCCAAATTGATTCTATACTGTTGTCTGATGTAATACTATTATTTTCTACAGGAATACCTCGAAATTCTTCATTAATTCATTCTGGAATAACACAACAAAATGATGAAATTTGACGTACATTATAACATGTTTCAATGAGAAAACATTTTACTGTATTATGTTATTAAACAGATTAATTAATCAAATTCTACTCATTTTTTTGGCAAAATATAATATATTGTGTTGGTAAACAGTTGAATTTCATCAATTTTGATATTTTTTTTTCACATTTTTTTCAAAAAAATGCTGAATCTGCGAATATGGATGATGGATTGCGAAACTATAGGTAGTAAAAGATTGATGATGAATCTGCGAAATGACTAAATTTGAAGCAATGAATTTTGAGGTATTCCTGTATTCAGTTTCTAATAAATGTACATTGTGTAGCCATTTAAGTTGTACTCTACTCTAGTGTCATTGAGTGTCTCTTCACAAAACCATGCTTCACTAATAAATAATATCCAGATTTGCACTAATTATATAATTAAATAAGTCATACTTTTTATTCCTAAGACTGTGCATTTGTATAAAAATACTTCACCCTTCATTTCCAACTGTTTCACTATTGGCTTGATTGTTCGTGTGTGTATTTGTCATAATTTGACTTTTAAACCCAAACAGTATTGCTAATATTAGGTATATCATGATGACTTATGCCCTTTTTTAATCTAATGTTTACCTGCAATCAGAAACCAGAAGATTTAGGCTTATTTAGGAGTAGGCCTAATTATTGCCAAAAATATTGAGTTTTCAAGCCATTGCATAGAAGTTAAGAACAAGGCTAATAAAATGTTGAGTAGCTACTATAAATATGAATGTGGTTTACAAATCAGAGGCAATAAAATATAGCTTTAGATTATTGGTAAAATTCCAAATGCCAAACTCAGTTCAGAGAGTCCATATGCTGCAATTACTAACCAACCAACCAAATATAATTTAATTTAACCTAATTTAACATATAACCAAGCTGCTATGAGCTGTCTCCAAACTGCGTCTGGCATTTGAAGTTTTGCTGATCATTCATTTGACTTGGATAATCCCATTGGCCCATGTGGCTTCATGTTTTTCAGATGTACTATAATGTAACTCCATTTCATATATTAGGTCACCTTTAAATTTAATTCAAGCAGCATGTAAATATGTTAGACAATGTTCAGCAAAGTGCAACTAAACTTTTTCTTAAATTGAGGGGAAAGGATTTTTTTTTTATGTAGGAAGGAGATCCAAGGGTGAACCCCTGCAAATCTCCCACTCCCCTTCCCCCTGTAGAAGGAGGAGGAGAGCCAAAATCAAGGTCTCTGAGGCTCTTGAAAATGCCTTTTTTCTTTATAAATTTTGAAAAGGTTGTGTAGTGTGTAAGATTATGATGATAAAAACCCACTCTAATAGACAGAGTTTATTTCCACAACAGTGGAACGCAACAGCAGACACATTTCCTGAGTTCTCTGATATTGCTTCTACTTTTGGATATTGCCAATAACTTTACTTTTGGAAAGTTCTGACTTTATATACTTGCGTTTATATTCACATTGTTATAGTTAAGTAATTGAATATAAGTAGTTTTTGGTGATTTAGAAGTTTTCATAGCATGCCAGCTTAATTTAACTTAAACTTGTGCGATGCTGTCGCAAAAAGTGTCGTGTGTTAGGTGTGGGATAAATTGGTGGTATACAAATTTTAAGGATTATGACGGTGGTCCTATGGCGACTACCGAGAGGTTTTTTTTTTTTTTTTTTTTTTTTTTTTTTTCCTCTCAGGGAGGAAATAGTTGACATAAAACATAGAAACATAGTGTATGTGAGGTAATGAAAAGACTTGCAACGCTTGATGAGGGCAGGGGTAGGGCTACAATTGACGAAAGCCAAACCAATACTAACGTTGAAGACGTTAGTAATTTGAAGGGTGAGGTGCATAACCTAGTTTCTAGTTTAGGGAGCTTATTGGAAAAGTTGGATAGAGTTGAGGAAGGGGTTAAGGTTGGTTTGAGATTAGTAGATGAGGAGGGATTTAGAGAGGTTAAGGATGGAGCTAGGCTATGTACTTTAGGTGATAGGAATCCCCTGCTATTGAGTTTTCGAACCCTTTTGCCCATTTGGATAGGGACGTGAACGAGGGGAAACTATTTTAATTAGGGACTCTTTAGTGCGCCATATGGACACAGAGTTCATTGAACAGCATCCAACCAAGAGGAGGAGGGTCTGTCTCCCAGGGGCCAGGGTTAATAGAGTTAGAGATGAAGTGGATAGGGTTGATGAACATTGCCTCCCATCACTCAATGTTGGTGATGATGGTAGGCAACAATGACTCGTATAGGCCCAATACGAGGGTGCCTGACCTTTTGGAGAGATATAGGTGGTTAATTAGGTCCCTGAAGGCGAGGTCAGATTGGTCTTTAGTTCTAGGTATTATCCCTAGGCACGGTTTGGGTCTTAGGATTATGTCAAAAACAATATTTTTTAATACTAAATTAGAAGAGATTTGTGCTGAGGAAAATGTACCCTTCATAAAGCTGTGGTCTGAATTCAGTGATCCTAGCCTTTTTATAAAAGATGGGGTGCATTTTAATGAAATAGGTAATGCTAGGCTAGGTAGGTTAATTGACGAAAATGTTTGAAAGCTGCATAGATCAAAGCCTTCTTTAAACATTGTGGGTCTGGGAAACGTAGGCCTGATGTGAAAAATAGTTTAAAATGCTGACCCATGGTAAAAAATAATTTAAATGTCTTTTATTGTAACATGTAGTATTAGAAATAAATTAAACAAATTTAAGGCGATAATTTATTCTGGCAACTACGATATGGTTGCTATCACTGAAACGTGGTTAAATACCATACTGTGACTCAGGACTTGTTGGGGGAACTTGATATACCGGGTTTTAAACTCTCTACTAATGATAGGTTACATAGGATTGGTGGCTGTGTTTTGCTGTACGTTTAATTCCCTTAGGGCTATCGAGGTTAAGATAGATTTTCCAGCAGCAATTAATGCGATATGCATTGAAGTTAGGGTGCGTAGTCTTAGTTTCAATTTTGTTGTTGTTTATAGACCTCCCATTCAACCCCTTGATACTGATACTAGATTTTACACACTTCTTGGTAACTTTATTAATAATCGGGATAGTATAGTTGTCGGAGACTTTTACTGGTAATGATGAGGGTTTGAGATTGGTTGAGTTCATGGAAGATAATTTTTTATGACAGATGGTTATCGAACCAACGCGCGGTGACAATATTTTAGACATGGTGGTGATGAATGGTGAAAATATAGTTGAAGGTTTAGAAGTAGGCGAAAGTTTAGGATGTAGTGATCATCAAATTATTAGGTTTAAGTTATTGATAGAAAACACTAAGGATAGTAACATAATAGAAGTCCCTGATTTTTGTAGGGCCAATTTTGATAGTTTTGTGGATAGGATGAGAGTAGTGGACTGAGATAACTTACTTCTGGGTAATGGTGCAAATTTGCATTGGGAGGCGTTTAAAGATAGTTTCTTGAATACCGAAAGGGAGTTTATTACTCATAGGCCCAAGTGCACTAGAAATCATGGTAGACCTAAGTGGTGGACTATCGAAATACTTGAGTTCATAAATGAGCATAACAAGAGTGTATAGACTTAATAAGCACAATGGCACAGTAGCTAATGTTAATAGATATATCGAGCTTCGACCTCAGGTTAAAAGATCAGTTAGGAATGCTAAGTGTAATTTAGAGATACTTTATAGCTGTGGATAGTAAACATAATCCAAAAAAGTTTTTTGATTACATGAATAATCGTAAGCCAATAAAAGATAATATAGGCCCTCTCATGGACACTAATGGCGCTTTGGCTTCTGACGCTCAGGTGATGGCAGGTATTTTTAATAATTTTTTTGTGACAGTTTTTACTGTAGAAGATGCCAATAATGTTCCCAATGTGGACAATATCATTCCATTTAGCAGCAAGATTATTTTGGATGAAATAACTGTTTACGAGGGTGAGATTGTGCATTATATTGATAGGCTAAAAGTTAGCAAGGCTCCAGCCCCTGATGTGTTTTATCCTAGACATCTGAAAGATTTGAAAGACGTTATCATAGGCCCCTTAATGAAGATTTTTAATCAGTCACTTGAAACGGGGATTATTCCTGAAGACTTCAAATTAGCTAACGTCACACCCATTTTTAAAAAAGGTGACTGCACAGTAGCTAGCAATTATAGGCCCATTAGCTTAATGTCAATTTTCGGTAAACTTTTGGAGTCTGTAGTTAGGGATCATATCATTGACCGCTTAGTCGCAATTTGATTAATAGTAGTCAGCATGGGTTTCGATGCCATAAATCTTGTTTAACTAATTTGTTAGAATTTTATGAAGAAATAGTGGGTGAATACGATAGGCATAGAGTGGCTGACATTATTTATTTAGATTTAAAAAAAAAGCATTCAATACAGTTCCGCATAGAAGATTAATTGTGAAGGTTAAAGTGCACAGTATTTGTGGTCAGGTAGCTAACTGGTTAGAGGAATGGCTTCATGGTAGGAGACAGAGGGTCAGTGTTAATGGTAGTGAATTGGGGTGGTTGGATGTAGGTAGTGATGTCCCACAGGGTTCAGTGTTAGGCCCATTGCTATTCGTAATTTACATTAACAACATAGATGTAGGATTGACTAGTAACATGTCAAAATTTGTGGATGATACTAAAATAGGTGGTAAGGTTGTTAACGACGATGATAGAAATAGGATTATGGAGTGGATGGATAAGTGGCAGATGCAATTTAATGTAGACAAATGTAAAGTTTTGCATATAGGTTCTCATAACAATAATTACATGTACAAGATGGATGATAGAGAGTTAGCGAGTGTTGATGAGGAAGTACATTTAGGCGTAAGTGTATCTAAGGATTTAAAAGCTACGAACCAGTACCTGGAGTCTTGTGCAAAAGCTAATAGGATGTTGGGCTTCATAGCACGTAATTTCAAATTTAAATTGAAGAATATTATATTGCCCCTTTACAAGTCCCTAGTCAGGCCTCATTTAGAATATGCCTTTCAGTTTTGGTGCCTGTATTTGCATGAGGATAATTGATAGGTTAGAAAGGGTGCAGCATCGTGCCATGAAACTAATTCCATCATTGTGCAACAAGCCTTATGAAGATAGGATTAATGAGTTAGATTTGCATTCACTCGAAACTAGGAGATTAAGGGGGGAGCTTATTGAAGTTTTCAAAATTGTTAATAAAATTGATAATGTAAATTTTGACAAACTGTTCACTTTTGATAATAGCAATACTCGTAATAATGGATTTAAGTTGCGTGGCAGACATTTCATTACTAATATTGCTAAAAGCTTCTTTATGTTTAAAGTAATTGATAAATGGAATAATCTTCCCGCATCTGTCGTGAACTCTACCAGCGTTAATATGTTTATGAACAATCTAGATAGGCATTTTAAAAATATTAATGTTGTTTAATATAATAATAAAACAATTAGTAACAGGAGCTCTGGCGGTGATGGTCGGGGATGAGTCTGTTTATGATTAATGCCAGCGTGTGATGCCAGCAATGAAATTATTATTAAAAAAAAAAAAATTAGACTAACACGAATGTAGATGTAGCTCGTAGCATAAACTAACCCACTTTTCGTTTTATTTTACCTACTTTTTTTTTTTTTCTTATCTCCTTACTTGCATGTCTAGTTTGCATGGTATGACATGAGTTAAGACTGTTTCCATGGTTTGTAAGCCTTCTTATATTACTTCTTACTTTTTTTCATCTTTCACCCCTTTCCTATTCTCTACGACTATTTTTCCGACTTGTCGGCAGTGGCTGGTGGATGATGATGGGGAGTATTTTTCTCTTTTTCTGAATGAATGTTAACCCACGAATGATAGGTTTTGCTACTTACTTAACCCCTTATTCTCTTTTGACCCCCTCTTTCCTTTCTCTCAGGCTAACCTTATAGTGGATCTTAGGGTCTGTTAGCCTTAGCTTCTGTAGATCTGTAGATCCTCTTCGGGTGGAAGAGGATGCCAGTGGGCATTGAAACTGTAATAAACTCTTTCTATTAGAGTGGGTTTTTATCATCATAATTTGACCTTCATGTAGAAGAGTGAAGTTTTTTGCATTTTAGTGTTTAAGATTTTTTTTGCCTTATGCAGGGCTGAGGGGCCAAGGGTGAACTCTCACAGAAAAGCTCCCCCTCTCCCATAGAAACAGGAGAAAAGAGCCAAAATATGATGATTATTAATAATTTTTGTAATTTTGAAAAGATTGTGTAGTGTGTAAGATGCATGTGTAGTGAGTAGAGGGCAAAGTGTGTGTTTGAGAGAGCATGCTGGCCTGCTCAGGGTAGATGAGACAGGAAAAGGACAGTGACTAGAGAATTGGGAGTTCCAGCACTCCCTATCTCCTGTCTAACATTCCCTCTGGAGTACTTCCCTGGTTGATTGATGTCTACAATCTCCTCCTGGGAGATAGACTATAGGAATTAGAAATGTTTTCTTTTGAAAGGTGTAACTTGGGATGATACGGTATGAAACTATACAAAATGTTTGTAACCATAGATAGGGTAGATGTGATAAATTATTATATAAACTGAAAATAGAACTAGGTAATAATAAAAGAAAATTGGAAAGAAGACTTGTAGATTATTAGATTAGTAGATCTGTGTAAATATTTCTTCAGATTTAGGGTCATGAATTTTTGAACTGACTTGCCAACTGTTGGGCCAAGTGGTTAATGGGTAGTACCTTTGGATAGCTTAAGAAAGAACTTGATAAACTTTTTAATCAAAGAAATCTTGTAAATAGTAGTAGGCTTATGATAGGCCAAGTTAAATTTAGTTGGTAGCGACACAGTCCAGTGGATGGAGATATTTGTTTAGGGTAAAAAGGACAATCTTGTAAGTAGCTGGAGCACTTTCATGCATTTGAATGACAATCTCGTGGATCTAAAAGTAATTTGAGGCATATTTTGAGAGGAGACCTTGTGAATAGCTGGAATTGTATGTATATAGTTATTGTATTATAGAGTAAAATATTGCACTTTATATTTGGGGTGGTTTGGTTCTTATTTTGGACAGCGATAACCTAGACAGGGCTTGGTGGCTTTGAGTTATCCAAATGCTTCTTATGTTATGAAAATGTCTTGCCTCTTATTCACTTCAGAGCAATACCAAGGTTTGATTCATCATAATTATACTTTTTTTCAGTCCCTGAATATGCATCTGTTGCTTCTTCCAACTGAAATCATAATAAATATCTTGGAGTATTGTTCCTACATATCACTTTCTAATTTAAATCAGACATGTAAAACTCTAAAAGAGATTAGCAATCTGGAAGTAATTTGGAGTTTTTTATGCTGTAAAGGTAAGGTTGGGTAATAAACAACCCTTTTTATGAATATTCATTGTTAGTATTTGCTACTCTCTCGAGGTCTTGCCTTCTGGATTTTTAATGTTTATTCCATTTTTCGTAATTTTATTTGATCCTAATGTCACCATATTTATTTGGGGAAAAACTGTGGTGTTGGTTTAAATTAGATTTTTTAGGTGCAAAACCCTAAAAATCTTTATATAAAATTTTGGCTAATACAGTAAGCCCTATGTAGTTTCATGTCCACCTGATTTTTGGTAGTCATAATCAGTCAAAAGCCTACCTATTTCAATGATATACCAGTACAAATCAATAGTAGATATTCTTTATTATTACATGTCATTAGAGTGTAAAGTTTACTGGGAAGTTGTGGGATGAAGACATTGAAAGGTTTAATGGAATTAATAAAATATACAGTGAATTAGTAGTATATTTACAGTTTAAGTGATTGGAAAAATATCCAGTGATTTGTATAAAATGTGAAACAAAGTGCAATGTCTATAAAAAATGCTAGGTGGTGGTGGAAAGAAATGCCCATTTAATCTAGCTCATTCAAAAGGTACAGTTGCCCGCATTATGTAATGTTCCTTGGCTCACAGGTGACTCTGTACATGTGGCAATGCTGGAGTGATAGTCAAGGTACGCCAACTGGGGGAAGGTGGGATGAAGGGGGGTGACAGCTGAGTCCAACAACATATAACAGACATATGAGGGGTGGTCAGAAAATAAGTTTACAATTTACATGGTGTGTAATTTTGTAACTAAAGGACCTACAGTGATTATGCTTGTATCAGGTGAATTCGTTAATCATTGTTGGCAACACTGCATGTCAATTTGGCTGCCATCTACTGTACATTGATTATACGAGTCAGTTGAACATGGTGGCTCAACTGGAACAGTGCCTTCCCCTATGGAGCAGTCCAGGATGTTTACATTTAATGGCCACTTGTAAATGTTCGTGTTGAACAATATGCAGCTGCATTGATTGTTGTACTTTTTTGCATGGAGTCTGAGAGCAAAATCCCTTTGTGGTTCCAAAATACGGTAACCATCACTTTGCCAGCTGACCTCACAATCTTGAACTACTTTGGTTGCGGGGACCCAGGGTGTTTCCATTCCATGCTGGCACATTTTGTTTCTGGAGTACGGTGATGAACCCATGTCTCATCTCTTGTGACAATGTGCTCGAAAAATTCTTGACTACTGACAGACTCTGAATATTATTGCAGAAATGACAGGGCACTGTTCCAGTTGAGCCGCCATGTTCAACTGACTCGTATAACTAATGTTTGGTAGATGGCAGCTGAATCAACATGCAGTGTTGCCAACAATGATTGATGAATTCACCTGATAAACATAATGAATGTAGGTCCTTTAGTTATGAAATTATATGCTGTGTAAACTTATTTTCTGACCACACCCCTTGTATATATCTAAAGGACAATTGAATGTGCAGTCATTGACATACATGTAATTATACAGTAATAAGGTTCCATTATGATTACTGCAAGTCTATATGAACAGCTACCCGATACAACTTTTTACATACTAGTGAATTTGAACCAAAAATAGACATTACACAACCAATTACATTACAATAGTTTATAATAATTAGAGATTACCTAGTTGAGAAAATGTAAATTTATGGACAACTTAACTCATTATGCTTTGCCATTTTTGTGAATGTAAAATATTTTTATATAATAATACTTTGAAATGAGTTAATAGGGTTGCCAGATTTGCCAAATAGAAATATAGGACACCCTGTTCAAATTTAAATTCAAATGATTTCTAATTTGCATATACATACATAAATTGAGATAAAATAATATTACTGCATGGGACAAACTTATATACTAAAAAATATTGGTAACACGGTCATCTGGGTTAAATTAAAAATTTAATCAGCTTAACTTTATGCAGGCAAGACCCTGTTACCAAAATATCAATTTCTTATCTAAGTAAAATATAAGTATTTAAATCACATACCTTTAATTATATTTCACTGATGACTTGGCTCTCCTTAACAGGTCCTTGTTTTGCAGAACTTGCTTATAAAATTCCTTGCACTGGCAGTTTATGTTCCATTTACATTGTAACATAGCTTCTACTGTGGTCACATCCAACTTATTTCATTCTTTTGTCCATTGAACATTCATTAACGAGAAAACACACTCAACATTAGCATTATGAGTACAAGTAGTACAAATAAAAATATTGAAAATTCCAAATCGTACAGCTCTAAACTGCTGAATTTTGCAATTTATTTTTAAAAAATCTTAATACAGGACATTTAAGGCATCCTGATAAAGTCAATACAGGACACAGGACAAAATCATTAAATACAGGACATGTCCTGTATATACGGGATGCCTGGCAACCCTAAATGAGTATAACTTATCATAGTGTATTTTGGTGTTCAATTTTCTGTAAATATAGATTGTTTTGTAATGAAAATTTTAAAATTTCAAGTAGTCAGTAAGAGAATCAGCTAAATTTGGCCAATGCCAATGGCCAAAGATGGCTGATTCTGCAAATGCTAATGAATCAGTATACCACTAGTTTTTATTGATTTTGCTAATTTTGAGAGCTAGGTTCTTTACTGGTAAATATACTACCGTATTCAGTTCGATGTGATAACGTATTTTATAGATTTAATGAATCACACATATTGTTAAATACCCTCATGTAATCGCAAGTTTCTTTAAAAATACCATCTTATTTGTTAAATTTGGTTCAAATTCACAAGTATATAAAAAGTTGTATTGTGGTAGCTGTTCATATAGACTTGCAGTAATCATAATGGAACCTTATTACTATACTAGGGGAGCAACCCAGCATTGCTATATATATATATATATTTTGGGCTTCTCACCTGCTCCCTTCATTCCCTGATGAGGTGTACTTCTGAATACATGAAAGGCCTTGGAATCATTTTTCTTTTTCCTTGTGGGTTTACATCATATATATAATATGCCCAGTTAAGTTACTTGAATGCCTGGTTAGGTTAATTGTATGCCCTTGATAATTGGTTAGGTTGTCATATTTTTGTTAGTTTCAATGAAAATAACCATGATTTAACCTAACCAATCATTAAGGGTGTACAGTTGACCTAACCAGGCATTCAATATATGGGATGAATTTCACACTAACACACGAAATGAATGAATGAATGAATGATTTTTTCTTTTTCTTTGTGGGTTTGCATCATATGCCTGATTAGATTAATTGAATGCCCAGTTAGGTTAATTGTATGCCCTTGATGATTGGTTAAGTCGTGATATCCAAATCTGGCCAGTGGTTTGGCTGGCCATAAGAAACTAAGTAAGTAAGTAAGTAAGTAAGTAAGTTTGCAGGCAGTTTGACTGCCACAAATATTAGTATAGATAAGACTAGTGAACTACATGGAGTTCAACGCTGTTCATGATCATATTAATTGTTTATCTTTATGAACACAGACATTACATTATAATTACCTGCATGTCAGTGACTGCGCATTCAATTGTCCTTTTGATATATATGTCTGTGTTATATGTTGTTGGACTCAGTTGTCCCCCTCCACCTCATCTTCCCCAGCTGGGGTACATTGACTATCACTGTGGCATTGCCACATGTATGGAGTTGCCTGTGATGCAAGGGACATTACATATGCGAGCAACTGTACATAGAGTATGGTACATGGTTTGATAAATCCTGATTAAATGGAAGTTCTAATTACTTGTGCATTCATTCATAATTTGACCATTTATGAATGTTTATTTCAATTTGAAGTGTCATTCAAGACAGCTATTGATAATTTTGCCAGGTGTGCATAAGTGTGTATTTAACAGTTAGGGTATTATAGATAACAGCACATGTGTAGTGGGCTAAGTATTGGAAGGAGGTTTTGTATGAAGAATTCATGAAAGAGTTGCAATATACCTATCCACCATAGGATAGGTATATTTACTGGAGTAAAAAAGTTGGTGGGGGGGGGGGGGGTGAACCCAATCCTTTTGGCCATTCCCCTTAAGCAAACACATATGGTATACGTTGGTATAGCCCCATAGGAAGCAATTTAATATTGGTGCAGTGAACACTGAGATGACAGTTTTTATATATGATGGGATTAACTCTAAAAGTTGGGGGGGGAGACATGTCCCCCCCTATCCCCTGGGATTTATGCCCCTGCCACCATAGGAGGTTAGTTAGGTTAGTGACCAATGGGTATTCCATAGGCTCTGCTGATGGATTGGTTCTGACAGTGGATATGTTGTTGTCATGGCACTTGAATTGCATATACTATTTCTCTCCCCACTCTATAAGTTATTTAAATCTCTGTAACCTATAAGTACTTACTTCCTTTTTGACTGCTCCAGCTAGCTGTCTGTGTTATCTGCAAATTTTTAAGTACACTATAAACAGTAAGGGGTCAAGAACTGATCTCTCAGGAACTCCACCTAAGCACTTCCTGCAGTCAGACTTGTAGCCATTTAGTAACACCTGCTCTTCCTCTCCTTTAACCACTTCACTCTCCAATTCAATATCTGCTCAGAGATTATTAATAGGAGATAAATCTGTATGCTTTCAATTATTTCTCGGTATATTGTCTACTGAAATTAGCAAATGGACCTCTGTAAAATGCGACTTCTTTCCAAATTTTTCAGGTGGGTATGGCCTGCTTGTACAATTAACCCTTTCGCTCCGGGTGTGGTATATAACTACATGTCCAATTTGCGCTCATATCTGGGTGTGGAAACCCGGAGTTTATAAACTCCGGGTGTAGTTTATAAACCAAGGGTAGATCCATCTTTTTCCATCCTCGGGGGTAGAAAATTGGGGGATATATGTATTATAATTCGAATTCAATAATTCGAGTTTATATAACTCACTTCAAAGCTGAGCCTGTAGTGAAAGGTTAAACATGGACTTGGATTCTTAAAATTGGATATTCCAGATCTAAAACCTTTTAGAATAAAGAGCTAGTATGCAAATTGGTGTATCATGTATAAAAATTAATTGAAAGCTTCCAGATTTGGAGTATCAACCTTTCACATTTAAGTATGTTAACTTACATTGATTGTACTCTTTCATAGATTTGGTAGAAAGCAGTCCAAAATATCAGTGTAAATTAAAGAATTTTTAGGCAAAATCCAACAAATCTTAGTTTATAAAATTTTATACTGTAGATAGACTCCAGTCTGTTACAAATTTTTTTACTTTTTTACACTTGGTATGGTGTCTGGCAATTCTAAAAAATGGGATACAATTCCTCCTCAACTCCTTAGTTGTAGGGATGCCTGCAGTATCTTAAAGCCTAGTATTTTAGTAGGCATAGTGACTACTCAAAAATTTAATTTCATTGACTGGATCTCAATGAAAAAGACCATTACAAGGTGTTAAACCCTCTTTCCTCAAAATCCACTGATGTAATTCTTTGTTTTATTCATTATGCAAACATCTTTTGGCAATATCAGATGCCAGATGCGTTTAGAGACAAGAGTTCATAACAGCTTGGCAATATGTTAAATTACCATAGGTTAGGTTTGGTCAGTAATTAGGGCCTATGGACTCTTCCTCTGAATCGTTTCTGGCATCTAGAATTGTGCCACTCTTTTTAAGTACTTTTAACCTGTGGATATAATTTCAGAAGTAAGTTGGGTTTTTTCTTAAAATTGTATTACTTTCACCCAAAAGGAATAAAATAGCCAAGAAAAACAGAATGTACAATTAGTAATTCTTTAAGCTTTTTAGAAATTTTCTAGGTGAATTTTTTTCCCAAAAGTGGTAGCTACATAGGGGCATATTCCCAGAATTCTAAACTAATTGCTATGGAATTCTGGGAACTGTGACAATGAATTATAGTGAAATAATTACATTATGGTAAAGAAACTAGTAATATTTTCACCAAGTAGCTAAGCTTAATTCATTTATAGTTAGCCAAGAGTAACTTGATACTCTACACTAAGGATAGTGTGTAATACAGTGCATTACATTCATACAACATAAAGCTATTTGGGCCTATCACAGTTATCAGTCAGATAAGCAGTCCAAAACTATATTTTATGATAGAATTTTGTAAAATATCAATTTCAAGTCAGTCAGTTATCATTAAACTGCTTACAAAACCACTGAAGTAGAGCCTACATTACTGATGAATAAGTCTTTATTTGTAAAGTAGTTTTGCAACTTTTAAAATAATTTTAACATGAAATTGGACTATTTATTTATTTAATTTGGCCCATTACCCTTTAAGTGCGGTCATTGCTGAATTGCAACTACAAGCGCACCTTAATTTAACGTGTTAAAATAATGGAAATTGGAAAAAAAAAATTCAGCACCTAAAAGGTTATGCTTTAGGCCTTACTGGGC
This sequence comes from Bathynomus jamesi, assembly GCA_023014485.1. NCBI lineage: Eukaryota > Metazoa > Arthropoda > Malacostraca > Isopoda > Cirolanidae > Bathynomus > Bathynomus jamesi. The sequence continues at coordinate 349,885 of JAJOZX010004733.1, forward strand.
TCTTAATTAAAGATGATTAATAATATATAAATCAGTAATACAAGTGATCATAAGATATATTTTGAGCAAGAATCAGGTCCCTGCATCAAAGATCAAGCTCACAAATTAGAGGTTAAAGGTCAAATGGAGCTTCTTTGTGTCTGCACTGAGACTTGAACCAATGAAAATAAACTGATTTAACTTCATACACATTTGTATCATCAGGAGATGTCCTAAACAAGAATCAGGTTGTTGTTGCATCAAAGATCAAGGTCATAGAAGTCCATGCCATAACTTTTGATCCATTTAACATAAATTGCTGAAAATTCATACACATTAGTATCATCTTGAGATATGTCATAACCAAAGATCAAGGTCACAAATATATGGTAAGCAGGGACATTGATGATGATCTAACATAGCTCTTGTCTTTTACCCTAACTAGCTATTATTTATATAACAGATTATGGTGTGAAAAACAAAGGAGATGCATTCAGTTCTTTTAGTGAATTATATAAAAACTGTAAGTATCAATACCATCAATTTTTTTTAAACTAGTCATTGTTTTAGTGTAATTCCCCATAAAAAGAAATGCTGAAACTAGGTTCATTAACTGAAAGTTAAAAAATATTCCTTTTTAGTCAGTGTACTGAATTATTCTGGTGTTATGAGTTATAATTATTGGTTTAAGGCTGTCTAATCTTAAATCTTAACATCCTCTGATTGTTGATACTATACCAGATTTATTTACACCCAGAGGCCCATTACTTTTAAAAGTTTTACCATGAGTTCTGTAAAAATAAAATACAGTATGATATTGTAGTTTAAATTGAGGGGGTTGCGTACTATAACAGTGAATGTGCCAATCTCAATTTTTTTGTTTTTTTTCATCATATGGTTCAGTCAATCATAGTCTTTCATCTCCTGAAAGGATTTTCATGAAACACACTAGAAATAGCCTAAAACTAACATTAAAGATCTGTACTTACAGCACTGATCATTTTCCTGCATACTAAAACCACAAATCTCTAGTGTTGTGGGATAGGGCAAAACTTTTATAGGGGGGGTCTAGACTAATATACCATTTAACCATTTTTTTTAAAGAAATGTTCCATTTTTACTACTTAGAGATCTAAAACTATTTTCTTTTAATTTTATGATTTGTAACAAAGTGTTCTAAAAAACAAATATTTAACTAGATTTTCATTGCTGAAATATGCATTAAATTAAAGAACACATTTTTTTCTTGCTTATAAACTTTGTTTTACTTAAATCTATTGAAAATAAAGCATGTTACAAGAGTTTCAACGTAAAAAACTTTAAACCCATTTTTCTCAAGTGTGTTTTGGCGCATTTCCAGGGGTGTAGTCGAGGGGTAACGTGGTATAACAGCATTATACTTCCTAAAATTTCAGTGAAGTAGCGTTATACTACCTACTGTAGTAGCCATAGCTGAATGCTGAGCACTTATGGACTTTTATCCACTATATGTAACTGTAGTATCTACTATATCACTATGAAACTGCATTATACTGTATACATACGACTGATACAAGTATCTGTGTGTTTTTTATTCAAATTAAAAGTAACTAGAGCATGTACTGTATTTGTAGTTTTATTTACTAAATATATATTTTTTTTTGAATTAACTTTTACTATTTTTATATAGTAATTGTTCTATGAAACGCTCTATAAAAGTTTTGCTTGTAGCGTTACCTTTCCTAAAATTTTAGGACTATACCACTGTATAGTACATTAGGGTGTCAATTTTGGGGGTGAAATGACTAAATTGAAAATCATGTGATTTGGTAGCAATTTAATGTAATCATTTGGCATACAAAATAATATCCTTGCTTCAAAAACAATAAAAAAATAACTCCTACCTACATCAATTTTAATTCAAAAATTCCATTTTTCCGTAAATTCGTAACAAAATAACAAATGTGCGCAAACATCCTATCAACATTTAAAGTGGCAATAAGATATCATTCACAGTCTTTATTGGAAAGTAACCAATGCAGTCATGTCCTTTTTGCTGCGGTTCCTTGACATCAGCATTCGGCTTGCTACTTGCGCTTTGATGTAGCCTTCTCGCCTCTCGTGACTGTAAACTTGACTAGCTGCTTCTGTGACCATTTTCACACATCTCTCCACACTCTGAGTGTGAGAAGGCCACTTTGGCACTTGCATTGGGGCCTCTTTAAGTTGTGTTAAATCTTTGTTTGTTATACATGTTGTCAGTGGTGGCTCCAAAACTTCCGAACTCAAGTTAACTAATTCTGACAATTTTGTGGCATTGATGTTTATCAAGGTACCTTCCTTGTCTGAACAGAGCAGTCTCCCAGCTGGTCATCATCTAGTGATGTTCCTCTCAGCTTTAGAATGATTTCCACAGCCTCAGTTCGCTCTTTGGTACATTGGCTGCAGAGTATTGCTTGCAAAACTGCCTCTGGCCTAGCATACCAAGTGGACCTTCTCACCACAGGTAATAGCGGCCACCAGGTTCGGACACACAGAGTAGTGTTCTTCTTTGATGAGACAGGGAAACTTTCTGTCCATTCCCTCTACCTCTAGGAGAACTTTTGTGTCATCTCTTCTTCCATCAAACAAAAGGCAAGAGAGACCTTCCTCCTTCAAATCTTTTTCATGCTGATCAGATATTTCGTTCATTATTTTTTCTTGTGCTCTTCTTATCTTATTATGATCTATCACTAAGGATATATCCTCTCGGCTGATGAGGCCTGCATCTATCCAAGCTGCAGTGGCAATCTCTGCAGTCTCTCGTAGCCCCATATGGTGGCAAATACTGGCAAGGGCAATGTTTGAGATGTCTTTAGTGTTGTATTTCATTCTCTTCGGCGAAGGTTCAGATGGCATTTTGGAGCTATCATCTGATGTTGCTTCTTTCTGTTCATCTGAAGAGCTTTCAAAGAAGTGAGAAACCTCTTGATAGAGCTCTTCATCTCTTTGGGTAGCTTCTTCACTCTTCTTTTTCTTCCCTCTCTTGGATTTTTTCTTTTTTCTTAGCAATAACAATCTGTTTTTTGGTTTCTGAATAATCTGCCGAACCAATCTGCATACTTCCTTGGCCTCCTGCCTTTGTTCTCTGCACCTTTATGAAAGCCAGCTCCAAAACAGGGATCTTCTTCTTACAAGGACAGCGACAATCAATGTGAGGGTGAGGTTCTCTTCTGCATGAGGGAGAACAATTGGCTTCAGAACACAACTCTATGGGACACTGGCAGTTAAAAATGTCAAGAAGAGTATCAAGTGTGTGCAGAAATATTTTTCTTTGCTAGTTTTCCTTTACCAGTGATGTCTCAACTGCTTTGTGCCACAGCTTTGTTAATTTTAGCTCAATAGTTCTATACTGATTGAGTACAGGTGGTTTGAATAACACACTAGCTTTTTTCCACTGATGCAGAAGAGGGGGAATCATGTCCCTTATGAGCTCTTTCTGTGTGTAGTTCCTTCTATCCTTTGTATTTTGTTCACGAAGGAGTAACCCTAGTCTCAGCATCTCGCACTGTTGGTAGTTCTGATACGGGAAGATCCTTGCCTGTACTGACTAACAGGCTCAAGTGGCATGACGACTGACCTCTTGTCTTCAATTTTGGCATTTTAGGAATATCTGAAAAGAAAGAAAAACATTTAAGTATTTTATATCAATTACGATGTTTCAAAGTTTAGTCATTTGATGTTCTAAAATTCAATAAAAAAATATTTCATGCGATTACAACATAATTACAGAAGAATATGATAATAATAAATAATTGTAATAATCAATAATCCATACTTACAGTTAAACTGTAGTATTCGTCTAGTAGAATAACTATGAAGTAGGTACAAGAGCAATAACAGCAAACCACCATCTATGACATCTAAGAGGCAACTGAGAGTGAGGGACAGTTCTATTCATGTTGTGACTTGTACATTGTACAACAACTATATGACCTTGAAAACACTCCATATGCGATCAGTGGGATAATTCTGTGACAGATGAATAGTTAATCAATTTGTCCTATTATTTAGTAAAAGAGTCAATTTCTGAAACTTTAAGGTAAAATTGATGTAGGTAAGGGTTATTTTATTTCATTTTGGTTGGCCAATTTCAAGTTTTGACATGAAAAGACACTATATTTTCACTACCCAAATTGATTTGAAAAAAGTTGACAAAATTAACACATCCTAATAGTACATGACCCCTCAATTAATTTATCAAATTAGATACTGTACCTGATGACTTGCAATAAGTTTATATTTGTTCATTCTCTCTTATTTATAGTTTCCATATAATTATAATAAAAATACACAAATTTTTATACTCTCCAAATTCTGACTGTCTTCTGTAAGATGGTATGGATCTGCCACTGCCTATCATGAGATGAAAAGTAGAAATTTTACAATTTTCTTAAACAAGACCAAATCTAGTGCAAATTCCTGAGAGCCTACCACAAGTACAATATTGTAGATTATTGTAAAAGTAACTAAACCAGATGGTCATATTTTTCATAATTGGTCTCTATTGTTGGCCATATTTTTCATAATAGGTCTAATATTGTTAAAAAATGCTTTATGTAAAAAATTTTCAGTGAACTTAATGAATAGCTAATCATTCTCACTGATTATTTAGGCTGCAGGATACCTTGTATGTTATTTTCTCTGAGGAAATGTTTACTGGGAAATTACCATATTTAAGAATATCCATTTATGTAGTGTATAGAGAGAGAATATAAGCTACTAATTTTTTTAATAGTTCATTAACTGTACAATCTCTTATTTCAGTTCTATGTAGATATGGTCATATGTTGGGTACGTACATGCTGGATATTCATGATTATGGAGGATTAGCTGAAGTTGATGTAAGTTTTCAATTTTGGGAATTTTTATTTCCTACTTTTAAAAATTAGGAAGTATAATATTTTGGTACTTTTGGGAAAATAAGCAATTCCTAGTTTGGACAATGACTGACAGGTACCAATTATTGTGAATTTGTAATGTGTGAAAGAAGACTTATTGACCATCCCTCCATAAAACTGTGGAGATAGTCAATAAGTGTTTTTTCCATATATTGAAATGGCATTGAAGAACCTTTTATTTTTTACCTTCTGTAATAAATTTTGGGTCATGTGTTGGACTACTTGGAAATCATTGGCCTACTTTTGACCTTAAAAAGGAGGCAGTATTTTCCCTAACTGTCCAAGGTAATGTCACATACAGAATTTAATGATTATTTTTAATGTTTGTTAATTTGATTTTTTATTAGAAGGTTAAAAAGTTGATCATTGTGGATAAAGATTATTTCAAAACAAAGACAAGAGAGAGCATTTTGGACATTTTATAAGGTAACCAATTGTGTAAAAGCTTACAGTGTAGCCTTTTCTTTTAACCAATAAGAGAATGTATAACAGGTTCAGTTGAGTACCTTTTCCTGGGAAATTTTCATACAAAAGAACCATACTCTTTTTTGTGATAGGCATGAGATATGCTGAATTTCAGTCCAAAATTATATAAATCAAAGACTAGATAATGCAGTACCAATCATGTGAATATATTCCTGATTTGTTCTCTCTCTCTTGAAGGTTAAATTAACAATTAAAAGCCCCATTTGTAGATTATGAAGCCAAAATTAATACAGTTTTAGGAAAAATGCTGTGTTCACTTCCCATGGCCACGCTGTGTGTTTAGAGTAGGGATGGCATTATTTTGTATAGAGAAAACCCGTAAATAAGTAGAACAAAAATAAGTAATTAACATTTAAAAAGGAAACATGACAATAGTAATTTTTATTGCTATTTTTTATTGTTTGCATTTTGAGTTCAAAACTACATAGTTTTATAGCTCTACAACCAATAGGTTCATGCTATGGCCTTCTGAAGGCCAGTGACTTGGCCTGGACCTGGATTTTTGTGACCCCTTTATCTCATGAACCACTTGTCGCATGGAGCTAAAATTGGGGAGGTGAATTTTCCTTCCCAAGATAACATTGTATACCAGGAATCATTAAAATCAGAAAAGGTAGGGTGTTAATTACTGGGTCAACTGTGATGGAATGCATGTCCCTTTTCTCAAGTATGCCTGATGATGGATAGATCTCCATTACTTTACATTGACATGCATGAGATACTGCACAAGATCCTATCAGAACATTTTGTCTTGATCCAAGTGATGATTTCAAAGTCAGGTCAAAGGCAAAAATTTTAACTTTATTTTTTAAAACAAAAATTGTAGAATATGAAAGATTGCTCTATTCAAGAACTTTAAAATAATACCAAAACCATTTTCCAAGATTAATTAGTAAGAAGGTTATGACCTTGAAGGGGTCTAGTGGTTCAGGTTGAGTAGATAAATTAATGACTTTATTTTTGGTAATGAGGTTATAGAGAGGTAATATTTGGTATGTACTCATATTTCATCAATATTATGTGTGTGATGTGCCAAGTTTCGTGAAAAATTAAAGATCATATAAATTCATGATTTATTTGAAATCACTGGAAAATATCAGGTCATCCCATAAGTAATGTTGTTTTTTAGATTGGAATTTGAAGGACAAAAAAAAAACAACTGAAACTTTTTAATCTAGTATATATTTTCCATTGGAATCACTGACACTCTGCCAATGTCCTACAAGCTTTTCAATGCCATGTTTATAAAATTCAGGCGGTTTTGAGACAAAAAACGTACAAAGACTGGTGTGCAGGTCATCTAAAGAAGTATACTGTTTCTTGTCAAGATAGTTTTGCAGACTCCTGAAGAGATGATAATCTGAAGGCGCAAGGTCTGGAGGATGTGGAAGTTTTTCCCACCCAAGCTGCTCAATTTTTGCAGAAGTGATCCGAGCGGTATGAGGACATGCATTGTCGTGGTGGAACACGATTCCTTCCTGATTAACCAAAGAAGGTCTCTTTTCTTTTAGTGCAGTGTTCAATCGATCAAGTTGTTGACAGTAGACTTGAGCAGTGATTGTTTGGTTGTGTGGTAAGGTTTCAAAGTGTATTACACCACCTTTATCCCACCAAACACTAAGCAACACCTTCCGAGGGTGAAGATTTGGTTTTGGCTGTGGTGTCGCTGGTTCTCTGGCACAAACCCACTGTCGACAGACGTAACATTTGGTACAGTATCCACTTTTCATCACCAGTCACTAAATGGTGCAAAAACAGATCTTGGAGTTCACAGGAATGAAGAGCTGTGCTAATGTTTACCCGCACCCTCAGATTGTCGACTGATAATTCATGTGGCACCCATTTTCCTAATTTAGGCACTTTCCCAAGTTGTTGCAAATGTCGATGGATGGTGGATGGAGATGAATTGAGTTTCTGGGCCAATTCTTCGACAGTTGTTGAACAGTCTTCAAGTGCAGCTAACAGCAGGTCATCATCAAACTCAGCAGGGCGTCCAGAGCGTGCTGCATCTGTCAGACAGCAGTCACCATTCCTGAACTTTTGAAACCATCTTTGACATTTCCTCACATGCAGAATATCATTGCCATAAACGTCCTGAATGTTTCGCGTTGCTTCAGTAGCACTATTCCCTTTTTTGAACTCGTAAAGCATTATATGCCTGATATGCTCTTCTGATACCGCCATGTTTATGAGGGGTTCACATAAAGCAAAACACATCTTCACTGGTAAAGGTCTGTAAAGTATGTAGCGAAACACGATAGATCTCTCTTAGATATAACCTTCGGAAAATTTATGCTTAAACCGAGTAGGACTAGTTTAAACAATCTTTCGTAAAAAACATTACTTATGGGATGACCTGATAGCTTTTGGCTTCAAATGCATCCACCAGCCATTTTCTTCCCTTCAGACAGATTAATACGAGAAGTATTGTATTTGTATAGAAGAGAAAATTAACTGCAAATACTGCTTGGCACTATGAGCCAGGCACCCCAAAAAATGGTCTTAATCAATTTGCATTATATATCTTGGTAAAAGTAGAATTGAGAACTAGCTGGTAAAATCAGAGTTCAAAATAAATTTCTTTTTACAGTTCTCAGCTTCAGCACTAGTGAAAATACACTTAAATTGAAGAAAACTGTAATTTTTAAAACACAAAAAAGCCTTTATAACCATCAAAGTTCATAGACTTTGATTACTACCCCCCATATTTATTCACTGGAATAAAAACTGGTATGAAACTACTACTGGTATTAAATGCTGGCATGAAACTTTTAGCTATTTTTACTATTACAGAATGTTTGTTTCAGTGATTTGTGGCTTTTTTCTTTTTAAAAAATACACAACAATCCATTCAGTTAAAAATTAACTGGACTTAATATTGTTGGTGTAGTGTACCAAGGCATACTGTACTTTTCTCTAAAAATTTCAGATTGTGGCAAGATTTTACACTATTTTATATAGGATTCAGTACAGTGAACTCGGTATATCATAATCCTATTAGTTAATAGTCAGATTATATCCAGGACGTTAACCCTTTCATACCCAAATTAAGTCGAAAAGTAGGCGGAATCAGTTGATGCAAAAATCGTCCTTATAACCTTATAAATAAGGTATAAAATTGCTTCCAAAGTTAACGATGAAAATTTCACTCACTGAGCATTAAAGGGTTAAGGGTCCCGAGTTCGACTTCCGACACTTCCTTAGATTGAGTTGGGACTGACACCAACTGGTAATAGGAGAGTTTGCAGTTCAGAGATTCTCCTCTGTGTCGGGAAAGAGAGATTTTGGATGACACTTGTCATTTAAAAAGTTACCCGTTGAGGCATTGAGTTGGGATACAAGATCGCATTAGCCATTAATCTATAACTATAAAATTGCTTTTGTACTAAAATTTCTTTTTCATCTTTAGACAAGTGTACAGTCAATTGCAAAAGTCGGGATACACTACCTTACAGCTCAGCCGCATCCCGACTTCCGTAACCGATGGTACAAAACTCGTACGAGTACATAACTAAATATTGCTAGAGTTTACTGGTACTAATCATGTGCTTTTTATTTTAGTTTCACAATGGATTAACTGTTTGGCAGTGGAAGCAAATTCATCATTTACCCACCAAGCCTTTAATGAAACTCGCAATTTTTAAAATCAAAAGAGAGGCTGACCATAATGAAGTGAAAGTTATCTGTTGTAAATCTGGAGAGTCGCATGAAGCTAAGTTAGTTAATGTAAGATTAGAAGTAGTTTCCTTTTTGCATTGTATTTTAATGTCTTAAAATCTTGTGATATTTTTTATATATAATTTTAAGCATATTATTATTCAAATTATATCCTGAAATGTTTAGTGTTCATATTTGAAGAGTTTATTTTCTTAGTCTTCATTTTTGGAATCGCAAATTAAAAATGATTTGTAGAATTGCTTTCAATTATTATTATTATTGTGATCCACCTGAAGGTTGATCGCGAACCTATCTGTTAGGTTTTACTTTGTTGCCGTCGTCTCGTGAACTTTATATTGTATTTGGAAAACTTGAAGCCACTTGAGCCTATTGAGGTTATCCAAGTCAGATAAATGGCCTAAAGCTATATTTTATAAAATTTTTGCAAAATACCAGTTTCAAGTCGGCTAATTATCATTAAATCAATTACAAAGCTACTGAAGTTTCCGAAGTATCGTGTATTAAATTGATATTTCGTCTACCATTCTAGTATTTGGATTTTCGGAAAGATTTTGCAATATACAGGATATCTCGGAAGTCGCGCACCATAAGCTTTATTCAGATTTATGAGGTTTATGAGTCGAAATGGTTTAGAAATGTTTAATTACGACAAATGTTCGATAATGTTCGAATAATAAAATTAATAGCTTTTTATTAATTGTACATACTATCTTAAAATAATTAAATTGAGTGAAGCTACATTAGCCAATGGTGCGCGACTTCTGAGACACCATTGGCTAATGTAGCTTCATTCAATTTAATTATTTTAAGATAGCTTTTTGATTAACTGTACATACTATTAATTTCATTATTCGAACATATATTGGAATTAAACATCACTTCTAAACCATTTCGACTCTTAAACCTCGTAAATCTGAATAAAGCCAATGGTGCGCGACTTCTGAGACTGTGTGTGTGTGTGTGTGTGTGGCTAATACTGTTCTTTGTGGTACTGTAACGACTTGCCGCCGCTCACTAAGGAAATTATATATCCATTTCCATACTTTTCCTGTTATTCCAATATATTTCAGTTTATGTATTATGATTCCATGGTCGCACTTGTCGAACGCTTTGGCAAAGTCTGTGTATATTACATAGTTTTCATTACTTTCAAATGCATCAATAATGTTGTAGTGTTCCATTAGTTGTGATAGGCATGATATATATATCAGTATATAAATTTTAGTGTGGACCAAAATGGGGCGTAAATTATAAAGTTGAAGAAATCTTTGTTCCACATTAATGCCCTTGTTCCTTTGGACCAGATAGACATGTCAGCAAAATTTTGGTCAAATATGAGAATATTTAGGGGTCCCGAGATTTAATGACTTATAAAAATTTTCCAATGAATAGGCGCGCTTAGAATATCAATGATCAACTCAACTCTTGAGTTGCAACTTATGAAAAAATTTCTTCTTATTTAAGAAATTTTTGGTGTTAATAGAGTACAAAAACAATCTTAGATCATTATTTCAGAGAAAATTATTATAAGGAAACAAAAATTTTGGATAAAATATATTATCCTTAATTGGTCAACTCTAAATTAAAGGCTTTGCCTAATTGGCTTGAACCTTTTAGTTATCCTTTTTATCTCCTAATTTAACTGGTTTATTTTACTATTTCAGAAATTTAATTTTTTAAACTAAAAATGGCTACTCGTTCTAAAACTAAAGTTTGGCTCATTGGCCATTTATATAAAGATATACTTTGTTGCCGCTTACCTACAAAACTGCAAGTTTTGCAAAAATATTTCTTCCATCAAAAAGAGGAAAAATTGGGACGAAGAAGATCCATTAATCTTTGCTTAGATGAAGTGATGACCTACTGGGAGAAAGCCAGGATTCCCCCAATACGTAGAGACAGTGCCATCCGAAAGATTGACTCTTTAATAAGCTGTTATGATAAATTGATGAAAAACAGAAAAAGGCCCGAGGAAAAATGCTGTATTGAAGAAGCTATGTTTAAAGATGAAATTAAGGCTGAAATTCTTGATATTGGTCACTCTAATGCCCTTTTGATGATGTCAAATGAAGACAAGCTTTTCTACTTAAGCCAGCAAGAAGATCCTACACAAAGTAGCATGGGTACAGTAGACCAAATTCTTGCAAAAAGAGAGAAAAGGCGGCTTCATCGTGAAGAATTAGAGTGTGAAAGAGCCCTCAAAGAGCAGAAGCGATCTAAAAGATCATTCTTGCCTGCCAATAGAGATGATTTCACATCGTCATCATCATCACCACCATCAACTAATGACGACAACCTTGAAATGAATTTTCAAGGTCCCTCTGAAGAGCAATTTAAAAAGAAAATGTTGGCTCCTAAAAAGTCAAAGCCTATTGACAAAAATGTTGTAGCAACCTATGATAGAATGAATCTTTCCAATCGAGATGCAGCTATGTCTTATGCTGTTGTTGCTCAGTCTTTGGGCCATAATTTGGAAAACATTACAGTGTCAAAATCTACTATGCTTCGAACTCGTCAAAAGTTACGCAAAGAAATAGCAACAGAATATCAAGAGCAAGCATATTGTCCTGGAGAGCCTTTAGTTCTTCATTGGGATGGAAAAATGCTCCCAGAGATATCAGGTTAGTTTTTTTGTCTGATTAATTTAGCATATTTATATTTTATCTCTCAGGTGAAAAACTTAGTTGTGGGTCTGGTTTTCACACCTAGGCAATGTGTTATTATCTGGTTGGTTTTAATTAAACATTTTGATAGCTAAATTTCTATTTAATTAGGTTACATTTCACTGTCTGAAGCTAGTTTTCACAATCTACACCATTTTACCTTCAAATTAAAATAACTCAAGTTCAAATTAAAATAAGTCGAGTTTAATTTAAAATAAGTCAAGTTTAATTTAAAATAAGTCAAGTTTAATTTAAAATAAGTCAAGTTTAATTTAAAATAAGTCAAGTTTAATTTAAAATAAGTCAAGTTTAATTTAAAATAAGTCAAGTTTAATTTAAAATAAGTCAAGTTTAATTTAAAATAAGTCAAGTTTAATTTAAAATTATATATTATATATATATAAATTATAATATATATTAAATATAAAATAAAATATTAAATATAAAATAAAATATTAAATATATAATATAATATATAAAATAAATATTAAAAATAAATATATATAAATTATATATAAATTATATATTTTAACTTTTTCTTGCAGGCGAAGGAAGAACGGAAAGGATTGCAGTGTTAGTCAGTGGGAATGGTGAAGAGAAATTGCTGGGAATTCCTAAAGTCACTGCTGGCACGGGTACGGAGATGGCTCGTGTTTGCATTTCTCTCCTGCAAGAACATGATATGACCCAGAGAATTATTGGGCTGTCATTTGACACAACAGCATCCAATACCGGAATCCATGCTGGAGCTTGCACTAAAATTGAACAAGAACTTGGAAAAGAGCTTTTATATTTAGCCTGCAGACACCATATTTATGAGATTGTCCTATCTCAAGTCTTCCGGACTTCTATGGGCCCATTCCTCTGAACCTGATATTCCAATCTTCAAAAGATTCAAAACTCAATGGGATTTTATGGATCATTCTCAAATCACAACTGCTGTTGATTCCCAAAGCTGCAGAATAATTGAAAGAGTTCAAGATTTAAAAAATCAAACAGTCTTAATCATGAAGGAGGCACTCAACTCTAAACAGCCAAGAGATGATTATAAAGAATTTTTTCAACTTGTTCTCTTGTTTTTTGGAGAAGAAGCATTTCTAATACTCCCTTGAAGAGACCTGGAGCGTACCATCATGCAAGATGGATGGCAAAAGGAATTTATGCATTTAAGCTTTTTCTTCTCCAAAATCAATTTAAGATGACTAAAAAAGAACTTGATGCAATAACAGAAATTTGTTTATTTGTTGCATTGGTATACGCAAAATCTTGGGCAAAAGCTTCTCAACCAGAGGAAGCCCCAAATGTTGATCTTAAATTTTTGCAAGATCTTGCAATAATGGAGGAAAATTCTTTGATATCAAGTGTTATCAAGCAAGCCCAAAATGCCATTAAACGACATCTGTGGTATCTCTCAGAAACACTTGTTGGATTAAGCTTCTTTGACAAAAGCATATCCCTTGAAGAAAAGGAGCAAATGCGAAATAATATCAAAATGCCTCCAAGAAATAAGGGACTGAAACGTTTAGAAGCAAAGGTAACCCTAGCTTCTTTTAAAGAAAAAAGGATTTCTGATTTTGTTACTTCAAGGACTAAATCTCTTTTTGATGCTCTACATCTCAATTCTCTCTTCAGTGAAAATTCTGCATCAACATGGGGAATAGATCCTGAGTACCAAAGAGGCTGTGCTAGAGTTCGTGCCCTTAGAGTGACAAATGACACAGCTGAGCGGGGTGTTGCATTGATTGAAAAATTTAATCAAGCAGTGACAACTAAAGAAGAGGACAAACAATACCTGCTCAAAACAGTTTTCAAGAATCGTAAAGAATTTCCAACAAAAAATAAAGCAGAACTTATGAAAATGAGGAAAAACTAATTTTTTCAGCATTAAAAGGAAAAGTGCAATTTTCTCGGGACCCCTAAAACTTGACGTAGAGGTTTCAAATTTTGTAATTTGATTAAGGTAAGCAAAAGGAATAACATTACTCATGTGGAACAAAGATTTTTAAACCTTCATTTTTTTGGTCCACACTAGTATGTGTATATATATATATATATATGTGTATGTATGTATGTATGTGGTTGCTCATTTTATTTGCAAAACTGTAAATAATGATTAATTCACAGCACTAAATATATATTTGTATTACAAAGCAGCCATATGACAAACAACTGTTTAAAAATTAAATTAAATGTTGCATTGTTATATTTAATAACCGCAATGAGAGAAGAGGTAAACGAAATTGTTTATTCGAAAGAAAATGGAGTTTATAACGGCATTCTTTGCAAGAGAAGTAACCCATGAATGACGGGAGACGAATAGGTGAAGGTGCAATTTGCTACGCACTCTGAAATAAAATATTGTAATACTGTATACGAGGTTAGTTATAAATTTTGGAGACCCACGATGAAACACACACACACATATATACACAGGGTGTTTCACAACCGTCTGCCATAATTTAGGGGGTGATATCGAGTAAGAGTTAATACAACATCGGTGCTATTTCCAACCGTTGCGGAGCTACGGACGTTTTAAGGTGCACCTCATACACGTTCAAAATGTCCGCCTCGGTTTTCAATGCACAGCCTTGCTCGTTCCGAACAAGAGTCCACTGCCCATTGAATCATTTCAGGATGTTCTCGTATGTAAGCAGCGGCATCCATAATCCGACGCAAGAGTTCCTCTCTCGTTTGTACTTTGGTCTTGTAGACCATCTCTTTCATAAGGCTCCATAAAAAGAAATCTATCGGGATTAGGTCCGGAGATCTCAAGGCCCACGATACTGGACCAGCACGACCAATCCAACGATTCTCGTACCGCTGATTCAAGTAATCCGTAACATGACCAAAATATGGCGGCGTCCCATCGTGCTGAAAGAACATCCTGCGCCTTTGTCTCCAAGGGCACGTCGTCCATCAAAAGCGGCAATTCGTTCATCATGAAGTTCAGATTAATATCGGCAGTTAATCGTTGTTCCAAAACGAAGGGTCCAATCAGCTGATCTCCAATTACACCGCACCAAACATTCAGCGAAAATCGATGTTGAAAGTATCCTTCAACGATACCGTGGGGATTATCGGCGGACCATAAGTGGGAATTTCGTCTATTGTTAATTCCATCCCGAATGAATTGTGCTTCTTCACTAAACAGTATGTGATTAAGAATTTGGCGATGCATAACCATCCACTGGCAAAATTGAACAGGTTTATTGTAATCATCCGGATGAAGAGCTTGCACACGTTGCAAATGATAGGGATACAAACCTCATCATGTATGGTTCTTTATACATGTGATGCGGATTCACCAATTCGTCTAGAAATCCTTCGAACACTGGTAGTTGGGCTACGTTATACAGGGTGTGCCTTTTCTGACGGTTTTAATATCCTTATAACTTTTTTGTTTTTAACCAAATCAAATAAAATTTATACACAACATAGGTACATACATAGTTTTTTTGGATATAAATTTAATTACCTTTACAAACTTACAAGGTTAGTTATAAACTTCAATGTGATTTCCACCATTTTCGATCAGTATAGGCAGCCTTGCTCTGTATTCCAAAGCCACCTTTTGTCGCATTTCGACCGTAATTTCACCAAAAGCTGCTTGAATTCTCTGTTTCAGTTCATGAATGTCGGTTGGTCTTGTCGCGTAGACTTTCGACTTAATAAACCCCCATAAAAAAAGTTGCAAGGGGTGAGATCGGGAGAGCGTGGGGGCCAGGGCATATTGGAAGACTAGCAATTACGCAATAACTTTGGCTTATTTTATACGACATTTCGTTATAAAGCATTTGTTTTCGTATAGGTCAAAAGGTTTTTCTTCGCCATTTCGTCAATTCTGCAGATAGATAAAAGCAGCTTAATGAAAAAAAACTATGTATGTACATATGTTGTGTATAAATTTTATTTGATTTTGTTAAAAAACAAAAAAGTTAAAAGGATATTAAAACCGTCAGAGTTAAAAGCCCACCCGGTACTAGGTTCAGTATGCGCTCCTCCACAGCAACGGGCCGTCGTGCTACATGTTCTTGGTTACGTGGAACAATTGTCCCCGTTTCCCTTAATCTCTGATATGTCGCTAAATATTTGCCTGTTCGGTATTCGGCGGTTCGGAAAACGTCTTCGATATTCCTCAACTGCCGCTTTGCTGTTACCATCACAGAATCCATAAATGAAATGGATATATCAGTATTCAGCGGGTGTGAACTGTTGATTCATTTTGATCGTTCACCTTAACGCAACACTGTGTCTCGTACCACAGATCAGAACCAACTGAAAGAAAAAACAGGATTAGTAGTGGTAACTTCGTTAACCGAAACTACCACCAGTGCTGCTATCTATCGAATTACACACAAATAGGGATTTGTTGTTTGCATCTCTTAAAATGTCCGTACTCCGCAATGGTTGGAAATAGCACCTATGTTGTATTAACTTTTTTACTCTATATCACCCCCTAAAGTATGGCAAACCGGTTGTGAAACACCATATATATGTGTGTATATTGTATATAGTGATCCATAAAGGTGTCCCCAAAAACATTTGTAACAAGTTATTTCTGTGAACAACCTTTTTAGATTACTTTGTATAATGAACGGTTAGTAATTTAAACCGTTTGATAGTGGTTATTCGTAATAGTTGAAATGAATTACGAATACTTTTTTTTTTTTTTTTAAGCAAAGAAGTAGAAGACTCGTTCTTCAATGCAATAATCACGGATGGCATCTACGTGAAGATGAACTAAATGAACACATCCTATATGAAATATTTTTCAACTCCAGTATCACGTAAGTAAAATTGGCTACAATTTCATCACATATTATGACGATCATTTTCTTACTACAACGAGTTTGCTCTATATTTGTAATATCGGATGTATCAGTTCATTAAAATTTTAACTTTCAAGTTAACATAACCGCAGTAATTCTCTTTCTATCTTTCTCTATTTCAGGAACGGTTTAGAGTTACTTCCAGTTAAAATGCCTCATCCTCTAGATGTTCCATCATTTCTTCTAACGAATAATGGCACCCTTCCACCGTCTCTCATTGAAGCTGGGCTTTTTCGCGGTGTATTTAATGCTGTTGAAGATAATTTTGTAATATTTAGTTACAGATGGGATGGCACGCTTTTTGGTTTCAGGGTAGATACTAGACAGTATTAAGGTTTATTTTCTAAACTTCAATCATTTATATATAAAAGAAAATTTATATTCATTAAAATTTTGTGCAATTGTAAACTTGAACGTCCCATACTACTACTACTACATTTTTCAGGTGGCTACGGCTGATTTTGCCTCGGTTAAAAAATCTTTAAAGATCACCTTAAAGCGACCTTTTTGTCCTACGCTGGAACAACAGTCTTCATTCGAAACATTGATGGCAATTCCAGATGAAATGAACGTGAATATTCAACCAAAAGACCTTTCAGAGCACGACTTTAATATTTTGCCTATATTTGGTATAAGAGAAGATTTGAAGCCTGTATTAAGGAGATGTAAAGCGAGGTAAGTCTTCGTATGATGAGATTAAATGGGAGAAATATAATTGAATAAATTAGTCACTCAAAAGAGTGTCTCGTGACTCATTGGTTGAAGATTGCACTCGAATTCTTAAGGTCCCGGGCTCGATTCTCACCATCCCCGCAGTTGGAGTTAGGCCGTCCATCTATTCTGATTCCTGGGCGTAGGTGATACTGGAGCGTTCACGGTCACAACCTGCGTGTCGGGAAAGTGAGGTTCCCGATGTTACCCTTTATTTTTGTCACTTAATATACAGTATACATATATACTGACCATTTTGCGACATAGTTTTCGTGATTCTTCCTATTGGTCTGTATTATTAAACCGTGCAAACAAACGTCGTTAGTAAACGAGCTAGCCAAAAGTGTTTTTTTTATGCAGGAAGGAGGGGCCAAGGGCGAATGACCGCAAAAGCAGACCCTTACACTTACCCCCTCACTAGAAAAGGAAGAGCCAAAATCAAGGTCCGGGGTTTTTGAGATGCTTTTACACACTGCGTTTGAAAGATTGGAAGTCATAGACGGGGAGAAAAGGGACTGAGGAAGGTTGTTCCAGAGTTGACCGGTTGAGTAGATGAAAGGTTGAAAATACCGATTAAATTCTTGCGTTAGAGAGTTGGACAGAAAAGGAATGAGAATGTGTAGAAAGTCTGGTGCTGCGTGCTCTCCTTAAAGGAGGTGGCATGCGGTTAGAGAGTTCGGAAGAGCAGTGTTCGTTATAATAGCTATAGTAAAGAGAGAGTGAGGCAACATTGTGCCGAAGAAAGAGGGATTGAAGACGGTGAGTAAGAGGCGGGGAATTGATGAGGCGAAAAGCCTTTGATTCCACCCATTCAAGTAGGGCTGTGTGGGTTGAGCTACCCGATACATGAGAAGTATACTCCACACGGGCGGACAAGACCCCTGTGCAGAGAGCAACTGAGCGGGGGTTGAAGAAACTGCGGAGGCGGTACAACACACCTACCCTTTTAGAAGTTGTTTTGGAAAGAGTATATGTGATCTTTCCAGGAAAGATTACGAGAAAAAGGAACGCCAAAAATGTTAAAAGAGGAAGGATTGAGTTGTGTGCTGTTGAAGGTAAGGGGATAGTTGTGTGGAAGATTGTGACGAGTAGACATATGGAGGAACTGAGTTTTTGAGGCATTGAAAGCCACAAGGTTTTCTCTGCCCCAATCAGATATAGCGGAAAGAGCAGAGGTCGGGTGCTCCATATCCGTCCCACGCGAATCATGAAGTGACTGTTGAGAGGGACGCTTTGGGAAGCGGGTGAAGTGAAGAGTGGAATCATCGGCATAGGAGTGAATAGGAGAGGAAGTGCAAATTAAAAGATCATTAATAAATAAAAGGAAAAGAGTGGGTGACAAGACAGAACCTGAGGAACATCACTGTTGATAGCGTTAGGAGAACAGTGGCCATCTACATTCTACAACCGCAGCTATAGATCGGCCGGAAAGGAAATCAGAGAGGAAGGTACAGAAAGAAGGATAGAAACCGAAGGAGGGCAGTTTAGAAATTAAAGATTTGTGCCAGACTATCAAAAGCTTTCAATATGTCTAGCACAATAGCAAAAGTTTCACCGAAATCCCAAAAAGATGACCAAGAGTCAGAGAGAGATGCAAGAATGTCGCCAGTAGAGCGTCCTTTGCGGAACCCATACTGACGATCTGAAAGAATCTTCCTATTGAGGATAGATCCAAAAATTTAGAAAGGCAAGAAATCAAAGCAATTGGACGGTTGAGAGCGGTCACCCTTCTTTGAAACAGGCTGAATAAAAGCGAACTTCAGCAGGAAAGAAGGGTACCAGATGAGAGAGAGAGAGACGAAAGAGTTTGTCTATGTAGGGTGTCGGCACAGAAGCAGTTCTTAAAAACAACAGGAGGAACACCACCAGGATCGTACACCTTCCTAGAGTTGAGGCCAGATATGGCAGAAAGAACATCTTCGAAAGAGATTCTAATTTCTGACATAATAAAGTCGAAGGGAGGAGGAGATGGAGGAACAGCACCGGAATCATCCCTAGTTGAGTTGGAAGCGAAGAGTTTAGCTTTGTCAGGAGAAGAGACGGCAACTGAGCGGTCGAAATGGAAAAGAGGAAGAAGTAAAGTTGTTGAAGAGGTTCTTAGCTAGATGCCAGAAAGAGCGTGAAGAATTAGAATTGGACAGGTTTTCACATTTTTGTCTGATGAAGGAATATTTGGCGAGTCGAAGAAAAGATTTTGCACGATTCCGGCAGAAATATAAGCTGAGTGAGAGTCAGGAGTTGGATGGCAATTGTATCTTCTGAAAGCCTCCTCTCTGTTGCGGATAGCATTAGAACAAGTAAAGTTAAACCAAGGTTTTTTTTTGCATTAGTAGTAGGAATAGAATATGCAATGTACGCCTTCATGCCCGAAAGAATCACCTACGTGATGCGCCCAGCACACTCGGATGGCCTCGGCCACAGAATCAGTAATCATTCCATGGGAAATCGGAGAAGTACTGCCTAAGGTCCTCTCAATCAACGGCACGAAAGTGCCAAAGGCGCCTTCTCTTGGGAGGATCCAAAGGCCGGATTGGACCGACAGGACAGGAAACAGATAAAACTGTGGTCGGAGGAGCCCAACGGAGAAAAAAGTTTCGGTGTAAGGAGGAGGAGAGAAGTAAGAAATAAATCCAGAATGTTGGGCCTATTTCCAAGACGATCGGAGATTTGAGTAGGGTTTGTACAATCTGCTCTAGGTCATTTAGGATAGAAAGGTTGTAAGCCAAGAGAGCAGGATAGAATGTATTTCACTTTGGAAGTGAGGTAGTCAAAGAATTTTGGATAGTCAGTAGAATTAGGATAAAGGTAAACACTCACTAAACAGCGCAGATGGATGTATTTTGAGATTGGCATGTAAGCCATAGCCAGAGGGTATAGATTTCGAAAGATTCGGGTTCGGGAATACGAGAAGTTAGGTCATTGCGTACATATACGCAACATCCACCTTTGAAGTGGAATTGAGTATAGAGAAAGTAAGAGGGTAGCAAGTGGACAATGTTCGTACGGTTGGTTAAGGTGCTTTGCGAGTAAGAATTAAATGTGACTTTTTTTTTTCTTTCAGATTTCACGGATTCGGAAAAGTTCATGGAAATGGTTTTCAAAAGCTGCACTTTATTGTCTTCAGTAATGACAGAATAGGTATATTATGGCTGGAAATGCGCAGACTCAAGATATTCGAAAGAGTAACTAGAAAATTCACTGAAAAAAGAGGGAACCATACTAGATTTGTTAATACTTGAAGCAAGGACCGCATTCGGGACCACCCCCACCCTCTAGTCTCGTTATCTGGCCATCAAATATTAAATTTTCTCGATATATCAATAATTTTCACTAACTCGAAGTTCTGCAAGTCAAAAGATAAGGTAACATCCAATGTCCTATATTCCCAGGAAGTAGGGGTTAAGGACCCGAGTCAAGGTTACCTTAGCCAGAGTCAGTTAACCCTTTAACGATGGATGGTACCTTAAGGTCCACCAGAAATAAAGATAAATTGTACTACAATGCCTCGTTTCTATAAATGTTTCTACGTGTTTATAAGCACACCGGACAAAAAATTAGTCACCCCTCTCAGAATGTACCTAATAACGTGTGACGGCGCCTCTGGCCTTGATAACCGCACGAATCCGGCGAGGCAGAGACTACGAGGTTGTGCATGTACTGAACATCGATTTGCTGCCACTCGTTCATCAGCCGGTCCCGAAGTTCCGCCAGAGTCCGTGGGTGTCTATTCCTGCGCTTCACTTTCTGTTTCCAGCCTGAACACCACCGACGCATTCAGGATTAAAGGCTTCATTGGACCTGCGATGTACTCGTCGCCTCCCATCATTGGAGAACAAACAAAAACGGGACTCATCGGACCAAATTACACGTTTCCAATCTGCCGCAGTCCGGTTTTTGTGCCTCTGAGCCCATTTATAACGCCAATTTGTGACTTGCTGTTAACAGCGGCCTCTTCCGTGGTACCCTGCTCCAGATGTCCATCGCATGCAGTTCTCGTCGCAATGTCCGTCCGGAAATTGGTCGCTGGAGAACCTCATTGGTTTCTTGACGCAATTGTTCTCTGGTTTGAAAAAGATTTGCAGTTACTAGACGAGAAACATGGCGGCGGCCCCTATTGTCGAGAATTGTTTTCCGGCCACAGTTACGCCGTCGATTGTCAATTGATTGCGAACTACACCACTCTTTGTAAACTCGCTGGACAGTACGCGTTGACACACCAACAAATTGGGCTACTTCAGACATTTTGTGTCCGTGGGCTCTGCCAAACACGATGGCTCCTTTTTGCCACTGAGTAACGTCTGCCTCACGACCCATTTTGCAGACTATATCCAACACACACTGTTCTTCACCACCTCACGAAACAGATCTGATCCTGTGTGCTACGTCACCGCTACTTGTAACTTACCAATGCTACATCAGCGCCCTCTGTGTGACCTTGAACTTCCTGCTATCGGTGCTATTAGGGGTGACTAATTTTTTTCCGGTGTGCTTATATGGATGTCATTTAGTTGTCGGGAAAGGAACCTAAAATGTGTATCATTTCAGTGACTAGTTACTAAAATATTTAGTTTTCAATAACAATAAAACCTATACGTTCTGGTAACAAGAGTGGCCGCATATGCTGCGGACTCGTCCGTAAAGGGTTAAGTTGGGTGACTGGCCCGCCAACTCGCCGCGACGTAAGAGACAGAAAAGACAACCGCCCAGCTCTGGGCATCACTGGAATTCGAAGCCACGACTCTGAGGAGTCTCAGCACTGCCGAGCGGTGTCCTGACTGATCGAGCCACGGGACGCTGTACCCAGCATGTAAATATTAAAAACATGAAACTACAGGGTGTCCCATAAGTCCGGCATCATAGGAGAAATTCATATTTTTCTATTTCTACAAACCATAATTCATATGCTCGGGATGCCAATTTCCCGTCCACCATTCTGTTCAGTGACGAGGCTGTTTTTTTTATGGAAATATGAGGTAAATCGACAGAACACCCGCTACTGGTCTCAAAACAACCCTCACTGGTATACCTCTTCAAAGGAACAAGGTGCATCTCGGGTGATGGTATGGTGTGGCATTTGGAAGGATCGCATCATAGGCCCCCCCTCTTTTTCGATGAACATGTCACTGGAGGCACCTACCTACGTATGCTCAAGGAAGAAGCATTTCCGTGTCTTGAACGAAGAAGGAAATTTCCCAACATGTTCCAGCAAGACGGCGCTCCTGCACATTACAGCACCCGAGTAAGGGAATACCTGTACCAACAATTCCCTGGTCATTGGATAGGACGTCGAGGGCCTATGGAATGGCCAGCCAGAAGCCCCGGATCTCACGCCACTAGATTTTTATCTCTGGGGCCACTTGAAAGCGCTGGTATACGCAGAGAAAATGAGGAGTGTTGAACATTTGCGGCAGCGCATTATTTTGGGCATGTAACACCATTACTCCTGACATAATTCACCGTGTGCTTGCTGACTGGGTATCACGTCTGAATTTGTGTAGTGAAAACAATGGACATTGATCACGTTCTGTAAATAAAAGCTTTTGTTTTGCCTTTTTTTTTTTACTTTTTCCTATGATGCCGGACTTATGGGACACCCTGTAGAAGGCTGTCAAGACTGGTTCACCGACCAAACTAGTTATAGTTACAGTATGCAATAAACTTATACTTCATGATGATAAAATTCTTCCCTCAACCAAATAAATTTGGAGCGACCTTACTGGATTGCACCTGTCCGTCTGTGTTTTTGTCACACTTTTGAACTGCTCACTATATACATTGATGAAACGTCGCACAATACGATGTGTCATAGTAAGAATTAGGTCCTTGCATTAAAGGATAAATGGGGCGCTTTTGTGTCGGCTCTAATTTTTAAACCGCCCAATATAAACTGATGAAACTTCCTACAACTGTATATCATCACAAGACTGTCTTGCAAACAAGAATCGGACCATTGCATCGAAGGTCAAAGTCAAATGGAGGTTCTCGACATCACTTTTGACAATAAAAAATTGTTGAAACTTCACACATTGGTCATCATAATGTATTACGAGCAATCATTAGGTCCTGCATCAAAGGTCAAGGTCATAAATAGATGAAACTTCACAGACACACGGGTCATCAAGATAATGTATTATGAGCAATCAAAGGTCAAATGGAGGTCGCGATATAATTTTTGAACCGCTCAACATATATTGACGAAACTTTAGACGTATGTACTATCACAAGACGCGGCGAGCAAGAATCAGGTTCTTACACGAGAGGTAAAGGTCTAAGTATAAGCGGGGACGCTAATATTCCGCCATGGTTCATGTTTACAAGGGAAGTAGCTTAACGTTTTCTCTACCCCAATCAGATATAGGAGAAAGATCAGAGGTCGAGTACGCCATAACTGTCTCGCGCGCAGCAAGGAGTGACTGTTTAAAGGGACGTTTTGAGAAGTGAAGGGTATAATCGTCGGTATAGGTGTGAATAGGACAGAAAGTGACTTAAAAGATTATTGATAGATAAAAGGAAGAGTGGATGACGGGACAGAAGCCTGAGGAACACTTCTATTAATAACTTGATAACAACAATAATGGCCGTTTACAACCGCAGCTATAGATAGGCCAAAAAGGAGATTAG
This sequence comes from Bathynomus jamesi, assembly GCA_023014485.1. Taxonomy (NCBI): domain Eukaryota; kingdom Metazoa; phylum Arthropoda; class Malacostraca; order Isopoda; family Cirolanidae; genus Bathynomus; species Bathynomus jamesi. The sequence goes on from JAJOZX010004733.1 coordinate 373,771, forward strand.
AGATGGACATTGATAGAAACCGGAGGAGGACAGTTTGGAAATTAAAGATTTGTGCCATATCAAAAGCTTTCGATATGTTTAACACAGTAGAAGTAGTTTCACCGACCAATCGTCGGAGAGAGGGACAAGATTGTCAGTAGAGCGTCCCTTGCTGAACCCATACTGCCGATCTGAAATAAGATTGAGAGAAGGGAGGTTTTTCAGAATTTTCCTATTAAAGATAGATTCTAAAACTTCAGAAAGGCAAGAAATCAAAGCAATTGGACGATAGTTGGAGGGTTGAGCGCAGTCGCCCTTCTCTGGGACAGGAAAAAAAATATATGAAAGCGTTTGCTTAGGTAGGCTGTCAACACAGAAGCATAGTTCTTGAGAGCAACAGGACGACTTCCTAGAGTTGCCCCCCGAGACAGGACAGAAAAAAACAACTTTGGAAAAGATTCTGATTTTAGACAATTAAGTCAGCCGGAGGGAGATGGAGGAACATTATCGGAATCGTCCAGGGTTGAGTAGTAGGCGAAAGTTTGAGTTTATCAGAATAAATTGCAACCGAGTCATCAGAGTAGAAAAAAGAGGAGGGAAAGTAGTAGTAAAGTAGTTGGAGAGCTTTTTGGTTAGGTACCAGAAAGAGCGAGAAGAATTATATAGGTTATCACACTTGTACCTGATAAAGAAAATTTGGCGAGTCGAACACATTTTACCTCCTGAAAGCCTTTCATACGGATATCATTAGAACAAGCACTTAATCAGTTTTTTTTGCATTAGTAGTAGGAAAAAATGTAATGTACGCCTCCATGCCCAAAGAATCACCACCGTGATGCGCTCGGCGCACTCAAAGAGGACGCGGCCACGAAAGCAGTAATCATTTTATGGAACCCAAAGTCTTACTGCCGAAGTGCTAAAGTCATCTCATCTTGGGAGGGTGCAAAAGCCGAACTGGAGTGATAGGACAGGAAACGAGTATAAGATTATGGTCGAAGGGGCCCAACGGAGAAAAGGCTTGGCAGAGAAGGATGAGTGGTTAGAAATAAATTCAGAATGTTGGGCTTACCTCCAAGGCTATCGGGAATACGAATAGGGTGCTCTACAATCTGCTCTAGATCATTCAAGGTAGAGAAGTTGTAAGCTAGTTCACCAGGGATGTCAGTAAAACGGGAGGAAAGCCAATAGTAGTGAACAGTCCCTAAAATGGAAGCGAGGTCGTCAGAGGTATGGATAATCCATAGAATTTGGAGAAAGGTAGACAGCACATTTATTTAGTTTGAGATTGACAAGTAAGCTGTATGTAGAGGGTGTAGAATTCGGAAGATTAAAGTTTGGTAATACGAAAGCTAGTTAAATCATTGCGTAATGTACATAATATCCACCCTTGGAATGAAATTGTGTATAAAGCAGGATGGTACAGCGAAGGGGTTTGCTATCAGTTAATTCAGACACCCGAGTTTGTGAGGTTTAGAATAATACATAATCAGAAACCGATTCTGATGTCTGGAGTACGTGAGAATCACGAATGTAATAGTGTGTGTAACAAGGCCTTCAAATTCAATAGAGATGGTGACATGTCTGAGCGCAAACACTATTTAAGGGGGTCTCAAATGGCGGTACTTGTACTTCGGTGTTACTCGTCAGCAAAAGGCTCACCATCCTGTACTGAATAGTTAGAATTTGCTACCGTATTTTCTTCGACTCTACAAGAGCGACAAACGTTTGGAGCGATGCTTCCGACCTGAATAAAATTTGTTGGTGAAAGGCCATGAAATGAATTTGACTGAACAGTTTCCCTCAATGGGCTCAATAGGGGTACGGTATGATTCATCACCGCCGACTCAACTCCAGCCAACTGAACTCTGAATGCACCGTTGCCAAATAATGTTGGATAGTTTCCTTGCATTAATTTCAGGCTGCCATGAACCCAATGGACGCAAAAAACCCAATACCGAACATTTTGTAGTAGGTGATCTTTACGGGGGCTCCGCCCCCGTACCCCCGAGACCTAAATTATACAGATGATGTATTAACATGTGCCCACCATGGCTGGGTACCAGGAACAAAAATACTATCTGGAAATTTATAGATGCCTTATACAGAAAAGTCGAGATATGTATCTCGAACAACTTGTAAGAGGTCATGCTCCACCTTCAAAATTAAAAAAAATATTTATGCTGATGACCGTATATATATATCTAACCTTCAAAAATTTATTTATTTATTTATTTATAAAAAAAAAAAAAAAAGTTGTTGGCGGCGACGAATCGTCCCATTCCGCTCAATAGAAGTATTCATAAATTTAACGAAAGAATAGTTAATTAAAACTTTGTGCTGTACTATTTAATTAATTGAACATAAAAGGATGGAAGAGTACTTTCTACTTGTCCAGTACTTCTAAATGATGCCAAGTTGAGTGAATCCAGTAAAAAAAAGACTAGTATTTCTATAATTAATGCTAATAAAACCTTTACATATTTATTAGAAATAGTAAATTCAGCTAAATAAGAAATGCTTAACTGTAAGAATGTCAACGTTAAAAACGAAAGATGGAAGCAAGCCCGGATGAGTTCAGGAATCCAGCGAAAGTAAGAACTATTGAACTTTTTCAACGTTTTCTGTCATAGTAGTATGAAAATGCACAATAACGTTATGTAACAAGCCGCCTCAAGCTCTGTTTACGTTCATAAATACTCTTACTAAAATTGGTTCCTAACGTCTCAAATGTGAATTCAATTTCCAAGCCAAGATCACGTTCGACAATTTTTAAATATTTTCAGATTAAACCCGTAATTTTTCCAATATTCATTCCTAGTATTGGATAACAAGAACCATATAGCGTACAAAGGTGTCCTTGTTTCCCATTTTCTTAACATTATTGGGTAGTTAAAATAAATTTATTTTTTTTAACTAATTTAGGATGAAACCTCATGAATGAGATGAGGCAACTCGTTATATTCATTAATTTTGATCATAAAGGTGAAATGGGAAGCTTTAAAAAAGTTGACGACATACAAGTTTTAAAATGATTCGTATATTGCATTAATTCAATATTAAGCTGGATAACGTGCAAACATACTCTACATGTATTAAATATACGTCCTCGTTTCTGCCACACTGTAATGAAACTAATTTCCCACGATAAATAGCTTCAGATTCTCAAGAAGGAACTGGTTTTCTTTTTGGTTTGATTAAATGATGATAATTTGGTAAAATCTTGGTGAGGAAGTCCAGTTGTAACCCTTGCGGCTGAAAAGAAGAGAAAATTACTTCGAATAGGGATGTTCCATCACACGAACTCCTAAAATATGCGAAGAATACTTACATAAATTTAAAGACATTGAAGTCACTCGACGACTGTTATTTTATTTATCGGACACCCTTTGTATAAGTTTATATACATATATCGAATTTTTTTTTTTTTTTTTTTTTCTCTCAGGCACCTTTGTATAACAGTATCAGTATCACCCCCCATCAGGATTCAAACTGGCTCTCTGACCATTCGGGTATGACAACTTTTCTTTCCATCTATTGGTAACCTTGTCAACTAAACAGATATGAACCGACTTTCAAAATCAATCAATTATATATAAAATCACTTTTTAACCAAACTTAGTATAACCTTGGTGCCATGCTGCCATCGAACAAAGAAGGGTCTTAAGTTATTAAATACTTTTTCATTTCATCAAAAATCGATTTAGATTTTTTATACGTAGTAAAATGTACAGATAGGGTTGTTTAACCTCCACAATATCTAAGGTCATATGACGGAACCATGGGTCGCTACATATTCTAGACGCAGAGGACGGTTTCCCATCCAACTACTCTCCAGACCCAATGTCGCTTACTTTGCTGATGGACGGGAAGCGGTGTTACGACACTGGCTATGGACGTAGCCCAAATGCGTAATAAACATGGACACTATTTATGTTAGATGAAACGTAAATGGTTTAAGAGTTACCGCTGGTCTTTCGGTCTGGATGCGTCTGTAATGTTGATCGCCATATATAACTGTATTTTCCGGCACTACTTCTTCGAACGTAACAGAACAAAGGGAGCCAATGACGCAACCTCTAGTCAGTTCCACGCCAGGACCAACATAACCTGAAATGCAAGAAGATAAATCTTGGTATAAAGGATGAACAACACCCGAGTTTCCAATTTTTCATTATCTAAAAATTATTAAATTTGATGCAAAAAGTTATTTTTATAACAAAAAACTTGAAGTATCTACAAGAAAATAAAGCCGTTTCGAAACCCATAACTAGGCCTACTTTTTATTAATTTTTAAAGCTCCAGCAAATGATCGAAGCTCTACTGTCTCATTATCAATTTAAAAATCGGTGAATAATAAGTGGTAACCAATTCGCTGAGTAATCAGCAATAAACTTGTGCAAATTAATCAGCTGCAACTTCAAAAATTAAGTTTTGACCAATTTACTAATAAGTGGTTATTCTAGTTTCTCAAATATTTTTCAGACTTCACAAAATATAGTAATCATACAATGCTTGCTTGCTTGCTTGCGAGTTCGAACGATGGTTCAGGATCGACCCTTCTGCGGAATTTTTTTTTTTCTAGTTTTTCCGTCTAGGGAAACCGGGGAAAAAGAAGTTTTAGACTTAAAAGGTTGTGGGTGGGTGGAAAACTCTTCGGAAGAAGTTTGACAGAATAGCTGCTTCTCGGCGATGAGAGGTAGCTGTACAGTTAACCCTCTACCACCGAATGAGTCGAATATGTACCGTTTTAAATATACGCATTTAGAATTAAGTCTACAAAAACGTTCAGCGTTAAAAGGTTAAGGCATGTGGGCTCCCAGAGGCCCTCGTAAACCTAGGATAAAACTCAAGGGGAGGGGCATAACAATACTGTGGAGCTCCCCAGAGCTCACAAACGCGAGTGATGAAATGTTTCTAGGTAACTGAAAAGAAATTCACTTACAAAGAGAAAAGTCAATAAAGTGGGAAAAGGAGCTAGTGGGACTCAAACCCGCGTTACATAGCTTCAGAGTCCGCTCTCCTACTTTTCACGCCATCCAGAACCCCGAAAAAGCTTCATTCAAATTTACGCTATTTGACCATGCTCCTTTCAACTCCCTCGCCTTTTTAGTCCATGGGCCAGACCAGATGCTGGTACCATCTGGGGTGGAGCAAAATTTCATTGGTACCACTACTATAAGCACGATAATATGTGATAACCTTTTCATACGAGTAGCTTTATTCTTCTTCCAGCGCATCACCCATTTTCGCATTAATCGCTCTTATATGCCCACTCGCTATGGCACAGTTGGTCTTTTAAACAAAAAATAATGTATCATGCATCATGCCCATTGCCCAAGAATGTTTATGAAACGAGGCATACTTTTTTTTTTTTTTTTTTTTTTTTTTACAAAACCATGCATGCTTTGTGTGCTAATTTGTTAAAAATTTCATTACTTTTTAGATGTATGCAAATATGCTTTCAGATCCCACCCTTACCTTAGTGAATTTATTTTAGTAATTAAGTTTTTCAAATTGTTAGCCGCATGGATTGCCTCATCTATTGCTATGTTGAAGAAGCAGAATCGAAGTTATCCTCACAAAGTTTAGACTCGTGGAACACTTTGCTGAATGCTGCACAAATAAAAAATATGATACAATTTTGGATCTGGCGAAAGACTTGCCCGAGGATGAAATCCCATCAGTTTACTATCATCGAAAGTACAGCAGTAACTTCACGATGAAAAACTCCTTTGACACTATCAGTACAAAACAGAACAGATGAGCCTGAATAATGATAGTTCTCGGAAATCATCCAGACAAGGATCAAGATCAACATCTAGAGTTTATGAGGCAGGATGCATCTTTTGTCAGAAAACCAACAAGTTTCTTCAAAGACAAAAAACAAGAGAATCTCTGATACAATGCCGGGAGCTGCGAGCAGGTACCAGCATCAGAAATTCAGCCCTAAAAAAATGGAGAGTAGAATGCTTGCTATCGTCAGCAGAGACCTCGTAGCAGCAGAAGGTCACTATCATAGGTCATGCTACAGATCGTACACAAGGGAGGAAAAGGCTGTCAGCAGTGCGACACATGAAGACAACAATAGTACAAGCTTAGTACAAGATGGCTCTAAGTCACTCGCACAACGAGGTGTTCCTGTTTATCAGGAATGAGCTTTTCACTAAACCCCACGTGATAGTGATGGCCGACCTCGCATCTAAATTGATTACATCGATGAATCTCTTAGCATTGACCAGGTGGGCGACTCCTTTAAGGGGTCATTCAAAAACCACATGGTCGTTTTTCGGGTGGTTTTCAAACCCGTCCCCCCCGTTGTGGTCATTTGTGGCCAATGACTTAAATCCCCATCCAAAACCACGTGGTCTTCTGATGTCATCCCCCCACCCCTTCTTAATCTTATGGAAATTAAAATGCAAATTAAAATAAAGCAAATTAAAAGTAGGGCGAATTTGTGTTTCATGAACGTTAGAGATTCGAATCTTCTAGAATTTTCCGAAATAAAGATACATAATATGACAAACTATCATAAACAGGATATTTTAATGCTTAATATTGGCCACGTGGTTAAACGTCAAGAGCCCCCCTCCCCCATGTGGCCCTTGGTGGTCAAATAAGGAACCCCTTCCCCCTTTAAGGACGACGTGGTTTTTGAATGGCCCCTAAGAAGCACCTCCGTCGAAGGCTAGAAAGCGAGTTTGGTGAAGCCCTGCATATCTTCCCAATGAGAAAGAGAAACTACTACTCTACCCTGACAACTTGCCAATAGCTAAACCCGCCAAAGCAAACCAGACACTGAAAGCAGAGTACAGACCCTGAACACACTCACTGCAGAAGACATTATAGCCAAGGCAGCCCTGCGAATGAGAGTAGACATGAAGCAAGATTTTCCCCAGACAGGAACTGTTATCCAGCAAGTGCCTGCATTCCTGCAAGCTGCTCTTGCCTTGCAAATGGACTAAAATGCACAGACATGCAGCAACCAGAAGGAAGAGCTTCTTATTGAACTTGACAACTCAGATGACGAGGAAGATGATGAGTAGAGTGCACTGAAGACACGTGTACATGTAGGCTAAGTGACTTGTATGTTGCTTGGTATAAGCTCTGAACACTTGAGAACTGACATGCTCTTGAACCGCAGTATTGTAAACATGTTTTTAAATTTTCAGTTGGACACGATTGTCACATTGTATTTGGATATAATTTCTGCTACATGTTCATGACCACTGTTCCATTACCTGCATATATAATGAAAGGTTTGCCTTGTATTATAAATTTCACTTCAGTCATATACAATCAAGAAATCACTTTCACCAGTTACTAGTTCTTACCCGCATAAGACAACATTGCCTATTTCTGATATTTTCTGTGAAAGATTATGTATCTGAAGGAGCTTCACTGTTTAGTAGTTTCTGCACTGTTGTATGTGTGTTGTAAGATTGTGCTATAATGAAGATAACATTAAAAAAGTTTATTTCTTGACTTTCTCTTGCCTTGATCCAAATACTTTATGCATACAACAAGGGTGGCAATGAAAAGTCTTCCAGAGGTGGGTACATTAAACAGCTGATAAATATTACTAAGCTACCTCTCAGCAATGGTTATCATACCAAAATATACCCTATAGACAAATACTAATTCAAAAATCAAAGTCAAGACTAACCCCAAGATGGTACCAACAAGTGAAATTTTTGGTCCTGGCCCATGGACTATTTTGGGGGTTCTGATAGTAGTAAGCGCTATCAGATAAAACATTCCTAAATTCCTCTTAAAAAACAGAAGCATCATCATTAGAATTGTTCAAATACTCACATTAACTAACTTTCAAGTTTTTAAGCTTGCTCAGAATGTAGTATTTGACCTAAAAGCTGTTCCATATATCTATAATATTATTATTAGTGGTGGTGGTGATGGCCCCAGGGTAAAACCAGAATTACTTCCTTTCACAACCAGTCATAGTTCTTATTACTAAAGTTACGTACTAAGTAAGGTAGTAATTAACTTATTAGTCAGGCAAAAATCAGTACTGTAATTATCTGGCTCTTTTCCACAGCAGCAAATCCCTAGGGACCCAATTACCTTAAATAAGATACTGTACCACTGTTCAGTAAAAAAACTAACTTCAGACTCTCATCAAAAGTTTACATCAGAAGAGAGTTAACATTAAACAAATTTATTAGTTACTCTATTGAATGAATTACAAAATACACAAACTTTTGGCTTCTAAAACATTATTGTCACCAATCTTCTTTGCTTCGCAATAACTTCCAACTTCGAAGACGTTGTTATTGCCTATGTACAAAGTTTGCTCCTCCCCTTCTGATTCTCCCTCTGGTAACCTATTATGAATTGAATAACACCTTTATTAATAATAAAATAAATACAGTGGTCTTACAATTTACAATGACAAATAATTGTGAAGCTGGACTATTTATTTTATTTAATTTGGCCCTTAAGCTTTAGACTTTACTGGGCTCTTGTTAAAAATAAAAGTTATTATTAATAATACATAAATTATGAATAAGTATTATTAATCTTAAATTATCATTATAACAAATGCAAAGTCATTATTGAAGGTATTATTATACTAATAGTGTCATAAAAAGAAATCAATATTACACACAAGAAATGAATAAACAATAGTAATGTACATTAATCCTAGATTTGTATTAGTATGCTATTATTAATCAAGATTTCAACTTGGTTTTAAATGAATTTACATTCACAATATTTTTTACATCAGCATTTAAATCATTCCATAGTTTCAATCCAATGAAAATGGGTAAGTTTTGAGATGAAAAACTAAATTGAGGTATAAGATGCTTTGATCTATTTCTGGTCTGATATGAGTGGATTACTCGAGTTACAAAATATCTACTATTTACCCATTTTAAGTTAATGATTTTATTTTTACACTTTTAAATAAAAATTTATTTCGGTTAAAAAAGTTGAGTTACTTCATTTTATTCATAAGTGACTAAATAATTCATAATAAGGATAATCTTTAAGCTTGTTGCTCCACTTTAGACCTACAGCTTAACATGGAATCCAAACCATGCCCCACCACAGGCAGTCAGAAATTACAGTCCTCACCCAGACTGGATCTCACAACCTCCTGATCAGCAGCCCAGCATCTTAACCACTATGCTACCCAGGGTACCCATTTATCTATGAACCAATTTTTATTATGTGAAAGGATGAACAGCTGGGTTAGCTGCGCACTGCCTGCCATCACTGGGAATCAAATCCGGGGCTGGTGGATTCGTAGACAGCTATGCAACCACTACACCACCAAGGCACATACATGGGCAATCATACCAACTTTTGTCAATATCATCCCAATGTTCATGAAATTAGCCAAGGATTTAAGTGTAAAATGACAGGGTTTTCAAAATTAGTAAGTAAAATTGTAAGGCATGTTTTCATAGAGTTTAAAATATGATGTCATTCATGTACTATGATTTTTAATAACTAATTAATTTTAGTGCTAAGATTTACAAATGTCAAATTGTTATTCAGTAAGAATGAAATATTGTTGGAACACAAATTAGAAAAGAACTGATAAATGCTGGAGAAGTTTTGTCTCAAGCAATTTCAGTCTAGCCTTTGTTTGCATCATGAAACGCCATCTTATTCTTTGTATTATGAAGTTCAATTATAGTCTTTGTAATGTGAGTTTGACTTTGATCTTTGCAAGCAGTTCCATCTAGTGTTTGAATAGTGAAGTTCAACTCTGGCTTTTGTGTAAGTGGAGTTCCATTTTGACCTTTGTATTACAAGTTACTCTAGTAGTTTTGTAAATAGTTTAATGATAATTAGCCAACTTGAAATAATGTTTTGCAAAATTCTACCATAAAATATAGTTTGACATCATTTATCTCACTCAGATAACTTCATCTGACCAAAGTGGTTTCATGTTATCCAAATGTAATTGTTTCACGTTTATTACTAACTTTGAACTCGAGACAACAAAAATAAAAATTTTATGTGAAGTAATATAATAAAAAACAAAAAGCAAAACCATATTATATGACCTAAACAGGCCTATTATATTAAAGTCTTAAAAATTAGCACAACCAGATTTAAAAAAATTTAAGACTTAGATGATCAGATGATTAAACACAATAGTAGGACTTACCTATTGATTATCTGTGCCTGTTCTTCAACCAAATTTCCTTCTCCAATAACTATTGGACCCGCTTCAGCTATGATTCTTGCCTTTGGATGTACTACTGTGCGAGTCCCAATTGCTATGTCTCCAGCATAATCAGCTTCAAGACACACAACAGCACCATGCTTTACCTGTACACTAAATAAAGGACATGAAATGAAAGAATGCTGCAATTAAAAGTGTGTCAAAATAAGGGATGCCAAAAGAAAAAAGTTGTACAAAAAACAACTTAATACATTTTTTTTTTTATTCTAATAAAAAAGCCACCATAATGACAGTGACTAACTCTACAGCTGTTATTATTATTAATTAATAATATATACCTATAAATATCTAAACAGTAGCCAGTTGGTTGAAATAACCTACATCCATAACTTGAAGCTAAAAATATACACTATTTGCACAATTTATAAACTTTCATAAAAGTGCCCAAATTTTTCTTAAAACTAACTAAGGAGCAACTATTTACCACATCATACAGCAAGTCATTCCAAAAATCTACTATGGTTCTTTATGACTAAAAAGTATTTTCATAGATCCAGTCTCAAATCTACTTTCTAATTTTCTTATGCCCTTGAGTTTTTCTATCAGACTTTAATGATAAAAATTTACTTTCATCTAAACCGTCCAAACCGGAAAACATTTTTAACATCTGTATCATATCTCCCCTCAATAATGTGTCTCAAAACTAGACATGCCTAGCTCCCTTAGCATATCATTATCGCATTTATGGTAAGGGGACCAGGCCTGAATACAGTATACTAAGTGAAGCCTAACATAAGAATTATATAATTTATAGACAAATTCCTTACTCTTGTAACTAACATTCCTTTTAACACCCAGCACCCTATTTGCCCCATTTCCAGCCCTCAAGCACAGCTCAGAAAACCTTTAATCACTATCAACTACAATGCCAATATCTTTTCCCTGCCCAATATCCTCTAACCAATTTCCCTGCATTTTACAATTAGTTTTCACTATTTCTACCAAAATGGATGACCTTGCATTTCTGAACACTGAACTCCATCTGCCATTAACTAACCCAGGCAACCAATCTATTGACATCCCTTTGCAGTTTATAAGAACTTTCTATATATATATTTGTAAATGGGGAAACTACTTTCATATAATCTGCAAATTTATAAACTTTACCACCTACTCCCTTTTTCTAAATCAAATAGATATAAAATAAAGAGTAATGAACCTAACACTGATCCCTGTGGTACCCCACTTTTCACTTTCTGCATCCAGATTCACAACCATTTAGAATTATTCTCGGTTCTCTGTCTTCTAACCATTTTTCTACCCAATTTATAAGTGACCCCAATATCCCATGAGCTTTTAATTTATATAGAAGTCTCCTATGTTGAACTTGTCAAATGCCTTACTAAAATCCAAATAAACAACATTTCTATCAGGCATGGGGTCAAATACATTTAAAAGTATTTAAATACAAATACTTTAAATTTTGTGAAATACAAATACTTTTACCAGTATAATTACAAATACAATACTTTATATTTTGCGAAATACAAATACCAGTTACTGTTCAAGTAAGAACTGACTAAATTTCACAAAGCACCCTAAATGTAAACTCTGTTTCAGGGTAACCAACAGTCCAACACACAATTATGTACTGTATAATATATTGCCAAGGGTAAGAGTCTTGCAGATAACCTACAAAGCTATAATACCTATCAATATTTTTATTTTTAAATGTTTGACAATGAAAGCTAGGACAAAATGAATGTTATAGGAATTTATATAACTATTTGCAAAAGTATTTTTAAAGTATTTCAAAAGTATTTAGAAATTTTAAATACTTTTCAAAATATTTCAAATACAAATACTTTTGATTGGAAATCTCAAAATACAAACACTTCTCAAATGTATTTAAAATACCTTCAATGTGACCCCATCCCTGATTTCCATTATCTACCTGATCAGTTACAGACTCTAAAAAGTCTAAGGGATTAGACAAACAAGACCTTCCTGATCTAAATCCATGTTGGGAACATGAAATAAGATTAAAATTTTCCAAATGATCTTGAATTTTATTCAAAGTATTCAAAGTTAATTAAAGTTGTATATTGTAAATAAATGCAAAATAACTTTAAAGTGTGCCGCAGTACTCTGTAATAATGTTGAAACTTCCACAAAAAGTAAAAGTATTTTTAATTTCCCTTAAACCAAAGATCTTTTTAATGAGTCATTCCAGCTCAACTGGTACAGATTTCAGAAACATACACCATTCAATAGCTTAAATCTAAAATTTTAGCTTCCTCAGTCAAAAACATTTAATTTTATGGTCGCTTAAATGGCCCCCACCTTCGACAAAAAATGCCCATGTTGGGCTTGATCGGCCAATGCCTTCATTTTGAGAGGCCTTGAAAAGTGTCTTCTAATAGGAGTAGAAGCTTCAAATTTGTCATGCCAATACAACTTCTGGTGGGCTTTTCAATTTTGCAAGCTAAAAGGCTGTGGAACAAATAGTTTCTGAGTTACAAGGGCTTAAACATGGCTCCATTTTGAAGCTTGCATCAATTCCTCCCACTTTTACGACTACCATTTTCAAAAGTTTTAGTTCTACATCAATCACAGCTGTTTTAATACTCCTAATAGTCTCTATGGGTTGTAAATTTATGAGTGAAATAAAAAAATAACCAAAAAGGATTTATTTCTATTTTTAAAAATTTCCAAAAGTTGATATTTTCACAAAATTTGCAAAATTAACATCAACTTTGGAGCTTAATATAAAGGTGTCCAAAATTAGTCGGAGTTGATACTTCCAGTAAAGAAAGATACATATGTGTACAAAAACATATATTAAGGAATAGATCTCAACTCCTTCATATAGTTTTGGCTATTCAAAGAAAAGTACTTTTTGTGAAAAATTCTGAATTTTTTCAAAATTTTGAAATGTTTAAATTTTTTTATAATACTGAATTGTAATTTTACTTCCATTTTATTACTTGGTAAGTTAATTCACAAATGTTAAATTATCTAAATAAGTTTTACTCATAAAAAAAGACAATATATACCTAGATTACTACTACATTTGCAGTTAACACAACAGATGGACCAGCTTGTAGGCTCAATACTTGGATCTACCTAAGTAAATCATGTAGAACCATGTTCTACTGCTCTTTAAGCACTTCCTAGTAATTTAAATTATGCAGTTAGTACAGATAAACTAGCAGTAACCACCATTTTCAGTACAAAACCTTAAATTTAAGTAGCTTTGTTGTATTACTTCCCTTAATACAAGTGTACAGTACTTAGCTATATACAATAATGAATTCCTGAGTTTTTAAGCATGTGAATTATTGGCTATAAGTTCATATTCTTTTTTTAATATGTGTTGTTTTATGTAAATTCGTATGTAAACTTATATATAGCTAATAACTCTTATGTTTAGACACTGACTCAGGAATTTATTATTGTACTCAGGCTTTAAGTCTGATTGTCTTCAACACTCCATGGCCTCACAGCCATAAATTGGCAATTTATTATTCAGCTTGATACAGGTCTGTAGTTACTTAGGCTTTTTTTTAAATACTCCTCAATTTTAGATAAACAATCATTTGATAACTTGTACTGTCTCCTCATTTTCCCAGCAACTGTAGGTGGTTCAATTGAACACAAAACATGTTGGAATGGAATCCAGCAAACATCCTCTTGTTCAGGCCATTTAAAAGGATTCTTTTTCATGAAATTTACTAATAGATCCTTCTCAGTATCACACACTTCAACTATGTTTCCAACAAACCAGTCACCTTCATAGAAACAGGCCACATATGTACCAGGTTTATATTGGTAAGCCACATTTTCTTGTGTAGCATTGAGGAAGGAAAGTTGTACATTAGAGAAATTTTCATCACAGAAATTTTGTACAGTTTAATGCCTGTTGATGAAGGTCTAAAGCAGTGATATGAATGGGTTCCTGGGATTGTCTTAATTAAGGAATACCTTTTTTCTAACTCAAATAAATTAGCATTTTCCTCAATTTTAGCTGAATCAATGTACAGAAATTGTATACCATTAATATTAGATTTGCACCAATCAAACATCTCTTTTGGATTGGTGATGTGACCTTTATTGCTTGTAGACTTGCCCGGGCAACTAACCTTTTGACGGTGCCACCAACACCATTACAGGGGCTCTTTCTGTGTGAGGTGGCAAAAAAGTTCCATTCACATGTTAGTTGGAAATCTTTTTCATGTAACACTGAATTAATGATGTTTTTATAGTTTTTATATTGACTTGCTGCGCCATCGCTAAAGTAACAAATATGTTTTAGTTTAGGATTCTGACTTTTAAGTAATTTCAAGGCTTCACATAAAAAAGAATGAACTGCAGTTGTGTTGTGTGTAAGTGAATCTGATATTACACAAAAATTTGTAACTTTTAGTTCACCATCAACTTTTTGATAGCAGACTACTGGATGCAAGGTAGCCTGGGTATTGTCCCAGTGATGCCCTTGTACGGCATCCTGAATTATAAAACTATAGTTTTCAGAGAAGTCAACAAGCACTAATGCTGTAGAATCATTGAGGTTTTCTTTACAGTTGGACAAATATTTTGATTGGGCTTTTGCTATGAAATGGTGTACTTTCAACTTTTTTGCACTTTCACATATGTCTTCTACTACATTCGAAACACTTTTTGTCATTGTGACCAGTTGGGTATGGTCTGTATGAAGCCACTGCTTAAAGGAAACCTCATCATCCATGTCATAATCATTGTTTTCAAAAATGGTAAGAAGCCAATCCCGTAATTCATTTAAACCAGGACATGTTTTGCAGTTATTAATCATGCAGTTTCTGGTTTCAGTGTTGCAGACTATTTTCCCTAGTAACTCTCTTAATTCTACTTTGATGGGGAGTGATTCACATAAAAGTTTAAAGTTCTGGTGTATTTCACAAATGCATACATTGTGTGATCCTTTACTCCCCACACCCATACACCATTTTGGTCTCAGTTCAAAAAACTTTGATTTGGAGATTTTGTCATTTGGATATTTATTTTTGTAAAGCGTATATAATTCTCTGATATTTGTCAACAACAGTATTTTCTGCTTGTGAACCTTCCCTTGTGGTGTTTTTATTGATTTGTAGTCTTTTTTACCAGGGCACACTCTAGTATATTCATTGTTTTGGAAAAATTCTATCACTCTTTCCTTTATTTCATCGCTTATACCCTTGCTACTCTTTTTATTTCTCATTATAGGAAGGATACCTTCTTTTCTCTTTAAGGCCCTCACAGCATTAACCATTCTGGCTGACACTTCAAATTCTTTCATATTCTTTCTCTGGACCAGGTTTTACCAATTGGAAGGAGTGTTAGAATTTGTATCTTTTCTTGTCTGGTACTAGTTTTACACTTTTCTTTCAGTTCCTCTATCATATGCTGATAACACTTTTCTTCCTCACTCTCTATAGGTTTCTCCTTCCTCATCCAAAATGCTAGGCTTCATATGAAGTACTTTTGACAGCTTTGATTTTGTTGATGTTTCAATTTGCTTTAGTTTCCTTTTTGCGTAAAACTTTCGATCTCTTGCTCTTACATACTTAATGGGTGAGCATTCTAGTGAACCTAACGTTTCATCAAATGTCTCCTTAACTATTTCTTCTGGAACATATTCATCACTACCCGAGTCTTTTTCATCTTCAATCGTCTTGGCTCTAGAGAAGCATGTTGAGCAAAGTTTCTGTCCTGGTATCAGATTCAGTCTAGTTGCTATGTCTTTGTCAATAATTTGTAGTGATTCTGCAAATAAAGTAGGGTAATGTAAACTCTAAACACATTGGAAAATAATTTTAAAACTTCAGCATTTGGTTATAGGCTATTCGTATAAAATATTCAAAACATATGCATTCAGTAGCACAGTATATAGCCTACCCTATTAAAATTAAATAGCTAATTTAGGTTACAATTTACAATATAAACTTCTTTATGAAATATAAATATATGAGTACCTATATTTACTTACTTGTTATCTTCTTTCGATGATTTCTCCATAGATCTTGGCAGCTACGTTGCATTTGTTGGTAATGCATTCCAAAC